>CM026400.1:26673174-26699072 GCA_014843695.1 Archivesica marissinica | reverse complement strand
TATAGGCTATTCTATAATAATATATGTAACTTAGATCATGTATAGGCTATTCTATAATAATATATGTAACTTAGATCATGTATAGGCTATTCTATAATAATATATGTAACTTAGATCATGTATAGGCTATTCTATAATAATATATGTAACTTAGATCATGTATAGGCTATTCTATAATAATATATGTAACTTAGATCATGTATAGGCTATTCTATAATAATATATGTAACTTAGATCATGTATAGGCTATTCTATAATAATATATGTAACTTAGATCATGTATAGCTATTCTATAATAATATATGTAACTTAGATCATGTATAGGCTATTCTATAATAATATATGTAACTTAGATCATGTATAGGCTATTCTATAATAATATATGTAACTTAGATCATGTATAGGCTATTCTATAATAATATATGTAACTTAGATCATGTATAGGCTATTCTATAATAATATATGTAACTTAGATCATGTATAGGCTATTCTATAATAATATATGTAACTTAGATCATGTATAGGCTATTCTATAATAATATATGTAACTTAGATCATGTATAGGCTATTCTATAATAATATATGTAACTTAGATCATGTATAGGCTATTCTATAATAATATATGTAACTTAGATCATGTATAGGCTATTCTATAATAATATATGTAACTTAGATCATGTATAGGCTATTCTATAATAATATATGTAACTTAGATCATGTATAGGCTATTCTATAATAATATATGTAACTTAGATCATGTATAGGCTATTCTATAATAATATATGTAACTTAGATCATGTATAGGCTATTCTATAATAATATATGTAACTTAGATCATGTATAGGCTATTCTATAATAATATATGTAACTTAGATCATGTATAGGCTATTCTATAATAATATATGTAACTTAGATCATGTATAGGCTATTCTATAATAATATATGTAACTTAGATCATGTATAGGCTATTCTATAATAATATATGTAACTTAGATCATGTATAGGCTATTCTATAATAATATATGTAACTTAGATCATGTATAGGCTATTCTATAATAATATATGTAACTTAGATCATGTATAGGCTATTCTATAATAATATATGTAACTTAGATCATGTATAGGCTATTCTATAATAATATATGTAACTTAGATCATGTATAAGCTATTCTATAATAATATATGTAACTTAGATCATGTATAGGCTATTCTATAATAATATATGTAACTTAGATCATGTATAAGCTATTCTATAATAATATATGTAACTTAGATCATGTATAGGCTATTCTATAATAATATATGTAACTTAGATCATGTATAGGCTATTCTATAATAATATATGTAACTTAGATCAGGTATAGGCTATTCTATAATAATATATGTAACTTAGATCATGTATAGGCTATTCTATAATAATATATGTAACTTAGATCATGTATAGGCTATTCTATAATAATATATGTAACTTAGATCAGGTATAGGCTATTCTATAATAATATATGTAACTTAGATCATGTATAGGCTATTCTATAATAATATATGTAACTTAGATCATGTATAGGCTATTCTATAATAATATATGTAACTTAGATCAGGTATAGGCTATTCTATAATAATATATGTAACTTAGATCAGGTATAGGCTATTCTATAATAATATATGTAACTTAGATCAGGTATAGGCTATTCTATAATAATATATGTAACTTAGATCAGGTATAGGCTATTCTATAATAATATATGTAACTTAGATCAGGTATAGGCTATTCTATAATAATATATGTAACTTAGATCAGGTATAGGCTATTCTATAATAATATATGTAACTTAGATCATGTATAGGCTATTCTATAATAATATATGTAACTTAGATCAGGTATAGGCTATTCTCTCTGGCGTCTATGTTTGAGATATCAACATATGGAATTTGTGATATCCATAATTATATCTCTATGCCTCACATGTTAAGTTGCGTTAATGAACATTGGTTTGGCTACTACATTGTCAATGTATGTTGTATTGGTAATGGCGTCAAGAGGCGCTTCTATAAGGGAAATGGTTTATGAACATTGGTTTGGCTACTACATTGTCAATGTATGTTGTATTGGTAATGGCGTCAAGAGGCGCTTCTATAAGGGAAATGGTTAATGAACATTGGTTTGGCTACTACATTGTCAATGTATGTCGTATTGGTAAATGGCGCCAAAAGGCGCTTCTATGAGGGAAATGGTTAATGAACATTGGTTTGGCTACTACATTGTCAATGTATGTTGTATTGGTAATGGCGTCAAGAGGCGCTTCTATAAGGGAAATGGTTAATGAACATTGGTTTGGCTACTACATTGTCAATGTATGTCGTATTGGTAAATGGCGTCAAGAGGCGCTTCTATGAGGGAAATGGTTAATGAACATTGGTTTGGCTACTACATTGTCAATGTATGTTGTATTGGTAATGGCGTCAAGAGGCGCTTCTATGAGGGAAATGGTTAATGAACATTGGTTTGGCTACTACATTGTCAATGTATGTTGTATTGGTAATGGCGTCAAGAGGCGCTTCTATAAGGGAAATGGTTAATGAACATTGGTTTGGCTACTATATTGTCAATGTATGTCGTATTGGTAAATGGCGTCAAGAGGCGCTTCTATGAGGGAAATGGTTAATGAACATTGGTTTGGCTACTACATTGTAAATGTATGTCGTATTGGTAATGGCGTCAAGAGGCGCTTCTATGAGGGAAATGGTTAATGAACATTGGTTTGGCTACTACATTGTCAATGTATGTTGTATTGGTAATGGCGTCAAGAGGCGCTTCTATGAGGGAAATGGTTAATGAACATTGGTTTGGCTACTACATTGTCAATGTATGTCGTATTGGTAAATGGCGCTAAGAGGCGCTTCTATGAGGGAAAGGGTTAAACAAATGCGTCAAGTCATATTCCATTTCAAAATGACGGTCTCAATGTCAGTATAGAAATACAATCTAGGCCATGTTTGATGCACTTGAAACATATATTAGGAATATTACGATACTCTTTTATAGATTTATTATTAGGCATGTTTGAGAAACAAGCCGAGGGTTCTAGCTACCCGTGTACATCTGTGGAAATGTGTAAATGTATTTAGACTTATCAGATTATATCGAAAAGTTACAGGAATCCTATTTGCTGATCAAAATGGACGTATTAGCGAGGACTGATTATTAACATTGCTGTCATAAAAGCGGAACACTCGCATTTATACGACTTTTGTGGAAGTCGTGGTAGCGCAATGGTAGCGAAAGGATCCTAGTTCGCGCCATGCTGTAGCCGGTACAATTGTGCCCTTAGGCAAGGCATTTAAATTCCACATTGGCCCTTCTCTCTCCTTCGTGACGATGAATTCCATCAGGAATGAGGTCTCGAGCGTGATTAATATAAGTTGTAGGAACTTGTTTCGCAATCGAGTTGAACTATATTTGTATGAACTATATGACTTTTACTACCATAAATAGCCCGTTAATATGCCTAATATATGTTAGTAGGACGCAAATATCAATATCCTATTGATATATATTATAAATGGTCATATAGCAAGTTAAGTACATGTCACATCAATTGACTTTATGCCTGGTAACTTTCTATTTTTAAGCATATGCAGACGACAGCTCTGATCTTCCAATGACTGACACGAACATCCGGTCCACAACAGGAAGTTACCTGCAAGAACATATACCAGTGACATCGATCCTGGCAGACTCACATTCCAGTGAAGAACTACTACAACTCATCAGCAGCACATTGAAAGAGATTATGATGATTGGTACAAAGCATGACAAAGGAAACACAGACGTCTTACAGTCCTTGAATCCGCTACAATATCTGCATGCATCAGACAAAACAGCTTCACGAAAGAATAACGGTATAACAGATGAACACAAAATTGAAAATAACAGCGTACACAGGTCTGCGTACGTCGATGGGCAATTTCAAAACGTCAATGACGTCAGCGAAGATGGCAAAGGATCACACACAGACACAGTGGAAGTCAAACAATCCGGAAAACTGGACACGAACTACGAAGCTGATCTTCAGTCACTTACAAAACGGCAATATATATACTGTGGTACAAAAAAGATTACTCTACATATGTTGATAGCACATTTCCAAACAGGAACACTTTGTGGTAATAAAACTTCCCCTTTCAGATTCGGAATTGGAAAGTAATTAACACTAATGTTCCTAAGCTGCAAATATACTGCCTGGTTCTAGTTTATTTTTCAAGCGCAGCATCATTGACAAGTGATATTAATTTGCTATAAATATTACCCTAGTAAGGTCTATGTACAGGTGTGTATACTTAGATGTATGGTAATATACATTCAAGTGTAGCTAAGTGAGCAAGTGTAGCTGAATAGCGCAGTGAGCAATTGTAGCTGAATAGTGCAGTGAGCAAGTGTAGCTGAATAGTGCAGTGAACAAGTGTAGCTAAATAGCGCGGTGAGCAAGTGTAGCTGAATAGCGCAGTGAGCAAGTGTAGCTGAATAGCGCGGTTAGCAAGTGTAGCTAATTAGTGCGGTGAGCAAGTGTAGCTGAATAGCGCAGTGAGCAAGTGTAGCTGAATAGCGCAGTGAGCAAGTGTAACTGAATAGTGCAGTGAGCAAGTATAGCTGAATAGCGCAGTGAGTAAGTGTAGCTAAATAGCGCAGTGAGCAAGTGTAGCTAAATAGCACAGTGAGCAGGTATAACTGAATAGCGCAGTGAGTAAGTGTAGCTGAATAGCGCAGTGAGCAAGTATAGCTGAATAGCGCAGTGAGTAAGTGTAGCTAAATAGCGCAGTGAGCAAGTGTAGTTAAATAGCACAGTGAGCAAGTATAGCTGAATAGCGCAGTGAGTAAGTGTAGCTGAATAGCGCAGTGAGCAAGTGTAGCTGAATAGCGCAGTGAGCAAGTGTAGCTGAATAGCGCAGTGAGCAAGTGTAGCTGAATAGTGCAGTGAACAAGTGTAGCTAAATAGCGCGGTGAGCAAGTATAGCTGAATAGCGCAGTGAGAAAGTGTAACTGAATAGCGCAGTGAGCAAGTGTAGCTAAATAGTGCAGTGTAGCTGAATAGCGCAGTGAGCAAGTGTAACTGAATAGAGCAGTGAGCAAGTGTAGCTGAATAGTGCAGTGAGCAAGTGTAACTGAATAGCGCAGTGAGCATGTGTAGCTGAATAGTACAGTGAGCAAGTGTGGCTAAATAGTACAGTGAGCAAGTGTAACTGAATAGTGCAGTGAGCAAGTGTAACTGAATAGTGCAGTGAGCAAGTGTAACTGAATAGCGCAGTGAGCAAGTGTAGCTGAATAGTGCAGTGAGAAATTGTAACTGAATAGCGCAATGAGCAAGTGTAACTGAATAGTGCAGTGAGCAAGTGTGGCTAAATAGTGCGGTGAGCAAGTGTAACTGAATAGTGCAGTGAGCAAGTGTAACTGAATAGCGCAGTGAGCAAGTATAGCTGAATAGCGCAGTGAGCAAGTGTAGCTGAATAATGCAGTGAGCAAGTGTAACTGATTAGCGCAGTGAGCAAGTATAGCTGAATAGCGCAGTGAGCAAGTATAGCTGAATAGCGCAGTGAGCCAGTGTAACTGAATAGCGCAGTGAGCAAGTATAGCTGAATAGCGCAGTGAGCAAGTATAGCTGAATAGCGCAGTGAGCAAGTGTAACTGAATAGCGCAGTGAGCAAGTGTAGCTGAATAGCGCAGTGAGCAAGTGTAACTGAATAGTGCAGTGAGCAAGTATAGCTGAATAGCGCGGTGAGCAAGTGTAACTGAATAGCGCAGTGATCAAGTATAGCTGAATAGCGCATTGAGCAAGTATAGCTGAATAGCGCAGTGAGCAAGTGTAACTGAATAGTGCAGTGAGCAAGTGTAGCTGAATAGCGTGGTGAGCAAGTGTAGCTAAATAGCGCAGTGAGCAAGTATAGCTGAATAGCGCAGTGAGCAAGTGTAACTGAATAGTGCAGTGAGCAAGTATAGCTGAATAGCGCAGTGAGTAAGTGTAGCTAAATAGCGTATGTATGTCGTATTGATAATGACGTCAAGAGGCGTTTTTATGAGGGAAAGGGTTAATGAACATTGGTTTGGCTACTACATTGTCAATGTATGTCGTATTGGTAATGTCGTCAAGAGGCGCTTCTATGAGGGAAATGGTTAATGAACATTGGTTTGGCTACTACATTGTCAATGTATGTCGTATTGGTAAATGGCGCCAAGAGGCGCTTCTATAAGGGAAATGGTTAATGAACATTGGTTTGGCTACTACATTGTCAATGTATGTCGTATTGGTAAATGGCGCCAAGAGGCGCTTCTATGAGGGAAATGGTTAATGAACATTGGTTTGGCTACTACATTGTCAATGTATGTCGTATTGGTAAATGGCGCTAAGAGGCGCTTCTATGAGGGAAAGGGTTAAACAAATGCGTCAAGTCATATTCCATTTCAAAATGACGGTCTCAATGTCAGTATAGAAATACAATCTAGGCCATGTTTGATGCACTTGAAACATATATTAGGAATATTACGATACTCTTTTATAGATTTATTATTAGGCATGTTTGAGAAACAAGCCGAGGGTTCTAGCTACCCGTGTACATCTGTGGAAATGTGTAAATGTATTTAGACTTATCAGATTATATCGAAAAGTTACAGGAATCCTATTTGCTGATCAAAATGGACGTATTAGCGAGGACTGATTATTAACATTGCTGTCATAAAAGCGGAACACTCGCATTTATACGACTTTTGTGGAAGTCGTGGTAGCGCAATGGTAGCGAAAGGATCCTAGTTCGCGCCATGCTGTAGCCGGTACAATTGTGCCCTTAGGCAAGGCATTTAAATTCCACATTGGCCCTTCTCTCTCCTTCGTGACGATGAATTCCATCAGGAATGAGGTCTCGAGCGTGATTAATATAAGTTGTAGGAACTTGTTTCGCAATCGAGTTGAACTATATTTGTATGAACTATATGACTTTTACTACCATAAATAGCCCGTTAATATGCCTAATATATGTTAGTAGGACGCAAATATCAATATCCTATTGATATATATTATAAATGGTCATATAGCAAGTTAAGTACATGTCACATCAATTGACTTTATGCCTGGTAACTTTCTATTTTTAAGCATATGCAGACGACAGCTCTGATCTTCCAATGACTGACACGAACATCCGGTCCACAACAGGAAGTTACCTGCAAGAACATATACCAGTGACATCGATCCTGGCAGACTCACATTCCAGTGAAGAACTACTACAACTCATCAGCAGCACATTGAAAGAGATTATGATGATTGGTACAAAGCATGACAAAGGAAACACAGACATCTTACAGTCCTTGAATCCGCTACAATATCTGCATGCATCAGACAAAACAGCTTCACGAAAGAATAACGGTATAACAGATGAACACAAAATTGAAAATAACAGCGTACACAGGTCTGCGTACGTCGATGGGCAATTTCAAAACGTCAATGACGTCAGCGAAGATGGCAAAGGATCACACACAGACACAGTGGAAGTCAAACAATCCGGAAAACTGGACACGAACTACGAAGCTGATCTTCAGTCACTTACAAAATGGCAATATATATACTGTGGTACAAAAAAGATTACTCTACATATGTTGATAGCACATTTCCAAACAGGAACACTTTGTGGTAATAAAACTTCCCCTTTCAGATTCGGAATTGGAAAGTAATTAACACTAATGTTCCTAAGCTGCAAATATACTGCCTGGTTCTAGTTTATTTTTCAAGCGCAGCATCATTGACAAGTGATATTAATTTGCTATAAATATTACCCTAGTAAGGTCTATGTACAGGTGTGTATACTTAGATGTATGGTAATATACATTCAAGTGTAGCTAAGTGAGCAAGTGTAGCTGAATAGCGCAGTGAGCAATTGTAGCTGAATAGTGCAGTGAGCAAGTGTAGCTGAATAGTGCAGTGAACAAGTGTAGCTAAATAGCGCGGTGAGCAAGTGTAGCTGAATAGCGCAGTGAGCAAGTGTAGCTGAATAGCGCGGTTAGCAAGTGTAGCTAATTAGTGCGGTGAGCAAGTGTAGCTGAATAGCGCAGTGAGCAAGTGTAGCTGAATAGCGCAGTGAGCAAGTGTAACTGAATAGTGCAGTGAGCAAGTATAGCTGAATAGCGCAGTGAGTAAGTGTAGCTAAATAGCGCAGTGAGCAAGTGTAGCTAAATAGCACAGTGAGCAGGTATAACTGAATAGCGCAGTGAGTAAGTGTAGCTGAATAGCGCAGTGAGCAAGTATAGCTGAATAGCGCAGTGAGTAAGTGTAGCTAAATAGCGCAGTGAGCAAGTGTAGTTAAATAGCACAGTGAGCAAGTATAGCTGAATAGCGCAGTGAGTAAGTGTAGCTGAATAGCGCAGTGAGCAAGTGTAGCTGAATAGCGCAGTGAGCAAGTGTAGCTGAATAGCGCAGTGAGCAAGTGTAGCTGAATAGTGCAGTGAACAAGTGTAGCTAAATAGCGCGGTGAGCAAGTATAGCTGAATAGCGCAGTGAGCAAGTGTAACTGAATAGCGCAGTGAGCAAGTGTAGCTAAATAGTGCAGTGTAGCTGAATAGCGCAGTGAGCAAGTGTAGCTAAGTGAGCAAGTGTAGCTGAATAGTGCAATGAGCAAGTGTAGCTGAATAGTTCAGTGAGCAAGTGTAGCTGAATAGTGCAGTGAGCAAGTGTAACTGAATAGAGCAGTGAGCAAGTGTAGCTGAATAGTGCAGTTAGCAAGTGTAACTGAATAGCGCAGTGAGCATGTGTAGCTGAATAGCGCAATGAGCAAGTGTAACTGAATAGTACAGTGAGCAAGTGTGGCTAAATAGTACAGTGAGCAAGTGTAACTGAATAGTGCAGTGAGCAAGTGTAACTGAATAGTGCAGTGAGCAAGTGTAACTGAATAGCGCAGTGAGCAAGTGTAGCTGAATAGTGCAGTGAGAAATTGTAACTGAATAGCGCAATGAGCAAGTGTAACTGAATAGTGCAGTGAGCAAGTGTGGCTAAATAGTGCGGTGAGCAAGTGTAACTGAATAGTGCAGTGAGCAAGTGTAACTGAATAGCGCAGTGAGCAAGTATAGCTGAATAGCGCAGTGAGCAAGTGTAGCTGAATAATGCAGTGAGCAAGTGTAACTGATTAGCGCAGTGAGCAAGTATAGCTGAATAGCGCAGTGAGCAAGTATAGCTGAATAGCGCAGTGAGCCAGTGTAACTGAATAGCGCAGTGAGCAAGTATAGCTGAATAGCGCAGTGAGCAAGTATAGCTGAATAGCGCAGTGAGCAAGTGTAACTGAATAGCGCAGTGAGCAAGTGTAGCTGAATAGCGCAGTGAGCAAGTGTAACTGAATAGTGCAGTGAGCAAGTGTAGCTGAATAGCGCGGTGAGCAAGTGTAACTGAATAGCGCAGTGATCAAGTATAGCTGAATAGCGCATTGAGCAAGTATAGCTGAATAGCGCAGTGAGCAAGTGTAACTGAATAGTGCAGTGAGCAAGTGTAGCTGAATAGCGTGGTGAGCAAGTGTAGCTAAATAGCGCAGTGAGCAAGTATAGCTGAATAGCGCAGTGAGCAAGTGTAACTGAATAGTGCAGTGAGCAAGTATAGCTGAATAGCGCAGTGAGTAAGTGTAGCTAAATAGCGTATGTATGTCGTATTGATAATGACGTCAAGAGGCGTTTTTATGAGGGAAAGGGTTAATGAACATTGGTTTGGCTACTACATTGTCAATGTATGTCGTATTGGTAATGTCGTCAAGAGGCGCTTCTATGAGGGAAATGGTTAATGAACATTGGTTTGGCTACTACATTGTCAATGTATGTCGTATTGGTAATGGTGGGTTGTGGTTTTGGGGGGTTGGTTTTGTTGTTGTGTGGAATGGTGGGTTATAGGGAAATGGTTAATGAACATTGGTTTGGTACTAATTGTCAATGTATGTCGTATTGGTAATGGCGTCAAGAGGCGCTTCTATGAGGGAAATGGTTAATGAACATTGGTTTGGCTACTACATTGTCAATGTATGTCGTATTGGTAATGGCGCCAAGAGGCGCTTCTATAAGGGAAATGGTTAATGAACATTGGTTTGGCTACTACATTGTCAATGTATGTCGTATTGGTAAATGGCGCCAAGAGGCGCTTCTATGAGGGAAATGGTTAATGAACATTGGTTTGGCTACTACATTGTCAATGTATGTCGTATTGGTAAATGGCGCTAAGAGGCGCTTCTATGAGGGAAAGGGTTAAACAAATGCGTCAAGTCATATTCCATTTCAAAATGACGGTCTCAATGTCAGTATAGAAATACAATCTAGGCCATGTTTGATGCACTTGAAACATATATTAGGAATATTACGATACTCTTTTATAGATTTATTATTAGGCATGTTTGAGAAACAAGCCGAGGGTTCTAGCTACCCGTGTACATCTGTGGAAATGTGTAAATGTATTTAGACTTATCAGATTATATCGAAAAGTTACAGGAATCCTATTTGCTGATCAAAATGGACGTATTAGCGAGGACTGATTATTAACATTGCTGTCATAAAAGCGGAACACTCGCATTTATACGACTTTTGTGGAAGTCGTGGTAGCGCAATGGTAGCGAAAGGATCCTAGTTCGCGCCATGCTGTAGCCGGTACAATTGTGCCCTTAGGCAAGGCATTTAAATTCCACATTGGCCCTTCTCTCTCCTTCGTGACGATGAATTCCATCAGGAATGAGGTCTCGAGCGTGATTAATATAAGTTGTAGGAACTTGTTTCGCAATCGAGTTGAACTATATTTGTATGAACTATATGACTTTTACTACCATAAATAGCCCGTTAATATGCCTAATATATGTTAGTAGGACGCAAATATCAATATCCTATTGATATATATTATAAATGGTCATATAGCAAGTTAAGTACATGTCACATCAATTGACTTTATGCCTGGTAACTTTCTATTTTTAAGCATATGCAGACGACAGCTCTGATCTTCCAATGACTGACACGAACATCCGGTCCACAACAGGAAGTTACCTGCAAGAACATATACCAGTGACATCGATCCTGGCAGACTCACATTCCAGTGAAGAACTACTACAACTCATCAGCAGCACATTGAAAGAGATTATGATGATTGGTACAAAGCATGACAAAGGAAACACAGACGTCTTACAGTCCTTGAATCCGCTACAATATCTGCATGCATCAGACAAAACAGCTTCACGAAAGAATAACGGTATAACAGATGAACACAAAATTGAAAATAACAGCGTACACAGGTCTGCGTACGTCGATGGGCAATTTCAAAACGTCAATGACGTCAGCGAAGATGGCAAAGGATCACACACAGACACAGTGGAAGTCAAACAATCCGGAAAACTGGACACGAACTACGAAGCTGATCTTCAGTCACTTACAAAACGGCAATATATATACTGTGGTACAAAAAAGATTACTCTACATATGTTGATAGCACATTTCCAAACAGGAACACTTTGTGGTAATAAAACTTCCCCTTTCAGATTCGGAATTGGAAAGTAATTAACACTAATGTTCCTAAGCTGCAAATATACTGCCTGGTTCTAGTTTATTTTTCAAGCGCAGCATCATTGACAAGTGATATTAATTTGCTATAAATATTACCCTAGTAAGGTCTATGTACAGGTGTGTATATTTAGATGTATGGTAATATACATTCAAGTGTAGCTGAATAGCGCAGTGAGCAAGTGTAGCTGAATAGCGCAGTGAGCAAGTGTAGCTGAATAGTGCAGTGAACAAGTGTAGCTAAATAGTGTGGTGAGCAAGTGTAGCTGAATAGCGCAGTGAGCTAGTGTAGCTAAATAGCGCGGTGAGCAAGTGTAGCTGAATAGCGCAGTGAGCTAGTGTAGCTGAATAGCGCAGTGAGCAAGTGTAGCTAAATAGTGTGGTGAGCAAGTGTAGCTAAA
Organism: Archivesica marissinica; assembly: GCA_014843695.1. Lineage (NCBI taxonomy): Eukaryota > Metazoa > Mollusca > Bivalvia > Venerida > Vesicomyidae > Archivesica > Archivesica marissinica. The sequence goes on along the minus strand of CM026400.1, from coordinate 26,687,123 downwards.
TAGCGCGGTGAGCAAGTGTAACTGAATAGCGCAGTGAGCAAGTGTAGCTGAATAGTGCAGTGAGCAAGTGTAGCTGAATAGCGCAGTGAGCAAGTGTAACTGAATAGTGCAGTGAGCAAGTGTAACTGAATAGTGCAGTGAGCAAGTGTAGCTAAATAGTGCAGTGAGCAAGTGTAGCTGAATAGCTCAGTGAGCAAGTGTAGCTAAGTGAGCAAGTGTAGCTGAATAGTGCAATGAGCAAGTGTAGCTGAATAGTGCAGTGAGCAAGTGTAGCTGAATAGTGCAGTGAGCAAGTGTAACTGAATAGCGCAGTGAGCAAGTGTAGCTGAATAGCGCGGTGAGCAAGTGTAGCTGAATAGCGCGGTGAGCAAGTGTAGCTGAATAGCGTGGTGAGCAAGTGTAGCTAAATAGCGCAGTAAGCAAGTGTAGCTGAATAGCGCAGTGAGCAAGTGTAGCTGAATAGCGCAGTGAGCAAGTGTAGCTGAATAGTGCAGTGAGCAAGTGTAACTGAATAGCGCAGTGAGCAAGTGTAGCTGAATAGCGCAATGAGCAAGTGTAACTGAATAGTGCAGTGAGAAAGTGTGGCTAAATAGTGCAGTGAGCAAGTGTAACTGAATAGTGCAGTGAGCAAGTGTAACTGAATAGCACAGTGAGCAAGTATAGCGCAGTGAGCAAGTGTAACTGAATAGTGCAGTGAGCAAGTGTAGCTGAATAGTGCAGTGAGCAAGTGTAGCTGAATAGTGCAGTGAGCAAGTGTAGCTGAATAGCTCAGTGAGCAAGTGTAGCTAAGTGAGCAAGTGTAGCTGAATAGTGCAATGAGCAAGTGTAGCTGAATAGTGCAGTGAGCAAGTGTAGCTGAATAGTGCAGTGAGCAAGTGTAACTGAATAGCGCAGTGAGCAAGTGTAGCTAAATAGTGCAGTGAGCAAGTGTAGCTGAATAGTGCGGTGAGCAAGTGTAGCTGAATAGCGCGGTGAGCAAGTGTAGCTGAATAGCGTGGTGAGCAAGTGTAGCTAAATAGCGCAGTAAGCAAGTGTAGCTGAATAGCGCAGTGAGCAAGTATAGCTAAATAGCGCGGTGAGCAAGTGTAGCTGAATAGCGCAGTGAGCAAGTGTAGCTGAATAGCGCAGTGAGCAAGTGTAACTGAATAGCGCAGTGAGCAAGTGTAGCTGAATAGCGCAATGAGCAAGTGTAACTGAATAGTGCAGTGAGCAAGTGTGGCTAAATAGTGCAGTGAGCAAGTGTAACTGAATAGTGCAGTGAGCAAGTGTAACTGAATAGCACAGTGAGCAAGTATAGCTGAATAGCGCAGTGAGCAAGTGTAACTGAATAGTGCAGTGTGCAAGTGTAGCTGAATAGTGCAGTGAGCAAGTGTAGCTGAATAGCGCAGTGAGCAAGTATAGCTGAATAATGCAGTGAGCAAGTGTAGCTGAATAGTGCAGTGAGAAATTGTAACTGAATAGCGCAGTGAGAAATTGTAACTGAATAGCGCAGTGAGCAAGTGTAACTGAATAGTGCAGTGAGCAAGTGTAGCTGAATAGCGCAGTGAGCAAGTATAGCTGAATAATGCAGTGAGCAAGTGTAGCTGAATAGTGCAGTGAGAAATTGTAACTGAATAGCGCAGTGAGCAAGTATAGCTGAATAGCGCAGTGAGCAAGTGTGGCTGAATAGTGCAGTGAGCAAGTCTAACTGAATAGCGCAGTGAGCAAGTATAGCTGAATAGCGCAGTCAGCAAGTATAGCTGAATAGCGCAGTGAGCAAGTGTAACTGAATGGCGCAGTGAGCAAGTATAGCTGAATAGCTCAGTGAGCAAGTATAGCTGAATAGCGCAGTGAGCAAGTATAGCTGAATAGCGCAGTGAGCAAGTGTAACTGCATAGCGCAGTGAGCAAGTGTAACTGAATAGCGCAGTGAGCAAGTGTAGCTGAATAGCGCGGTGAGCAAGTGTAGCTGAATAGCGCGGTGAGCAAGTGTAACTGAATAGCTCAGTGAGCAAGTATAGCTGAATAGCGCAGTGAGCAAGTGTAACTGAATAGTGCAGTGAGCAAGTGTAGCTGAATAGCGCGGTTAGCAAGTGTAACTGAATAGCGCAGTGAGCAAGTATAGCTGAATAGCGCAGTGAGCAAGTATAGCTGAATAGCGCAGTGAGCAAGTGTAACTGAATAGTGCAGTGAGCAAGTGTAACTGAATAGTGCAGTGAGAAAGTGTAGCTGAATAGCGTGGTGAGCAAGTGTAGCTAAATAGCGCAGTGAGCAAGTATAGCTGAATAGCACCGTGAGCAAGTGTAACTGAATAGTGCAGTGAGCAAGTATAGCTGAATAGTGCAGTGAGCAAGTGTAGCTAAATAGCACAATGAGCAAGTATAGCTGAATAGCGCAGTGAGTAAGTATAGCTGAATAGCGCAGTGAGTAAGTGTAGCTGAATAGCGCAGTGAGCAAGTGTAGCAGAATAGCGTAGTGAGCAAGTGTAGCTGAATAGCGCAGTGAGCAAGTGTAACTGAATAGCACAGTGAGCAAGTGTTGCTAAATAGCGCAGTGAGCAAGTGTAAAAGAATAGCGCAGTGAGCAAGTGTAGCTGAATAGCGCAGTGAGCAAGTGTAACTAAATAGCGCAATGAGCAAGTATAGCTGAATAGCGCAGTGAGCAAGTGTAGCTGAATAGCGCAGTGAGCAAGTGTAGCTGAATAGCGCAGTGAGCAAGTGTAACTGAATAGCGCAGTGAGCAAGTGTAGTTGAATAGCGCAGTGAACAAGTGTAGTTGATTAGCGCAGTGAGCAAGTGTAACTGTATAGCGCAGTGAGCAAGTGTCACTGAATAGCACAGTGAGCAAGTGTAACTGAATAGCACAGTGAGCAAGTGTCACTGAATAGCACAGTGAGCAAGTGTAACTGATAGTGAACAAGTGTAGCTGAATAGCGCAGTGAGCAAGTGTAACTGAATAGCGCAGTGAGCAAGTGTCACTGAATAGCACAGTGAGCAAGTGTAACTGATAGTGAGCAAGTGTAGCTGAATAGCGCAGTGAGCAAGTGTAACTGAATAGCGCAGTGAGCAAGTGTCACCGAATAGCAGTGAGCAAGTGTAACTGAATAGCGCAGTGAGCAAGTATAGCTGAATAGCGCAGTGAGCAAGTGTAACTGAATAGTGCAGTGAGCAAGTGTAGCTGAATAGCGCGGTGAGCAAGTGTAACTGAATAGCGCAGTGAGCAAGTATAGCTGAATAGCGCAGTGAGCAAGTATAGCTGAATAGCGCAGTGAGCAAGTGTAACTGAATAGTGCAGTGAGCAAGTGTAGCTGAATAGTGCGGTGAGCAAGTGTAGCTAAATAGCGCAGTGAGCAAGTATAGCTGAATAGCGCCGTGAGCAAGTGTAACTGAATAGTGCAGTGAGCAAGTATAGCTGAATAGCGCAGTGAGCAAGTGTTGCTAAATAGCACAGTGAGCAAGTATAGCTGAATAGCGCAGTGAGTAAGTATAGCTGAATAGCGCAGTGAGTAAGTGTAGCTGAATAGCGCAGTGAGCAAGTGTAGCAGAATAGCGTAGTGAGCAAGTGTAGCTGAATAGCGCAGTGAGCAAGTGTAACTGAATAGCACAGTGAGCAAGTGTTGCTAAATAGCGCAGTGAGCAAGTGTAAAATAATAGCGCAGTGAGCAAGTGTAGCTGAATAGCGCAGTGAGCAAGTATAGCTGAATAGCGCAATGAGCAAGTATAGCTGAATAGCGCAGTGAGCAAGTGTAGCTGAATAGCGCAGTGAGCAAGTGTAGCTGAATAGCGCAGTGAGCAAGTATAGCTGAATAGCGCAGTGAGCAAGTGTAACTGAATAGCGCAGTGAGCAAGTGTAACTGAATAGCGCAGTGAGCAAGTGTAGCTGATAGTGAGCAAGTGTAGCTGAATAGCGCAGTGAGCAAGTGTAACTGAATAGCGCAGTGAGCAAGTGTCACTGAATAGTGCAGTGAGCAAGTGTAGCTGAATAGCGCAGTGAGCAAGAGTAACTGAATAGCGCAGTGAGCAAGTGTAACTGAATAGCGCAGTGAGCAAGTGTAGTTGAATAGCGCAGTGAACAAGTGTAGTTGATTAGCGCAGTGAGCAAGTGTAACTGTATAGCGCAGTGAGCAAGTGTCACTGAATAGCACAGTGAGCAAGTGTAACTGAATAGCACAGTGAGCAAGTGTCACTGAATAGCACAGTGAGCAAGTGTAACTGATAGTGAACAAGTGTAGCTGAATAGCGCAGTGAGCAAGTGTAACTGAATAGCGCAGTGAGCAAGTGTAACTGATAGTGAGCAAGTGTAGCTGAATAGCGCAGTGAGCAAGTGTCACTGAATAGCACAGTGAGCAAGTGTAACTGAATAGCGCAGTGAGCAAGTGTAACTGAATAGCGCAGTGAGCAAGTGTAACTGAATAGCGCAGTGAGCAAGTGTAACTGAATAGCGCAGTGAGCAAGTGTCACTGAATAGCACAGTGAGCAAGTGTAACTGAATAGCGCAGTGAGCAAGTGTAACTGAATAGCGCAGTGAGCAAGTGTAACTGATAGTGAGCAAGTGTAACTGAATAGCGCAGTGAGCAAGTGTCACTGAATAGCGCAGTGAGCAAGTGTAACTGAATAGCGCAGTGAGCAAGTGTCACTGAATAGTGCAGTGAGCAAGTGTAGCTGAATAGCGCAGTGAGCAAGTGTAACTGAATAGCGCAGTGAGCAAGTGTAACTGAATAGCGCAGTGAGCAAGTGTAACTGAATAGCGCAGTGAGCAAGTGTAACTGAATAGCGCAGTGAGCAAGTGTAACTGAATAGCGCAGTGAGCAAGTGTCACTGAATAGCACAGTGAGCAAGTGTAACTGAATAGCGCAGTGAGCAAGTGTAACTGAATAGCGCAGTGAGCAAGTGTAACTGAATAGCGCAGTGAGCAAGTGTAACTGAATAGCGCAGTGAGCAAGTGTCACTGAATAGCACAGTGAGCAAGTGTAACTGAATAGCGCAGTGAGCAAGTGTAACTGAATAGCGCAGTAAGCAAGTGTAACGACTACAATAACATCTTTATTTTGAGGTTATGATTTAGAATCTCGTGGTCGAGGTTTTATCGTATTTTATATACTTCACTTGGTTTTTTGGTCACAAAATAATAATAATAATAAATAATTAAAGTATTATTATTTATTATTAAGTAAGGAAACGTACAACATATTATACTACAGTATGCATAATACATATAAATTACATGTATATGGATTTAAAGTCAATATATGATGTTTCAATGATTCCGTAGTTTCGTGTAAGATGCACATAAATGAATGGGAAACCCTGAATCAATGCATACAGAAGCCACATAGTCTACTGATAAACTTAAAGCAGCACATAGTCTACTGATAAACTTAAAGCAGCACATAGTCTACGGATAAACTTAAAGCAGCACATAGTCTACTGATAAACTTAAAGCAGCACATAGTCTACTGATAAACTTAAAGCAGCACATAGTCTACGGATAAACTTAAAGCAGCACATAGTCTACTGATAAACTTAAAGCAGCACTATATCCTAATCAAGGATGTGTTTGGTAAAATATAAATATTAATGTGTGCGTGTGCGTGCGTGCGTGCGTGCGTGCGTGCGTGCGTGCGTGCGTGCGTGTGGTACATGTAGTTTACGGGGTCGTGCACGTAGTACATGCATACTGAGTCATACACGTAGTACATGTAGTATACGGGGTCGTACACGTTATACATGTAGTATACGGGGTCGTACATGTAGTATACGGGGTCGTACACGTAGTACATGTAGTATACGGGGTCGTACACGTTATACATGTAGTATACGGGGTCGTACACGTAGTACATGTAGTATACGGGGTCGTACACGTTATACATGTAGTATACGGGGTCGTACACGTAGTACATGTATACGAGTCGTGCACGTAGTACATGTAGTATACGGGGTCGTACACGTAGTACATATATACGAGTCGTGCACGTAGTACATGTATACGAGTCGTGCACGTAGTACATGTATACGAATCGTGCACGTAGTACATGTAGTATACGGGGTCGTACATGTATACGAGTCGTGCACGTAGTACATGTAGTATACGGGGTCGTACACGTTATACATGTAGTATACGGGGTCGTACACGTTATACATGTAGTATACGGGGTCGTACACGTTATACATGTAGTATACGGGGTCGTACACGTTATACATGTAGTATACGGGGTCGTGCACGTAGTACATGTAGTATACGGGGTCGTACACGTTATACATGTAGTATACGGGGTCGTACACGTAGTACATGTAGTATACGGGGTCGTACACGTTATACATGTAGTATACGGGGTCGTACACGTAGTACATGTAGTATACGGGGTCGTACACGTTATACATGTAGTATACGGGGTCGTACACGTAGTACATGTATACGAGTCGTGCACGTAGTACATGTAGTATACGGGGTCGTACACGTAGTACATGTAGTATACGGGGTCGTACACGTAGTACATTAGTATACGGGTCGTACACGTAGTACATGTAGTATACGGGGTCGTACAGTAGTACATGTAGTATACGGGGTCGTACACGTAGTACATGTATACGAGTCGTGCACGTAGTACATGTAGTATACGGGGTCGTACACGTAGTACATGTATACGAGTCGTACACGTAGTACATGTATACGAGTCGTACACGTAGTATATAGTATACGGGGTCGTACACGTAGTACATGTATACGGGGTCGTACACGTTGTACATGTAGTATACGGGGTCGTACACGTAGTACATGTATACGGGTCGTACATGTAGTATACGGGGACATACATGTATACGGGGTCGTACACGTAGTACATGTAGTATACGGGGTCGTACACGTAGTACATGTATACGAGTCGTGCACGTAGTACATGTAGTATACGGGGTCGTACACGTAGTACATGTAGTATACGGGGTCGTACACGTAGTACATATAGTATACGGGGTCGTACACGTAGTACATGTAGTATACGGGGTCGTACACGTAGTACATATAGTATACGGGGTCGTACACGTAGTACATGTATACGAGTCGTGCACGTAGTACATATAGTATACGGGGTCGTACACGTAGTACATGTATACGGAGTCGTACACGTAGTACATGTATACTGAGGCGTACACGTAGTACATATAGTATACGGGGTCGTACACGTAGTACATGTATACTGAGTCGTATACGTAGTACATGTAGTATACGGGGTCGTACACGTAGTACATGTATACTGAGTCGTACATGTAGTATACGGGGACATACATGTATACAGAGTCGTACACGTAGTACATATAGTATACGGGGTCGTACACGTAGTACATGTATACGAGTCGTGCACGTAGTACATATAGTATACGGGGTCGTACACGTAGTACATGTATACGGAGTCGTACACGTAGTACATGTATACTGAGGCGTACACGTAGTACATAAAGTATACGGGGTCGTACACGTAGTACATGTATACTGAGTCGTATACGTAGTACATGTAGTATACGGGGTAGTACATGTATACAGAGTCGTACACGTAGTACATGTAGTATACGGGGTCGTACACGTAGTACATGTAGTATACGGGGTCGTACACGTAGTACATGTAGTATACGGGGTGGGTACACGTAGTACATGTAGTATACGGGGTCGTACACGTAGTACATGTAGTATACGGGGTCGTACACGTAGTACATGTATACAGAGTCGTACACGTAGTACATGTAGTATACGGGGTCGTACACGTAGTACATGTATACTGAGTCATACACGTAATACATTTAGTATACAGGGTCGTACACGTTATACATGTATACAGAGTCGTACACATAGTACATGTATACTGAGTCATACACGTAATCCATTTAGTATACAGGGTCGTACACGTTATACATGTATACAGAGTCGTACACGTTTTACATGCATACAGAGTCGTACACGTATTACATGTATACTGAGTCATACACGTAATACATGTAGTATACAGGGTCGTACATGTTATACATGTATACAGAGTCGTACACGTTATACATGTATACAGAGTCGTACACGTAGTACATGTATACTGAGGCGTACACGTTATACGTGTATACGGAGTCGTACATGTAGAATACGGAGTCGTACACGTAATACATGTATACGGAGTCGTACATGTAGCATACGGAGTCGTACACGTAATGCATGTATACGGAGTCGTACATGTAGCATACGGAGTCGTACATGTAATACATGTATACAGAGTCGTACATGTAGCATACGGAGTCGTACACGTAATGCATGTATACGGAGTCGTACACGTGGTACATAGTAGCGCGCGTGCGTAGCTAGTTAGCTATAGGCGTATAGATGACAATGTCATAGTTGTTTGCTATAGGCGTATAGATGATAGTTGTTAGCTATAGGCGTATAGATGATAGTTGTTAGCTATAGGCGTATATATGACAATGTCATAGTTGTTAGCCATAGGCGTATAGATGACAATGTCATAGTTGTTAGCCATAGGCGTATAGATGATAGTTGTTAGCTATAGGCGTATAGATGATAGTTGTTAGCTATAGGCGTATAAATGACAATGTCATAGTTGTTAGCCATAGGCGTATAGATGATAGTTGTTAGCTATAGGCGTATAGATGATAGTTGTTAGCTATAGGCGTATAGATGACAATGTCATAGTTGTTAGCTATAGGCGTATAGATGATAGTTGTTAGCTATAGGCGTATAGATGATAGTTGTTAGCTATAGGCGTATAGATGATAGTTGTTAGCTATAGGCGTATAAATGACAATGTCATAGTTGTTAGCCATAGGCGTATAGATGATAGTTGTTAGCTATAGGCGTATAGATGATAGTTGTTAGCTATAGGCGTATAGATGACAATGTCATAGTTGTTAGCTATAGGCGTATAGATGATAGTTGTTAGCTATAGGCGTATAGATGATAGTTGTTAGCTATAGGCGTATAGATGATAGTTGTTAGCTATAGGCGTATAAATGACAATGTCATAGTTGTTAGCCATAGGCGTATAGATGATAGTTGTTAGCTATAGGCGTATAGATGATAGTTGTTAGCTATAGGCGTATAGATGATAGTTGTTAGCTATAGGCATATAGATGATAGTTGTTAGCTATAGGCATATAGATGATAGTTGTTAGCCATAGGCGTATAGATGATAGTTGTTAGCTATAGGCGTATAGATGATAGTTGTTAGCTATAGGCGTATAGATGATAGTTGTTAGCTATAGGCGTATAGATGATAGTTGTTAGCCATAGGCGTATAGATGATAGTTGTTAGCTATAGGCGTATAGATGATAGTGTTAGCTATAGGCGTATAATGATAGTTGTTAGCTATAGGGTATAGATGATGTTAGTTGTTAGCCATAGGCGTATAGATGATAGTTGTTAGCTATAGGCGTATAGATGATAGTTGTTAGCTATAGGCGTATAGATGATAGTTGTTAGCTGTAGGCGTATAGATGATAGTTGTTAGCTATAGGCGTATAGATGATAGTTGTTAGCTATAGGCGTATAGATGACAATGTCATAGTTGTTAGCTATAGGCGTATAGATGATAGTTGTTAGCTATAGGCGTATAGATGACAATGTCATAGTTGTTAGCCATAGGCGTATAGATGATAGTTGTTAGCTATAGGCGTATAGATGACAATGTGTATATGTGTGTGTGTGTGCGTGCGTGCGTGCGTCCGTCCATGCGTGCGTGCGACAGATAGAAAAACAATTATGTAGAGGTCTTATATATAAGACTACAAAATCGGGTCAGCAGTTACGTAGTCACTAGTTCCGAGTATACCGCGGCAAATGGCCGAGGCCCTGATTTGGGTCTTTATACAAAGGTAGTCATAATAAAAGTATGTGAGTATTTGATAAGAGACCGTAATCTGTATAATATGTAAGTCTAGCAGTAAATTTATTAATATAACATAAAACATGAATATCTTTTTAATCTCCCACCAGAAAACAACAAATAGCCGTAGGCCCACAATGTGCCTACTTTTTATGAATCATAAAATGCGGGAATCTGGCTATATCACCACATGTCAATAGATGTACATCACGGAAGAAAGTTCCATAGATATGAACATCAACTTGTTTTTAATAAAAAAATACTATATTTGGGGGGGGGGGGCTGTTTTGAAAAATAATCATTCAGTAGAAAAAGCGCGCCTTGGACCTTAAAATTATGCCCATATTTGGTAATACGGGAATTGCGTAGTAGCCTAAACACGTGATCAAAACAGCTTCATTCATAAATACCAGACCGCCATTTTACAAAGTTGGAATGAACATATATAAATATATATTATGGACATTTGGAGCATTTTTCAGATAAAGGGGTGGGGTAATTTTACATAGATCTTGATATTCAGGTAAGCATCTTTCATCAGTAGTTTACTCACCACTTACGTTGACAGTTTATGATTTCTTGTTTATCAACACATGCTTACCTTTCTGGGTCAACACTGATCAAATGGAAAGAATGATAGGTAGCGTTATTTTACCTCGTTCTGAAAAATTGTAGATGCCTCGGTATGTCAAGACCAGCGGTATGTTAAGAAACGACTATACCCCGTGATAAAAACAAAACAATAATCGTAGCCCACGAGGGTCAAATTTTATTTTTCAGCGAATATGATCATGTCATATGGCAAATCGAAGGTATTATCGAGGCGAACGCTCTGGTGCAACTACATCACAATCGGAGTATTACATCATCCAAGATGGCCGTGGTGAGACTGCCACTATTACGATGTCACGTGTTGGCGTGTCACGTGTCACTATGTTACAATATACAACACGTATTCATACACCCACGTACGAAAGCACACACCATAGCACGCACGTACGCACATACACATACCAACTGGGGTTGTGTGTGGAATGTGTTAAGCCTAACTAGGGTAAATACGTAGTGATCTGGGGTACATATCATGATGTGTTACAACGAAATAGGAAGTGGAAGTCGTGATAGCGCAGTGGATGCGCGTTCGCTTCAGGTGCGAACGGGCCGGAGTTCGATCCCCACTGAAGCCGTTACGATTGTGCCCTTAGTACATGGGGGGCCAGGAGGGCCCACCATGCACCCCCCCCTCAGCATCCACCGGGACCACAATGTTCTTGTGTATTATGTAGCTGGTGAAATTTTAAGACATGTACTCAAAGAATAAAGTGTCACGATCAACGTTTTAATCCAAGATGGCCGCCAAGATTGCCACCAATTTTTGAAAAATACTCTCTAATATCCATAGGGTATATTTCTCTTGAAATGTTGTGTTAATTTTATGTTTTATACTTCATAATGATGTCAGGTGCATGTACATACATGAATATAACGGTTTTTTTGACATTCTTTGCAATATTTTCTCATATACAATAACAATTCTATATATATATATTTATTTTTATTTTTGGTCAAAATGATGTGCAGGCCCGGGCCTTTTGGCCTAATGGCAGCTACACACCTGGTTGAGACTGTTGTTCTGTAATTTGGGGTAACTGCAACTCATCTTTAGAAGATAAACCAGTTCGATTCCAAAAGAGAGCAGCTAGAAAATTCTAGATCAGGATTTCGACAAGCCATCGCAATTATTATTCTCCCAACTAAAATGGATGATGACCTTTCAAGAACGAGTCATTATACATATATCAGAAGGCTACACATATGTATAAAACATAATGTTCCATTACACGGAGCTGCTCCAGAATACATGTACTTAAAATCGTCATTCACTTTTACTTCTGATATACATCCTAGAATTCTCAGATCAACCTCAGATTATCAGTTACACACACCAGGACCAAACTGTTAATTATTTCATAATACATTTGCATTTTCAGGAGCATCTATTTTGAATGCATTGCCTCATTCAGTACAAAATACTCCAACTATCCCACAGTTCAAAATGCTCCAACTATCCCACAGTTCAAAATGCTCCAACTATCCACAGTTCAAAATGCTCCAACTATCCCACAGTTCAAAATACTCCAACTATCCACAGTTCAAAATGCTCCAACTATCCCACAGTTCAAAATGCTCCAACTATCCCACAGTTCAAAATGCTCCAACTATCCACAGTTCAAAATGCTCCAACTATCCACAGTTCAAAATGCTCCAACTATCCACAGTTCAAAATGCTCCAACTATCCACAGTTCAAAATGCTCCAACTATCCCACAGTTCAAAATGCTCCAACTATCCCACAGTTCAAAATGCTCCAACTATCCCACAGTTCAAAATGCTCCAACTATCCCACAGTTCAAAATGCTCCAACTATCCCACAGTTCAAAATGCTCCAACTATCCCACAGTTCAAAATGCTCCAACTATCCCACAGTTCAAAATGCTCCAACTATCCCACAGTTCAAAATGCTCCAACTATCCCACAGTTCAAAATGCTCCAACTATCCCACAGTTCAAAATGCTCCAACTATCCCACAGTTCAAAATGCTCCAACTATCTAACAGTTCAAAATGCTCCAACTATCCCACAGTTCAAAATGCTCCAACTATCCCACAGTTCAAAATGCTCCAACTATCCCACAGTTCAAAATGCTCCAACTATCCCACAGTTCAAAATGCTCCAACTATCCCACAGTTCAAAATGCTCCAACTATCCCACAGTTCAAAATGCTCCAACTATCCCACAGTTCAAAATGCTCCAACTACCCAACAGTTCAAAATGCTCCAACTATCCCACAGTTCAAACTTCTCCAACTATCCAACAGTTCAAACTTCTCTACTTAAAGGTGGAACAATAACAATACAAACTAATCACATATTTCTACTATTATTACTTCAGATGATATTGTACACATTATTTAGCACAGTTGTGCTTTACCATTGCTATAGTTACTAGATTCTGTGAATGGCTGTTTTTAAGCTGAGTTCATACTAATTTTCATATTTTCAAGATACATGTACTATACTAGGCCTATATGTATTGTCATAAATTGTCTCATTCCCACTTTTCTACTCCACTAGACAATTCCATATATCATCATATTCCATAACATATATATATATATATATAGTTTCTCTACTTTTCAGTTTCATTTGATTTGTATATAATTATGTTGAGGGCCTCGTGATAGATTAACTTTTGTTAAATGAGTTCTCTTGTAAAAATAAAGTCTTTATTATTAGTATTATTATTATTAGTGTGTAGTGGTGGAGGAAGGCCCATTGGTGCCCCTCTGAGTAGTTTCGGATACGGACTGGCGCCCGGGTATAATGCCGATATTCCGAAGGCCAGCAAGTGATTTAAAATCAACGACGTTAACCCTTTCCATCATAGAAGCACCCACAGGCACAAGACACATTGCATTTTTTTTGCACTATGGTCATTTATAGTAAGTAATGTTTACTAAAGGCAACCAATGGAAATGAAACATGCATGCAGAAACATCGACGAGAAACTAGGTAAAAACGACCATCACTGATATGCCCTTGTGGTCCCGACCGGAAGACCTTATTCTATCAACAAATACTTTTTATTTCATGGAGATCGGTCAAATAACACCAGAATGGCACATTGTTTCATCGTGAACAGCAGGAAATGCAATGTTGTCGTTTTCGCTGGGCGTTCGGTTTTTGATTTGACAGTATATTTTCTCGTCGTTACCCCATGAAACGGTATGAGAAACATATGTCGTCGTTACCCCATGAAACGGTATGAGAAACATATGTCGTCGTTACCCCATGAAACGGTATGAGAAACATATGTCGTCGTTACCCCATGAAACGGTATGAGAAACATATGTCGTCGTTACCCCATGAACCGGTATGAGAAACATATGTCGTCGTTACCCCATGAAACGGTATTAGAAACATATGTCGTCGTTACCCCATGAAACGGTATTAGAAACATATGTCGTCGTTACCCCATGAAACGGTATTAGAAACATATGTCGTCGTTACCCCATGAAACGGTATTAGAAACATATGTCGT
>CM026400.1:26659029-26672174 GCA_014843695.1 Archivesica marissinica | reverse complement strand
CTAGTGACCTGGCATCCTCTACCCTTGGCATTGAGTTGTATAAGATGGCAAGTCAGGGTGCCATGTCCATGCAGTAGGGTAGCATGTTAGTTTATGACTAGTGACCTGGCATCCTCTACCCTTGGCATTGAGTTGTATAAGATGGCAAGTCAGTATGCCATGTCCATGCAGTAGGGTAGCATGTTAGTTTATGACTAGTGACCTGGCATCCTCTACCCTTGGTATTGAGTTGTATAAGATGGCAAGTCAGGATGTCATGTCCCTGCAGTAGGGTACCATGTTAGTTTATGACTAGTGACTTGGCATCCTCTACCCTTGGCATTGAGATGTATAAGATGGCAAGTCAGGATGTCATGTCCATGCAGTAGGGTAGCATGTTAGCTTATGACTAGTGACCTGGCATCCTCTACCCTTGGCATTGAGTTGTATAAGTGGCAGTCAATGGCATGTCATCCATCATGCCATAGGTAGCATGTTAGTTTATGACTAGTGACCTGGCATCCTCTACCCTTGGCATTGAGTGGTATATGATGGCAGATCAGGGTGCCATGTCCATGCAGTAGGGTAGCATGTTAGCTTATGACTAGTGACCTGGCATCCTCTACCCTTGGCATTGAGTTGTATAAGATGGCAAGTCAGTATGCCATGTCCATGCAGTAGGGTAGCATGTTAGTTTATGACGAGTGACCTGGCATCCTCTACCCTTGGCATTGAGTTGTATATGATGGCAGGTCAGTATGCCATGTCCATGCAGTAGGGTAGCATGTTAGCTTATGACTAGTGACTTGGCATCCTCTACCCTTGGCATTGAGTTGTATATGATGGCATGTCAGTATGCCATGTCCATGCCGTAGGGTAACATGTTAGTTTATGACTAGTGACCTGGCATCCTCTACCCTTGGCATTGAGTGGTATATGATGGCAGGTCAGGGTGCCATGTCCATGCAGTAGGGTAGCATGTTAGTTTATGACTAGTGACCTGGCATCCTCTACCCTTGGCATTGAGTTGTATAAGATGGCAGGTCAGGGTGCCATCTTCCTGCAGTAGGGTAGCTTGTTAGTTTATGACTAGTGACCTGGCATCCTCTACCCTTGGCATTGAGTTGTATAAGATGGCAAGTCAGGATGCCATGTCCCTGCAGTAGGGTAGCATGTTAGTTTATGACTAGTGACTTGGCACCCTCTACCCTTGGTATTGAGTGGTATATGATGGCAAGTCAGGAAGCCATGTCCATGCAGTAGGGTAGCATGTTAGTTTATGACTAGTGACCTGGCATCCTCTACCCTTGGTAGTGGTATATGATGTCAAGTCAGGATGCCATGTCCATGCAGTAGGGTAGCATGTTAGTTTATGACTAGTGACCTGGCATCCTCTACCCTTGGTAGTGGTATATGATGGCAAGTCAGTATGCCATGTCCATGCAGTAGGGTAGCATGTTAGTTTATGACTAGTGACCTGGCATCCTCTACCCTTGGCATTGAGTTGTATAAGATGGCAAGTCAGGATGTCATGTCCATGCAGTAGGGTAGCATGTTAGTTTATGACTAGTGACCTGGCATCCTCTACCCTTGGCATTGAGTTGTATAAGATGGCAAGTCAGTATGCCATGTCCATGCAGTAGGGTAGCATGTTAGTTTATGACTAGTGACCTGGCATCCTCTACCCTTGGCATTGAGTTGTATAAGATGGCAAGTCAGTATGCCATGTCCATGCAGTAGGGTAGCATGTTAGTTTATGACTAGTGACCTGGCATCCTCTACCCTTGGCATTGAGTTGTATAAGATGGCAAGTCAGTATGCCATGTCCATGCAGTAGGGTAGCATGTTAGTTTATGACTAGTGACCTGGCATCCTCTACCCTTGGCATTGAGTTGTATAAGATGGCAAGTCAGTATGCCATGTCCATGCAGTAGGGTAGCATGTTAGTTTATGACTAGTGACCTGGCATCCTCTACCCTTGGTATTGAGTTGTATAAGATGGCAAGTCAGGATGTCATGTCCCTGCAGTAGGGTACCATGTTAGTTTATGACTAGTGACTTGGCATCCTCTACCCTTGGCATTGAGATGTATAAGATGGCAAGTCAGGATGTCATGTCCATGCAGTAGGGTAGCATGTTAGCTTATGACTAGTGACCTGGCATCCTCTACCCTTGGCATTGAGTTGTATAAGATGGCAGGTCAGTATGCCATGTCCATGCCGTAGGGTAGCATGTTAGTTTATGACTAGTGACCTGGCATCCTCTACCCTTGGCATTGAGTGGTATATGATGGCAGATCAGGGTGCCATGTCCATGCAGTAGGGTAGCATGTTAGCTTATGACTAGTGACCTGGCATCCTCTACCCTTGGCATTGAGTTGTATAAGATGGCAAGTCAGTATGCCATGTCCATGCAGTAGGGTAGCATGTTAGTTTATGACGAGTGACCTGGCATCCTCTACCCTTGGCATTGAGTTGTATATGATGGCAGGTCAGTATGCCATGTCCATGCAGTAGGGTAGCATGTTAGCTTATGACTAGTGACTTGGCATCCTCTACCCTTGGCATTGAGTTGTATATGATGGCATGTCAGTATGCCATGTCCATGCCGTAGGGTAACATGTTAGTTTATGACTAGTGACCTGGCATCCTCTACCCTTGGCATTGAGTGGTATATGATGGCAGGTCAGGGTGCCATGTCCATGCAGTAGGTAGCATGTTAGTTTATGACTAGTGACCTGGCATCCTCTACCCTTGGCATTGAGTTGTATAAGATGGCAGGTCAGGGTGCCATCTTCCTGCAGTAGGGTAGCTTGTTAGTTTATGACTAGTGACCTGGCATCCTCTACCCTTGGCATTGAGTTGTATAAGATGGCAAGTCAGGATGCCATGTCCCTGCAGTAGGGTAGCATGTTAGTTTATGACTAGTGACTTGGCACCCTCTACCCTTGGTATTGAGTGGTATATGATGGCAAGTCAGGAAGCCATGTCCATGCAGTAGGGTAGCATGTTAGTTTATGACTAGTGACCTGGCATCCTCTACCCTTGGTAGTGGTATATGATGTCAAGTCAGGATGCCATGTCCATGCAGTAGGGTAGCATGTTAGTTTATGACTAGTGACCTGGCATCCTCTACCCTTGGTAGTGGTATATGATGGCAAGTCAGTATGCCATGTCCATGCAGTAGGGTAGCATGTTAGTTTATGACTAGTGACCTGGCATCCTCTATCCTTGGCATTGAGTTGTATAAGATGGCAAGTCAGTATGCCATGTTCATGCAGTAGGGTAGCATGTTAGTTTATGACTAGTGACCTGGCATCCTCTACCCTTGGCATTGAGTTGTATAAGATGGCAAGTCAGTATGCCATGTTCATGCAGTAGGGTAGCATGTTAGCTGATGACTAGTGAACTGGCATCCTCTACCCTTGGCATTGAGTGGTATATGATGGCTGGTCAGTATGCCATGTCCATGCTGTAGGGTAGCATGTTAGTTTATGACTAGTGACCTGGCATCCTCTACCCTTGGCATTGAGTTGTATAAGATGGCAAGTCAGGATGTCATGTCCATGCAGTAGGGTAGCATGTTAGTTTATGACTAGTGACCTGGCATCCTCTACCCTTGGCATTGCGTGGTATATGATGGCAAGTCAGGGTGCCATGTCCATGCCGTAGGGTAGCATGTTAGCTTATGACTAGTGACCTGGCATCCTCTACCCTTGGCATTGAGTTGTATAAGATGGCAAGTCAGTATGCCATGTTCATGCAGTAGGGTAGCATGTTAGTTTATGACTAGTGACCTGGCATCCTCTACCCTTGGCATTGAGTTGTATAAGATGGCAAGTCAGTATGCCATGTTCATGCAGTAGGGTAGCATGTTAGCTTATGACTAGTGACCTGGCATCCTCTACCCTTGGCATTGCGTGGTATATGATGGCAAGTCAGGGTGCCATGTCCATGCCGTAGGGTAGCATGTTAGCTTATGACTAGTGACCTGGCATCCTCTACCCTTGGCATTGAGTTGTATAAGATGGCAAGTCAGTATGCCATGTCCATGCAGTAGGGTAGCATGTTAGTTTATGACTAGTGACCTGGCATCCTCTACCCTTGGCATTGAGTTGTATAAGATGGCAAGTCAGTATGCCATGTCCATGCAGTAGAGTAGCAGGCAATCTTTATCACACATGAGTCACCACGGAAATAACCTTTGGACCCTCTAACATGAGTCGTCACGGAAATAACCTTTGGACCCTCTAACATGAGTCGTCACGAAAATAACCTTTGGACCCTCTAACACGAGTCGTCACGGAAATAACCTTTGGCCTTACTATCAACGTATTAGCTATTACTCACTACTTTATTTGTAGTAATGTACATCTAAGTCTATATTGGGAAAGAATTCTGATATTAAATAGGTTTACTTTATACAAAGTTGATACAAATTTAGATTCTCGATTCCAAACAAGGTATTACAGCAATAGTTTAGCCGCTCTTAGTCCTCATTCCTGATGGAATGCATAATACCATGAGGGAGAGAGAAGGGGCTTGCCTGAGGACACCAACTAATGGTCTACCGACAATGCTCGAACTCACAGCTCCTTGGGTACGAGGCAAACACATTATATTTTGCGCCATGAATTAAGCTTACAATCGTTGGTCTTGCACTCTGCATTAATTTCACTGTGTATTTGTAAGGTATATTAAAGATGATCTGTGTGTCGTTCCTGCCGTGGGTGGAGATAGAGAAAGCAGAGGAGCTTGTGTTTGGCCATGTCACGTTGAAGGTAACATACATTTCTACAGTACTAAGCAATGTACAGCTCCGGGTTTCATAGATAGTACTAAGCAATGTACAGCTCCGGGTTTCATAGGTAGTACTAAGCAATGTACAGCTCCGGGTTTCATAGGTAGTACTAAGCAATGTACAGCTCCGGGTTTCATAGGTAGTACTAAGCAATGTACAGCTCCGGGTTTCATAGATAGTACTAAGCAATGTACAGCTCCGGGTTTCATAGGTAGTACTAAGCAATGTACAGCTCCGGGTTTCATAGGTAGTACTAAGCAATGTACAGCTCCGGGTTTCATAGGTAGTACTAAGCAATGTACAGCTCCGGGTTTCATAGATAGTACTAAGCAATGTACAGCTCCGGGTTTCATAGGTAGTACTAAGCAATGTACAGCTCCGGGTTTCATAGATAGTACTAAGCAATGTACAGCTCTGGGTTTCATAGATAGTACTAAGCAATGTACAGCTCCGGGTTTCATAGATAGTACTAAGCAATGTACAGCTCCGGGTTTCATAGATATAATGTAATGTCCAGTTTGATAGATCAGCGGGTACAAGAGGTGGCCAGGGAGATGCTCTAAGAGATATACTGCCAATTCTATTGTGACATTATGAGTTTTACACCATGGAACTTTAAAGCGACACTACATCAGTGAAAACACAATATATCTACAGAATGTATTTTCCTATTATAGAGTATAATTATTTTCCAAATATTTGCCTCAAATACTGAGTATTTCAACTAATAAACAAACGTCGTATACGCGGTTTGTTGACATAACAAAATAATGTAATACAACTAGTGTATCCTGAATAACACGATTTATGGTACAGATCTACCGTTATCTGTCTATATATTTGTAGACTATTCTTAGTTAAATTATCTTTCAACAACATTATTTCGCTTTTAGTATTGACTCCGATGACAAACAAACGTCAATTCAGGAGCATGGATGACCGTTATATGAAATCATACTTTCAATCCACAAAAACACAGTTTATTGATTCAATGTTAGTTTTCGAATGTATTCGAAAGAATTTGTAGTAGCAATGCATTTATACGTGAAAAAATGCATTTTATTTGCTTTTTGCGAGGTAATGTCACTTTAAATGCTCTTCCGGCTAAATGATAGTTAAGGTGTCTATATATAGAAGTGTACGCACGATTGAGTATCGTTTACTGTCTCGAATATAGTCAGTAATGGTAATAAATGGGTGGAAATATTGGTTGCTAACTTGGGACGTTATGAGCGTGCTATGAACTAGCTGGGTGCTGAGAGCTGGGATGCTTCGTAATACGATATTAATATGCAAAAACCTAAAGCAGACTGGGAATGACAATGGCTGTACCATGTGTGGGAAACGCGTTATCATAATAATCATAATTATAGGGAAGACTTTATGTAATGCTGAGACTTGGGAATTATTTGATGTAAAGTGTTATATTGTGTGGACACTGTTGTAATTATATGAGAGTAAATCTGTTGTTATATTTCGACGGCTTGTGTTATGAACTAGATCATCGAACGTAGAACCTGGGCTGATAATGTGATAATGAGGTATAAATGTAGGTCGCAGTCCTCCTTCGAACGTAGAACCTGGGTTGATAATGTGATAATGAGGTATAAATGTAGGTCACAGTCCTGCCGTGAACATAGAACCTGGGTTGATAATGTGATAATGAGGTATTAATGTAAGTCACAGTCCTCCTTCAAACGTAGAACCTGGGTTGATAATGTGATAATGAGGTATAAATGTAGGTCGCAGTCCTCCTTTGAACGTAGAACCTGGGTTGATAATGTGATAATGAGGTATAAATGTAGGTCACAGTCCTGCCGTGAACGTAGAACCTGGGTTAATAATGTGATAATGAGGTATAAATGTAGGTCACAGTCCTCCTTCGAACGTAGAACCTGGGTTGATAATGTGATAATGAGGTATAAATGTAGGTCACAGTCCTGCTTCGAACGTAGAACCTGGGGTGATAATGAGGTATAAATGTAGGTCATAGTCCTCCTTCGAATGTAGAACCTAGGTTGATAATGTGATAATGAGGTATAAATGTAGGTCACAGTCCTCCTTCGAACGTAGAACCTGGGTTGATAATGTGATAATGAGGTATAAATGTAGGTCACAGTCCTGCCGTGAACGTAGAACCTGGGCAGATAATGTGATAATGAGGTATTAATGTAGGTCACAGTCCTCCTTCGAACGTAGAACCTGGGTTGATAATGTGATAATGCGGTATAAATGTAGGTCACAGTCCTGCCGTGAACGTAGAACCTGGGCTGATAATGTGATAATGAGGTATAAATGTAGGTCACAGTCCTGCCGTGAACGTAGAACCTGGCTTGATAATGTGATAATGAGGTGTAAATGTAGGTCACAGTCCTCCTTCGAACGTAGAACCTGGGTTGATAATGTGATAATGAGGTATAAATGTAGGTCACAGTCCTGCCGTGAACATAGAACCTGGGTTGATAATGTGATAATGAGGTATTAATGTAGGTCACAGTCCTCCTTCAAACGTAGAACCTGGGTTGATAATGTGATAATGAGGTATAAATGTAGGTCACAGTCCTCCTTCGAACGTAGAACCTGGGTTGATACTGTGATAATGAGGTATAAATGTAGGTCACAGTCCTGCCGTGAACGTAGAACCTGGGTTAATAATGTGATAATGAGGTATAAATGTAGGTCACAGTCCTCCTTCGAACGTAGAACCTGGGTTGATAATGTGATAATGAGGTATAAATGTAGGTCACAGTCCTGCTTCGAACATAGAACCTGGGGTGATAATGAGGTATAAATGTAGGTCACAGTCCTCCTTCGAATGTAGAACCTAGGTTGATAATGTGATAATGAGGTATAAATGTAGGTCACAGTCCTCCTTCGAACGTAGAATCTGGGTTGATAATGTGATAATGAGGTATAAATGTAGGTCACAGTCCTGCCGTGAACGTAGAACCTGGGCAGATAATGTGATAATGAGGTATAAATGTAGGTCACAGTCCTCCTTCGAACATAGAACCTGGGTTGATACTGTGATAATGAGGTATAAATGTAGGTCACAGTCCTCCTTCGAACGTAGAACCTGGGTTGATAATGTGATAATGAGGTATAAATGTAGGTCACAGTCCTCCTTCGAACGTAGAATCTGGGTTGATAATGTGATAATGAGGTATAAATGTAGGTCACAGTCCTGCCGTGAACGTAGAACCTGGGCAGATAATGTGATAATGAGGTATAAATGTAGGTCACAGTCCTGCCGTGAACATAGAACCTGGGTTGATAATGTGATAATGAGGTATAAATGTAGGTCACAGTCCTCCTTCGAACGTAGAACCTGGGTTGATAATGTGATAATGAGGTATAAATGTAGGTCACAGTCCTCCTTCGAACGTAGAACCTGGGTTGATAATGTGATAATGAGGTATAAATGTAGGTCACAGTCCTGCCGTGAACGTAGAACCTGGGTTAATAATGTGATAATGAGGTATAAATGTAGGTCACAGTCCTCCTTCGAACGTAGAACCTGGGTTGATAATGTGATAATGAGGTATAAATGTAGGTCACAGTCCTGCTTCGAACGTAGAACCTGGGGTGATAATGAGGTATAAATGTAAGTCACAGTCTTCCTTCGATTGTAGAACCTGGGTTGATAATGTGATAATGAGGTATAAATGTAGGTCACAGTCCTCCTTCGAACCTGGGTTGATAATGTGATAATGAGGTATAAATGTAGGTCACAGTCCTGCCGTGAACGTAGAACCTGGGCAGATAATGTGATAATGAGGTATAAATGTAGGTCACAGTCCTGCCGTGAACGTAGAACCTGGGCAGATAATGTGATAATGAGGTATAAATGTAGGTCACAGTCCTGCCGTGAACATAGAACCTGGGTTGATAATGTGATAGATGTATAAATGTAGGTCGCAGTCCTGCCGTGAACGTAGAACCTGTGTTGATAATGTGATAATGAGGTATAAATGTAGGTCACAGTCCTGCCGTGAACATAGAACCTGGGTTGATAATGTGATAGATGTATAAATGTAGGTCACAGTCCTGCTTCAAAATAGGTCACTCCAGTGATTATAACCCCCATTATGGGAATAGTAACGGGTGTTTTTCCTATACAGGAATAGGAGGGCGGCCCGCCCTGCCACTCTTTGGGGCCGCCCTTGTGCCCGAAATTCCGAACATGTCTTCCCTCCTTTACCTGTATCGAGCGATACTGTAACATGCTGACATATATTGCAACAATCCACATCGGGAATTATTTGCTCATCTGAACTGTCATACGCACCCCCCCCCCCCCGCTGACTAATGGGGGTGGGGGTGTGTGTAGGTTTGAGGTTGTCCGCCTGTCTGGTCAACCATCTGTCCATCCTGCTGTAGACACAATCGTGTGTGTCCAACACCTCAGTCACTATTGGGCCAATTGAATTCATATTTTGATAATGTTTCGGACCAATATCAGGTGTGAGCAATACCTGTGAGAACATAGTAGCCTTACATTAACCACATTCAATGTTTTTCAAATGCTTCCAGTCTAGTGCAGTTTGGGGTCACCAGAGCTAAAAACAGGGAAAGACAATCGAAATACTGTAAAACACTATTATTTAGCAAGCACTTTATTTCGCGATTTTCAAGAATTTGAACATTTTAAATTAATTTGTGGAGTTTTTGAATTTGTGCTTGTATTGTATTGCGTAATAAAATCCGGAAGTAGATTTGCTTTAAATCTGTTATATCCGTATATCCTCACAGTACTCCGTGATCATTGTATTAGTACACTCAGGTACATTCAGTGTACAACATGAGGATATATAACGTAATACATTGTTGTTCTATGTTACACTAAATGTGTGTTTCAGTGTTGTTCTATGTTACACTAATTTTGTGTTTCAGTGTTGTTCTATGTTACACTAATTTTGTGTTTCAGTGTTGTTCCATGTTGGATAAAGTTCTGGAAGATATAAGATCACTATCACTATCGAAGCTTTCGAGAACTCAAAAAGATTTTCAATCTCTATTAGAGGTAAATATCATATATGTGTAATGTTCATTTAGAGGTAAATATCATATATGTGTATTGTTCATTTAGAGGTAAATATCATGTGTATTGTTCATTTAGAGGTAAATATCATATGTATGTATTGTTCATTTAGAGGTAAATATCATATGTGTATATTGTTGATTACGTCTGGGATAGTCTGGACAGGCGAGTGA
Organism: Archivesica marissinica; assembly: GCA_014843695.1. Taxonomy (NCBI): domain Eukaryota; kingdom Metazoa; phylum Mollusca; class Bivalvia; order Venerida; family Vesicomyidae; genus Archivesica; species Archivesica marissinica. The sequence goes on along the minus strand of CM026400.1, from coordinate 26,662,181 downwards.
GGCGTCGTCCCAACCCACCCACTAACGTCTGGGATAGTCTGGACAGGCGAGTGAGGCGTCGTCCCAACCCACCCACTAACGTCTGGGATAGTCTGGACAGGCGAGTGAGGCGTCGTCCCAACCCACCCACTAACGTCTGGGATAGTCTGGACAGGCGAGTGAGGCGTCGTCCTCTGGGATAGTCTGGACAGGCGAGTGAGGCGTCGTCCCAACCCACCCACTAACGTCTGGGATAGTCTGGACAGGCGAGTGAGGCGTCGTCCCAACCCACCCGCTAACGTCTGGGATAGTCTGGTCAGGTGAGTGAGGCGTCGTCCCAACCCACCTGCTAATGTCGGGGCTAGTCTGGACAGGCGAGTGAGGCGTCGTCCCAACCCACTCGCTAATGTCGGAGATAGTCTGGTCATGCTAGTGAGGCGTCGTCCCTACCCACCCACTAAAATCCACAACCCACCATTCAAGCATGTCTAGACAGTCACAAGTCAAGGTCAAATCCACAACCCACCATTCAAGCATGTCTAGACAGTCACAAGTCAAGGTCAAGTCCACAACCCACCATTCAAGCATGTCTAGACAGTCACAAGTCAAGGTCAAATCCACAACCCACCATTCAAGCATGTCTAGACGGTCACAAGTCAAGGTCAAATCCACAACCCACCATTCAAGCATGTCTAGACGGTCACAAGTCAAGGTCAAATCCACAACCCACCATTCAAGCATGTCTAGACAGTCACAAGTCAAGGTCAAATCCACAACCCACCATTCACGCATGTCTAGACGGTCACAAGTCAAGGTCAAATCCATAACCCACCATTCAAGCATGTCTAGACGGTCACAAGTCAAGGTCAAATCCATACCTTCTATAAAACCTTTGAAGAATTCTCTTGAAATATGGAACAAATGTTCACCTGATGACAGGATGTGCACTTAGCACATTCCAACAAGGTCAAGTTCAGAGTTCAAGGTCAATTGATGTTGTGTGTGCAAAATACTGACCTGTAGCTTGAAGGTCATGTACGAATATTCTCATGCACTATCACAACACTGCTATCATTAATTAGGGTTAGTCATGAAGTTTCAACACTGATACGAGTCTTTCTCTATAATTTGGGGTGTTCGTAATCAGGTTCGTAGCCAGCCGTCCAAAATGTTGGGTATGGCATGAGCCACTCTGCGATAAATATGAGCCAAAAAGTGACGAAGTAGGTAAGTAGGGGAAGAGGTAGTCCCATTTGGAGGAATTTGGAGAGACATGTCAGAAGACAATGTGAAATTAGATGCTTTGTCATGAATTCTGGACTTGCAACTTTAATTTAGTGTATGAAATATATGCTATAGTGTGTTGGGTACCTGGTTCGATCCCCCCGTCTGACCCTAATATATTTAACAGTCTTTCAGATGGGACGTTAAACCGAGGTCATGTGTCGGTGCTTTACACTGTGCACGTAAAAGAACCAGAGGAGACTCTGGACTGGGTTTCTGTCTGTATCATTGCACTATCCTACAAAATCTAAAATGACTAATCTCTTCAGGAGGCGTCGCTCATATGGGTAACCAGTAGCAACGATAAATAAACATAAAACGCACAACTAACCAGTATTGGGATCTTAACATCCGGATTTACAGTAAACTGCATAACAAGCGGCTAGTATATCCGTACATATTTACAATCTATTTGGATTTTACTGTATATTTCACGATTCAGATACACTGAGATTTGTGGTATAATTAAGATATAGTTATCAATAAACTATATATGTTTTCATGAACACTATTAAATATGCACACCCAAATGATATATACTGAACGGCCAGACCATGTAAGTATTGGAAAGACGTCATTAACAAGCGACTAGATGCAGATATGTATGAATGCTGTATGCGTGCTTTAATTGGATGCATTCTCAATTACTTATCTGTACAGCACATTTAAAGTTTATAAAAGGAAACTGTGGGGAGCGCTTCAAATTTCTTATACAACATTCATATAAAACATATCCATGCATTATGCATTTGTTTACTATAAAACAAATGTATATATAACAATGTGCAGATATCACGTATAGGGGGATCAACATCGGGTACACTTCTTTAACGGTGTTTGTATATTATGTATGCAACCAGGCGCATCATCAGATCACAATAGGTCGTAAATTCCTTACAATTAGCACTTCTCTATATAGGTCCGTCACCCAAATACCAGGGAGATTACAGACGGATCTGTAGTCCAGTGGTAACACGCTGGACTGGTAATCCAGGGATCGCAGGTTCGATCCCCCCTCTGACCCTAATAAAATTAACAATCTTTCAGATGGGACGTTAAACCGAGGTCTCGTGTCGGTGCTTTACACCGTGCATGTAAAAGAACCAGAGGAGACTCTGGAATGGGTCTCTGTCTGTATCATGCATCCTCCACAATCTAAAATAACTTATCTCTTCAGGAGGTGTCGCTCATATGGGCAACCGGTAGCGACGATAAATAAACGTAAAACACACACACAGTACTTGACTTTATGAAGTTCACTCCAGAAAGATGTCAACCATCATCATTTTAATTGAGTTTAATCCTGATTTTAATATAATCAACTTACATACTATGTAACTAACTTCGCTTCTCACCAATGCAACCCGGGTTTGATCCTCGGACCGGGAAGTATGTGAGATGGGTGGTCGCCAGATCGGACAGGTGGGTTTTCTCCGGGTACTCCGGTTTCCTCCCACACGAATGACCACATATAAGCTTTCATCTGCGCTAACGAGAGTGATTAATATAAGTTGTTAAAACTTGCTTCGCAATCGTTGTAAAATAAAAAAAGGTTTAAAACAAAACATGTATCCAGTCACAGGGCCAGGGCAGCACCACATAATATTTTTTTAAATTTATTTAACGTTGTTACCAGTTACCCATGTGAGCGACACCATTCCTGGGCAAACTCCAGCGGTTCACCAACCTCTGTAATAAACCAGGGATCATTCTAGAGGGCGATGTGGGCGAAATTGTCGCCCTAGGGACCCTGACTTCGCTCTCTGGGGGCCCCACTTCACCCTAAAAAAAAAAATATATATATATTTTTTGGTTTTTATGGTTTTCAAACAAAATTTTGTCTATTTGTCTAGTAAGGTACATTGGCCCATTATAAAGCACTCCTATTC
>CM026400.1:26585336-26658029 GCA_014843695.1 Archivesica marissinica | reverse complement strand
CCATGAAACGGTATGAGAAACATATGTCGTCGTTACCCCATGAAACGGTATTAGAAACATATGTCGTCGTTACCCCATGAAACGGTATTAGAAACATATGTCGTCGTTACCCCATGAAACGGTATGAGAAACATATGTCGTCGTTACCCCATGAAACGGTATTAGAAACATATGTCGTCGTTACCCCATGAAACGGTATTAGAAACATATGTCGTCGTTACCCCATGAAACGGTATGAGAAACATATGTCGTCGTTACCCCATGAAACGGTATTAGAAACATATGTCGTCGTTACCCCATGAAACGGTATTGGAAACATATGTCGTCGTTACCCCATGAAACGGTATGAGAAACATATGTCGTCGTTACCCCATGACACGGTATTAGAAACATATGTCGTCGTTACCCCATGAAACGTTATTGGAAACATATGTCGTCGTTACCCCATGAAACGGTATGAGAAACATATGTCGTCGTTACCCCATGAAACGGTATTAGAAACATATGTCGTCGTTACCCCATGAAACGGTATTAGAAACATATGTCGTCGTTACCCCATTAAACGGTATGAGAAACATAGAAACATATGTCGTCGTTACCCCATGAAACGGTATGAGAAACATATGTCGTCGTTACCCCATGAAACGGTATGAGAAACATAGAAACATATGTCGTCGTTACCCCATGAAATGATGTTGACCTTCATTTCAGAATTGTTGATATTCATTCGCCTTAGAAGACCATGGATAGCAGCACACTTGGCAGCGATGACACGAGTGCACAGATTGTGCGAAAAAACTATTCGAATAGAATTCTGGAGGATCTTGATAAAATCTGCCAGAACCCCCTGCAGATGTTAGAGTTTAGTAAAAGAAAAGATTATTATAAAAATGGAGAACGGGTAGAGCGCATCAGTACATTTGGCAGCGATGACACGAGTGCACAGATCCTGGCGAAAATCTATTCGAATAGAATTCTGGATCTTAATCGAACCGACCAGAATGCCCAGCAGAAGTTAGAGTTTCGTACAATAAAAGATTATTATAAAAATGGGTTCTTAAAAAGAGAACACGAAGAGCACATCAGTACTACGGTATACACTAACAAACTGGAAAGCATGGACGTTATTGGTGGCTTGGGTATTGCAGGTCTTGGTATTTGTGGTGTAATATATGCTGCTTACGAGATGTCCAAAATCCGTCGCAAATAAATGTCTAGACAAACTTATGGAGTGCGTTGACCCGCCCACTCCGAAATAGTTACAAGAGGAAAATGACCACAAATAAGTATGTAAAGGAGCCCATTGCTTGCCATAACGCTTAAAGCGACACTACATTGGTGAAAACAAATTTCTACAGAATGTATTTTCCTATTATATGGAAAATAGTTGACATGTATATTGCTTGAAATAAACTATGTATTAAACTCCAGAAACAATGAAAAATTACATGAATAATTCACCAGAAACAATGCGAAATGACGTGTATAATTCACCAGAAACAATGCGAAATTACGTGTATAATTCATCAGAAACAATGCGAAATGACGTGTGTAATTCACCAGAAACAATGCGAAATGACGTGTATAATTCACCAGAAACAATGAGAAATTATGTGTATAATTCATCAGAAACAATGCGAAATGACGTGTATAATTCACCAGAAACAATGCGAAATGACGTGTATAATTCACCAGAAACAATGCGAAATGACGTGTGTAATTCACCAGAAACAATGAGAAATGACGTGTATAATTCACCAGAAACAATGAGAAATGACGTGTATAATTCACCAGAAACAATGAGAAATTATGTGTATAATTCATCAGAAACAATGCGAAATGACGTGTATAATTCACCAGAAACAATGAGAAATGACGTGTATAATTCACCAGAAACAATGAGAAATGACGTGTATAATTCACCAGAAACAATGAGAAATGACGTGTATAATTCACCAGAAACAATGAGAAATGACGTGTATAATTCACCAGAAACAATGAGAAATGACGTGTATAATTCACCAGAAACAATGAGAAATGACGTGTATAATTCACCAGAAACAATGAGAAATGACGTGTATAATTCACCAGAAACAATGAGAAATGACGTGTGTAATTCACCAGAAACAATGAGAAATGACGTGTATAATTCACCAGAAACAATGAGAATGACGTGTATAATTCACCAGAAACAATGAGAAATGACGTGTATAATTCACCAGAAACAATGAGAAATGACGTGTATAATTCACCAGAAACAATGAGAAATGACGTGTAAATCACCAGAAACAATGAGAAATGACGTGTGTAATTCACCAGAAACAATGAGAAATGACGTGTATAATTCACCAGAAACAATGAGAAATGACGTGTGTAATTCACCAGAAACAATGAGAAATGACGTGTATAATTCACCAGAAACAATGAGAAATGACGTGTGTAATTCACCAGAAACAATGAGAAATGACGTGTGTAATTCACCAGAAACAATGAGAAATGACGTGTGTAATTCACCAGAAACAATGAGAAATGACGTGTGTAATTCACCAGAAACAATGAGAAATGACGTGTGTAATTCACCAGAAACAATGAGAAATGACGTGTGTAATTCACCAGAAACAATGAGAAATGACGTGTGTAATTCACCAGAAACAATGAGAAATGACGTGTATAATTCACCAGAAACAATGAGAAATGACGTGTTAATTCACCAGAAACAATGAGAAATGACGTGTATAATTCACCAGAAACAATGCGAAATGACGTGTGTAATTCACCAGAAACAATGAGAAATGACGTGTATAATTCACCAGAAACAATGAGAAATGACGTGTATAATTCACCAGAAACAATGAGAAATGACGTGTATAATTCACCAGAAACAATGAGAAATGACGTGTATAATTCACCAGAAACAATGAGAAATGACGTGTGTAATTCACCAGAAACAATGAGAAATGACGTGTATAATTCACCAGAAACAATGAGAAATGACGTGTATAATTCACCAGAAACAATGAGAAATGACGTGTATAATTCACCAGAAACAATGAGAAATGACGTGTATAATTCACCAGAAACAATGAGAAATGACGTGTGTAATTCACCAGAAACAATGAGAAATGACGTGTGTAATTCACCAGAAACAATGAGAAATGACGTGTGTAATTCACCAGAAACAATGGAAATGACGTGTTAATTCACCAGAAACAATGGAAATGAGTGTGTAATTCACCAGAAACAATGCGAAATGACGTGTATAATTCACCAGAAACAATGAGAAATGACGTGTATAATTCACCAGAAACAATGAGAAATGACGTGTATAATTCACCAGAAACAATGAGAAATGACGTGTGTAATTCACCAGAAACAATGAGAAATGACGTGTATAATTCACCAGAAACAATGAGAAATGACGTGTATAATTCACCAGAAACAATGAGAAATGACGTGTGTAATTCACCAGAAACAATGAGAAATGACGTGTATAATTCACCAGAAACAATGAGAAATGACGTGTATAATTCACCAGAAACAATGAGAAATGACGTGTATAATTCACCAGAAACAATGAGAAATGACGTGTATAATTCACCAGAAACAATGAGAAATGACGTGTATATCTATGTTATAATGTTTAAGTATGCATGTGTTTATGTATACATGGCATTGTCTATGTTATAATTTCTATATACTTAAAAAATATTACTGAAATCACAAATCTAAATCTCAAAACCCATTTACGATATCTTCCATTTGAGACTCTTCTTGAGACAGTTTGTTCAAATATCAGTGACGTGTTATAAAGACAAATTTGTGGCTTTTATTATCCAAATTATATTATATTTAAAGTATGTTTAAATTGCTGTTTAAATTGATTTGATAAAGCAGCATTACGTCGTAATAAAAGAAGTTTTGGGTAAAATATAAATATTAATGTGTGTGTGTTTATAAAAATCGAAATAGTCGCTCAGAAACGATAAAATTCCAATAAATTTAAACCGTCGTATACGCGAAATTGTTTATCAACACACGAAATCTAAACACGCACAGCGCACATGCGTGAAACAACAGAGGATGTAGAAAACAGCGTATATATTTTGAACATGAAAGACTATCTATCTATCTTCCTCTAATGTCGAACCCATCGCGGGGATGTAGAAATGTCCGTAAAAGACTTAGCTAACAGACGTATGCATCAACATATCAAGTAATTTAATTAAAAAGACAACGTGGGACAAATGGGGACGATGCATTCCGAATGTAAATAAGTGCGGACGATGCGTTCCGGTTATAAACACGTGCGTGGCCGATCGACTCGGAAAGTCCTACTTTCGGTTTCGAGTTTGTTTTATCGCAAAAAACACTGTTTACCAAATGAACATAAGCATACAAAGTATAATGTTAGAATGTACAACATTGCTACCCATACGTAAAATTTGAATTTTTCAAATATCTTTTTATTTCATACGTAATAATGCTATTCGACAACCTAGTTTACATTTATGTTCAATTTAAGACTACTCTTGACAATTCGCATAGACAAGGCGTGACTAGTTTAAAAGACAAATTCAGTATCCACCCGATACTTTCCAAATTAAAAGTCCGATATATAGATAGATATTAGAGTCATTTTCATGTTTAATACCATGCTGAGATTCACAATATGTGGCCCAGGACACATACCCCCCCTCATCAGCTCCATATACGGATTTTGAAATTGGGTACTGTTACGATAGACTTTAAATCAATTGGGTATTGCCAATATTCAATTGGATATTTTGAAATTTTTCACCCGTACTTTTGAAATAAATTGAGTGTTTACAATTTTAATTGGGTAATATTATAATTATATGAGAATTAAATTCCATGTTATGCATGCAATCAGCTGTCCTGACCAATACACAGTAATTCTTATTATATCATAACTTTGCTTGTATTCAGTGTAATACAGCCATGACATAAATTCTTACATGTCCACACCTTTCATAACACATGGAGGAATTCTGAATGGTTTAAACAGTATTTATTCCAGTATATTTACATGTATAACACACACAAATGTTACAAATTACATAAATTGTGAATGGTTTGGATTGGAAAACAAGTTTTCAGAAAATTCTGATTGACAGGACTCTGACAATTTGCAATATACTTTCGACCTAAATTACACATGTTGTTTGTGTTCATGCTTTATTTGTTGAAAATCAACTGCTTATATTAATAACATGCTACGTCTGCACTAACGACATACAGTGATTAAACATATGGTGTCGATTATTTGCGTGAGGTTGTTTACTACGGTGCACGGATGCAGCTAGATGACGAGAAGAAGAAGTTAAATTTGCATATAAACCCACACATGGGTCATTTACAAGCAACAATATAACAAATAATGAAAATAACGCGGCATGGCAAAGATGGCGGTTCATTCACGCACCGGACTTACGCGTGTGAGTTGGGTAGGCACCCATGGGTGGCAGTATCATAGAGACGTTTTTCATATGGGGACAAAATCATTTCGATAATTATGGGGACACACATTTTAACATTAAAGTGGCACTTCCGTCTTAGTTAAACATATTGTATTGCTTTCAAATAACATACATATACACCACAGAATGCACAATAGTTGTATAACAAATGAAATGTAATGAATATTATATGAGTAAAACTATTATAATTTATAAGAAGCACATGTATTGGGTCACAAGTTTTACCAACACATTTTTACCAACATTAGTGACGACACTCCCCTTAGATCAAAAAGATGTAACAGAATGAGCAGACTTTTTCTATGATTTTTTAAGAAGTAGCGTACATAGTTATTTAAATATAAAAATCAAATGATTTATAAAATTAAATATAAATGTAAACAAATGTAAGAAAAATAGAAAAGACAAAAACAAATGTTTTACCAACAATGTTGTAGTATTATATACATGATTTGTTGCTCGAATTTCCACGCCCTCATCCAAACTAAGATATATATCATACTACGTCTCATTGCTCATGGAAAAGACAGCTATTAAACAATTAACTGAACTGCAAAAACGTTTAGTTTGTTTGATATAAGTTTGTACATGTGTAAAGATAGTTTCGTTATCGTGTCATCTGGTAGGTTTCTGAATCCGTAAAATAGTTTATCAGTATTTAGAGGAGGATGCGGACGTGTATCAATAAACAGTTGCCGGCGTTGTACCGAACATATAGGGCACCTGGAAACAATAATGTTCTGCATCCTCAATATCGTGTCCACATTCACACTGTGTTTCACGTAAATGATTATCGAGTCTGAGTTTAAATTACTGCATTTCTTATTCTTGCACCTGAGGGAATCGTTCACTAGTTTCACGAGATATGTAGAACGTGGGCACTGTCGGGGTTTGAATTTTTGATTTTAAGGTTTGATATTGTACCCGTATTTCGTAAATGCAAATTAAGATTATTCCAGAGCTTATCAGACGACGGTATGACTTATGTTGAAAAAAGTTCAAACCGGCGTGCAACAGTAGCATAATCATTATAATTTCTTAACGCGTAGGTATTAGTTTCTATTATTGCATACGTTACTATAAATAGTAACAAATTTAATGGTAGAAAAGCAAAATATCTGGTCAACGCGAGCAATATATTTCGATTTTCGGCTCTATCCGATATTGGCCCGGCACGCGCCGAGAACGAATCACGAGCATGTGTCACAGGTAGCAACAGCATAGTAACTACATTGTGTAAGCATGGCCGCCGAAGCTAAAGTCGTTGTCTGACAGATTGTTGTCTCGTGCCAATATCTCCATAGGGTGCGGTGCGCCAATATCCAAAAATGGCCCACAACGGCGGTTTAATAACCCTATAATTAAGTACTGTATGAGGAAATTGATCCGATAGATGCTTGTCTCTGTATGACATCCTGGGGACAGTGTCAAGACTCATGGTTGGCAATATGGAAACATTAATATGATGTCCAACCGACATCATTGGTAAAAAAGCAACAATTAAAACCTCATTGTTGTCTTTTCTGAAAAAGTTGGGTGCTAATTTCATACATATTTTGAAGATACCACTACAAGTCAAATCTGCACATTGTTAGATAGATCTAGTATCATTAATTGTCTCATTCCCATTTTCTGCTCTGCTAGCCAATTCCATAATTATATCATTATATTCCATTACATATTAAATATAGTTTCTCTATTTTTCAGCTTTTACATTACTATATTATTCCAATGTGCAGTTCTCACTTATAGTGCTATCTTTTGATTGCATTTGATTGTATATATGTTGAGGGCCTCATGGTAGATTAACTTTTGTTAAATGAGTACTCTCGTTAAATAAAGTCTTTATTATTATTATTATTATTATTATTATTATTATTAATGCATCCCACTGACTACGGGCATGAGATGATCAATTAGATATGCCTCATGGTGAACTTACCCGGTATCTCACTCATCAACGGAGCACATCAAGCAAGGTATATGTACATGAAAGCACTGATTCATCTTATAGAAATGACGATAGCTCCGACAGTGAAGGGACTAGTACGAAGGAAACCCGGATGGACGAGGAGCAGTAATGCAGCGCCGTCGCAGGCGTTTTGAGAGTGATCCGGCCAAAAACCTTTTTTTTTGTGAAGCTCAGCGGCTTCGTTTATTTTATATCAATATATACAGTATGTACACATTATATCAAACCAGTATACAATATAACAATATATTCAAACTGATTATAATAATATTGCAATTTATAATATGCATGTGCAATTACAGATTTCAATAACATTGCAATTTATAATATGCATGTGAAAGAGGATGAACTGGTTTTTATTACCATGAAGTCAGGAACTTCGTTTAACATAATTATTTTATAAATCATTACACTAAACTTTTAGAAGTCTAGTATTTTAGAAGAAGTAACAAAAGTCTCTTTTTTTTTTAAACAACCCATCATCCAGCTTACAAAGAAACGAAATAATTCCGGCCAAAAATTAACACTGACAGTGCGATTTAGCTAGATGGGTTGGGGGTATGCTCCCCCGAGATTTTTGCTTGATTATGTACGCCATGCCATGTCTGAAGACATTTTAGTGTGTATATTAACAGTTTTTTAATATCTACTTTTGTTTATAATTTACCATATTTTTTCTTTAATATCGGTGTTTTGGGCTAGTTGAAATTTGTTGATATTAGGTGTGTGTTTTACGTTTATTTATCGTCGCTACCGGTTGCACATATGAGCGACGCCTCATGAAGAGATTAGTTATTTTAGATTTTGGAGGCTAGTGCATGATACAGACAGAGACCAATTCCAGAATCTCCTCTGGTTCTTTTACGTGCACGGTGTAAAGCACCGACACGAGACCTCGGTTTAACATCCCATCTGAAAGACTGTTAATGTTATTAGGGTCAGACGGGGAAATTAGGAAATGAATTGTGGGTCTATATCTGTTAGATAGCAATGTATTGGACGTGTCAATTACTGCCAATAAGTAATGTCCAGACAGTGTACCGTGTATTAGAGTATATATGTCCGGTTACATAGGCCTATTACTTACCAGGCTCCTTTTTCTTTGCCAATCTAAAATGACTAATCTCTTCAGGAGGCGTCGCTCATATGGGTAACCGGTAGCGACCATAAATAAACGCAAAACACACACTTCCTTTGCCACTTGTCAATTAAGAATGTACCCAGGTACAATAAGTCTAGATGCTAATAAATTGTAATGTCTCATCTTTCTGTAAAGTATGAACTACATGTATTTAGGGATGGGACGTAAATAAGGGAATATAATACGGTATTAAACTGTCATGGCAAAATGCAGATTACATTGTACGTCATCTTAGACAAATGTAGACCAAGATCAGCCCACATTTGTTACCTTAGAAAGTTATTTATATTATGAAGTATGAGCTTCCAGTTTAGTGTTGGTCACAACTCAGTTCGCTTCTACTTAGAAATACCATGCAGTGACAATAGCCTGTCAGTTGTTTTGTTCTGAAACCATGCTAAAACGATGAATTATAACTATAACTCACATAATTATGTATATTTCATCGGGGTAAATTGGAACAGAGTTCCAACATGCCCCACACACGTTGTTCCATCTTGCCCCGACCACATGTGTATACTGACCTTCGACCACATGTGTATACTGACCTTCGACCACATGTGTATACTGACCTTCGACCACATGTTTATACTGACCTTCGACCACATGTGTATACTGACCTTCGACCACATGTGTATACTGACCTTCGACCACATGTGTATACTGACCTTCGACCACATGTGTATACTGACCTTCGACCACATGTGTATACTGACCTTCGACCACATGTGTATACTGACCTTCGACCACATGTGTATACTGACCTTCGACCACATGTGTATACTGACCTTCGACCACATGTGTATACTGACCTTCGACCACATGGTATACTGACCTTCGACCACATGTTATACTGACCTTCGACCACATGTGTATACTGACCTTCGACCACATGTGTATACTGACCTTCGACCACATGTGTATACTGACCTTCGACCACATGTGTATACTGACCTTCGACCACATGTGTATACTGACCTTCGACCACATGTGTATACTGACCTTCGACCACATGTGTATACTGACCTTCGGCGGCACATGTGTATACTGACCTTCGACCACATGTGTATACTGACCTTCGACCACATGGTGTAATACTGACCTTCGACCACATGTGATATACTATGCTGTTGTCAGAACGTGATTGACTCGTAATCTACCACACATCAGTGTATGGACTCGCAACTGGTCGATACACATCGATGTAGTAACATGTGTGACCTTGCGACCCAGCGTAGGTCATAGTATAACTCACTATAGAATATGTCAGCAGACAGACTCATGACGTCTCAGAATGAACACGATCGGTTAAGCATGGGACCTCAACACACTGTATAGCTTTAAACAGCATCAAATTACACGAATCGTGTAGAATAAAATATGTAAGCATGGGACCTCAACACACTGTATAGCTTTAAACAGCATCAAATTACACGAATCGTGTAGAATAAAATATGTAAGCATGGGACCTCAACACACTGTATAGCTTTAAACAGCATCAAATTACACGAATCGTGTAGAATAAAATATGTAAGCATGGGACCTCAACACACTGTATAGCTTTAAACAGCATCAAATTACACGAATCGTGTAGAATAAAATATGTAAGCATGGGACCTCAACACACTGTATAGCTTTAAACAGCATCAAATTACACGAATCGTGTAGAATAAAATATGTAAGCATGGGACCTCAAAACACTGTATATCTTTAAACAGCATCAAATTACACGAATCGTGTAGAATAAAATATGTAAGCATGGGACCTCAAAACACTGTATAGCTTTAAACAGCATCAAATTACACGAATCGTGTAGAATAAAATATGTAAGCATGGGACCTCAAAACACTGTATAGCTTTAAACAGCATCAAATTACACGAATCGTGTAGAATAAAATATGTAAGCATGGGACCTCAACACACTGTATAGCTTTAAACAGCATCAAATTACACGAATCGTGTAGAATAAAATATGTAAGCATGGTACCTCAACACACTGTATAGCTTTAAACAGCATCAAATTACACGAATCGTGTAGAATAAAATATGTAAGCATGGTACCTCAAAACACTGTATAGCTTTAAACAGCATCAAATTACACGAATCGTGTAGAATAAAATATGTAAGCATGGGACCTCAAAACACTGTATAGCTTTAAACAGCATCAAATTACACGAATCGTGTAGAATAAAATATGTAAGCATGGGACCTCAACACACTGTATAGCTTTAAACAGCATCAAATTACACGAATCGTGTAGAATAAAATATGTAAGCATGGTACCTCAAAACACTGTATAGCTTTAAACAGCATCAAATTACACGAATCGTGTAGAATAAAATATGTAGAAAATGCCAAAGTTTACTTACGCCTCTGAACTGTCGACTATCTGTGTTTATTTCATGCGTTATGACTGTCCGCCATTGTATATTTTGCTGAGAGTCAGTATTGATGACATCATTCATATACGTCACGAAAACATCTTTTAAATGGATACGTTGCATAATTATCGCCCTTGTTCAGACTTACCCCGTGTTCCGATATGCCCCGTTCTCCCCTAGAACTTACCAGGCTCCTTTTCCTTTGCCATTCTAAAATGACTAATCTCTTCAGGAGGCGTCGCTCATTATGGGTAACCGGCAGCGACGATAAATAAACGCAAAGCACACACTACCTTTGCCACGTGTCAATTATGAATGTACCCAGGTATAATAAGTCTAGATGCTAATAAATTCACACCTTATGATCACTTGGTTCCCTGGTCGCAGGCCAATACACGATAATCTGAACAGACGGATCTGTAGTCCAGTGGTTAACACGGTGCACTTGTAATCCATGGTTCGCAGGTTCGATCCTCTGTCTGACCCTAATAAAATTAACAGTCTTTCAGTTGGGACTTTAAACCGAGGTCTCGTGTCGGTGCTTTACACTGTGCACGTAAAAGAACCAGAGTAGACTCTGGAATGGGTCTCTGTCTGTATCATTGCACTATCCTCCAACAATCTAAAATGACTAATCTCTTCAGGAGACGTCACTCATATCGGCAACATGTAGCGACGATAAATAAACATAAAACACACACTTTTAACTTTCATGTTAGCTATGACCCACAGCAGTCAATGTTTTAAGAATAGACGGATACGTTAAATTGTTAATACGATGGACTGGGATCACAGGTTCGATCTCCCGTCGGACACTAATACAATTAACAGTCTTACAGACGGGACTTTAAAAGGCGGTCTCACGTTGGTACTTTACACCGTGCACGTAAATGAACCAGAGGAGACTCTGGATTGGGACTAGGCCTACATATCACGTAAAATCTTTATCTCAACCAGCCGATCAGAATATAATATCAACCACGCATAAAGAACTCCTTCATCACTTGCTTCGCCCAGGGTTAGGGTTGGGTTAGGGTTAGGGTCAAAACGCATGGTTGAGGTCATTTTTCAGTTGAGTGGTTGAGAACAAAGGCTTACCTACATATCATTACACTATCCTCCACAAATCTAAAATGACTAATCTCTTCAGGAGGCGTCGCTCATATGGGCATATATTAATAGACTAAAATCGGTCCAAAAAGTGTCCGGACCGGCGACGACCGCACTGTAATGTATTGAACGTAGAAGGAGTATATGAAAAAACCTACACGCGATCCTACACATTCTATTTGTTTAACCCTTGTTGCAAATATAACGATGTACTATGCTCACGTACCACCAATAAAGGCGCGTTATTTGACGTAAACAAAAGTTAGCAGACATCTATAGTATATATTTATCAGTGTTTATCTCTCTTGCTCTAATGTCAAACCCCTCGACATTGTTATTTAGCCATTTTGATTTACTTTGCATGTTCACCTGCTTGGTAAGAGTTATATTTTTAACCGTTAACGCCTAGCTCGTCTGAGTTTATTTTAGTCCAAATTTTTAGACTTGAAAAACGTGACATTTTACTATCAAGTTATATCAACTGATCAAGCCATTGTTTTAAGTCATTAGAAGCGCTAAACCTCAATTACGCGTAGCATATTTTATTAAGAAGTTTTAAATTAAAATATTGCTAACAAGATGACCATGCATACCATTGCTTGTATTCTGCTCAGTCTATAACATCTCTATAAACAATATTATAGAGTGGTGGAACCTATGCTCGTCGTAAATCCTACATATCATGGCCTATACAAAAAGTTATATGCACTTGCCGTATATTATTATTTTCTTTAGTTGTGAACACAACTTTCAAAAAATTGTTGTTGAAATTTTTAGCTTCATTACGTGACCATGCGCCTCAATACAGCTATCGCAACGGCACCTGATACTTTAGGGCACCTATGCATGGCGTACATGAATTTTTTTATTTATGCACAGGTAAATGTTGAATATATTATTTTGACTTAGTAACATCAATAACTAACAATATTACAACTCATAAGAAACTTTTTTTCTGGTTATTTGTACATATTTTTCCAATTCGGAGTCAGAAATCCCGCCATCGAATCAGGGCGGAAAGTACTATGTGAAAATGAGCTTCAAAGATAAGACCTCGAAATAACGGATCTTATATATAGGACTAAGTTTATTTGTGTCATGGACTATGAGATTACTGCCTCTATCCCTAACTTACTGGTTTCCGGCTATGTAGCACATACTACTATAGATTTTGATACATTCATACAATGAAAACAACTTTAAGTGATTGCATAAACAACATTTTATGTGTATATGTTCCATTAATGTCAAACCCCTTGTGAGGACCTAGACATGTTTTCCTGGGCAAGCTTAGCCGACCTAAGTGGTTAACCAGTACTAAGCAATGTGTGTGAGGTACCTTGCTCAATGACACTACATACGTGGCCTGACCGAGTATCAAACCCGGAACTGTTTGATTCCAAATCCAACGCTCTACCACTGGATTACGAACGCCACACAAATTTTACCTATAAAAATCTCGAATAAAATTGATTGCTTACTTTTTTTGCGAAAAGTCGATAAAACGGAGGCACCTCACTCCCAGTAATCTGGAATGACGTCACCAGTTTTTACCTAACTGGAAATTGCCTACAATGCAAACAGAAATATGTACACAACAGTACTTTTTAACAAAACAAAATATATAAGGAACACTAACTTTAATAACAGGCTTAATGTATCATTTTCACCCCAAATTCATTTGTTAGATAATTGTTTATCTACATGTATATACTGTAACACTAAACTATAGTTTGAAGTCTTCACCCCTCCGAATTAACCAGTCGCCAAATGCCCTATCGCTCCGCCCCTAAGATCATGTGACCCAGTAATGCGAAACCTCCGACAAACAATACAATATAGCTATGTGATATATAACACTCTATGCATTGAACCAGGATTTTAGATAGATAAAACAGGCCCTCATTGAACATCTTAAATTTAGAATTTTCCGTATCGACATCAAATGATTACTCCTTGCCGAATTCATTTGTCAATCATAGGAATTGCTCATGAACAAATTAACAGGTGGATATAGTAACACCATCAAGTCCGAGATTGATTGACAGCTCAAGGCTACCCCCCCACAATCCATGTGTTACCACCCCCACAATCCATGTTACCACCTCCACAATACAATCCATGTCCCCCCCACAATCCATGTTACCCCCTACAATCCATGTTACCCCCCACAATCCATGTTACCCCCCACAATCCATGTTACCCCCCACAATCCATGTTACCCCCCACAATCCATGTTACCCCCCCACAATCCATGTTGCCACCCCCACAATCCATGTTGCCACCCCCACAATCCATGTTGCCACCCCCACAATCCATGTACCCCCCCAACAATCCACGTACCCCCCACAATCCATGTTACCACCCCCACAATCCATGTTACCACCCTCACACTCCCTGTTGCCCCCACAATCCATGTTACACCTCCCACATTACCACCCTCACAATTCATTTTACCACCCCACAATCCATGTTGCCACCCCACAATCTATGTTACCCCTCCAAATCCATGTTACTACCCCCACAATCCATGTACCCCAATCCATGTTACCCCCAATCCATGTTACTCCCCAATCCATGTTACTACCCCCACAATCCATATTACCACCCTCACACTCCCTGTTGCCACCCCCATAATGCATGTTACCATCCCCACAATCCATGTACCCCCCACAATCCATGTACCCCCCCACAATCCATGTACCCCCAACAATCCACATACCCCCCACAATCCATGTTACCACCCCCACAATCCATGTTACCACCCTCACACTCCCTGTTGCCCCCACAATCCATGTTACACCTCCCACATTACCACCCTCACAATTCATTTTACCACCCCACAATCCATGTTGCCACCCCACAATCTATGTTACCCCAATCCATGTTACTACCCCCACAATCCATGTTACCATCCCCACAATCCATGTTACCCCCCACAATCCATGTACCCCCCCCCCCCCACAATCCATGTACCCCCCACAATCCATGTACCCCCCCACAATCAATGTTACCCCCATCCCACAATCCATGTACCCCCACAATCCATGTAACACCACCACAATCCATGTCACACCCCACAATCCATGTTAGACCCCCAATCCATGTTACCCCACCCATAATCCATGTTTTATGCCCCCCACAATTCATGCCTCCATGTTACCACCCCTACAATCCATGATACACACCCACAATTCATGTTACACCCCACTATCATGTAACCCCCCCCCCCCATAATCCATGATGCACTCCCACAATCCATGTTGCATCCCCACAATCCATGTTACACCCCACAATCCATGTTACACCCTACAATCCATGTTACACCCTACAATCCATGTTACCCCCCACAATCCATGTTACCCCCCAATCCATGATAAACCCTTACAATCCATGTTAGACCCCCAATCCATGTTACCCCACCCATAATCCATGTTTTATGCCCCCCACAGTTCATGCCTCCATGTTACCACCCCTACAATCCATGATACCCCCCACAATCCATGATACACCCTGACAATCCATGTTACCCCCCACAATCGTATAAAGTAAACTTGTAGCAAGACCAAGTTCCTGGAATCTGTTGCTTTGTTTTATTATGTAGCTGCATGTACATGCCAGCCAACAAGAAGTAGTGGTCATGGATTGTTGTGTCACAGGTCAAGTTCCTGGAATCTGTTGCTTTGTTTTATTATGTAGCTGCATGTACATGCAAGTCAACAAGAAGTAGTGGTCATGGATTGTCGTGTCGCAGGTCAAGTTCCTGGAATCTGTTGCTTTGTTTTATTATGTAGCTACATGTACATGCAAGTCAACAAGAAGTAGTGGTCTTGGATTGTCGTGTCACAGGTCAAGTTCCTGGAATCTGTTGCTTTGTTTTATTATGTAGCTGCATGTACATGCAAGTCAACAAGAAGTAGTGGTCTTGGATTGTCGTGTCACAGGTCAAGTTCCTGGAATCTGTTGCTTTGTTTTATTATGTAGCTGCATGTACATGCAAGTCAACAAGAAGTAGTGGTCATGGATTGTCGTGTTACAGGTCAAGTTCCTGGAATCTGTTGCTTTGTTTTATTATGTAGCTGCATGTACATGCAAGTCAACAAGAAGTAGTGGTCATGGATTGTCGTGTCACATGTCAAGTTCCTGGAATCTGTTGTTACTTTTCATATTAATTATATTGTAGATACATGCGACAAGAAGTAGTGGTAACGGTGTTTATACATAATGTCACAGACTTCATTCCTGGAATCTGTTGTTACTTTTCATATTAAATATATTGTAGATAAATGCGACAAGAAGTAGTGGTAACGGTGTTTATACATAATGTCACAGACTTCATTCCTGGAATCTGTTGTTACTTGGGATGAGAAGCTATGTCAGCAGAATGTAGAAGATGCTGTGCCAAAACTTATAGTATCCTTTACAGTTTACCTAATCAATAAGATTAGTACCATATAATACACCTAACCTGCAAATTTAAGTTATTTATTACTATTCGCCAAGCAATTTGTACCATTTTAACGTACTCCAAGTTGGGAAGGGATTCATATAAGCTTTAAGCTTGTTTCTCGACCCATACCGGTTCCAATGTATAAAAATTGTGTTTATATATGTATTTGATCCGAATAAAATATGTTTAAACTAAGTTACTTATTGACACATTAGCACTTTATAATATAACAATGTTACGGATGGAATACACATGTCCCATTAGCCTGGGAACAGGCGTCCTGTTAGCCTGGGAATAGGCGTCGATATATTTTGCCTGGTCAGTCAAATAAATATATTTTAACACCAATACTATTAATTGGGCTGTATTGAGTTTCTGATCATATCAACGCCTGGGGAAACTCTGCTGGTTTTCCATGAATTATTGATTATCATTAATCCTATTAATAGGCCTATTAACACGTAATTAATGACGTACTTGAATCGAAAGCGAGGCACTGCAATGTTGATAAATCTTTATAATTGGCTGCCATTGTTTACGAGTCAACGGAACGATATATTGTTTAAAAAAGTACAATGTGCTTCTGATTTGACATATTTACTCAAGATTTAAGTCGAGAATTGGTAGCTGTCGAGAATTGGTATCCTGAGGCTAAATGTATTATAAATCAGATCAATTTCATAGTTATAGTTTATGCAAATTTATTTTAGCTCGATTGCGAAACAAGTTCTTACAACTTATATTAATCATTCTCGAGACCTCGTTCCTGATGGAATCCATCGCCACAAGGGAGAGAGAAGAGGCAACGTGGAATTTAAATGCACAATCGTAACGACTCCGGCAGGGTTTGAACTCCGGACCTTTCGCACCTGAAGCAAATGTCATCCACTGCGCTATCACGACTTCCACAATACAATGTTGATACCTATACATCAAGCATGTATGGTTACAATGTACTAGGGGATGTGCTCTGACCCCTACTAGTCACTAGATGGAGAAAATAAATGGGGTTCCCACTTTTTGTGGCCCGAAATGAAAAAAGTACCAAAAACATATATGTTGAAGCTTAGATCACTCTAGCATGGAGGACTGACCCTTTGTGAATTTCCCATCATTAATGGTTAAATATGGAAACCTTAACCTCCGTGTCAGTCTCATCTCCAGGAAGCGGCCGTCTTACAGGAAGAAATAGGTAAAAATACATTATGATTATATAAATAACATTTTATTTATACTCAAGCACGGAATTCAAACCCATAGCCTGTACAATGTTAGTTAGTGCTACGGTCTGAATGGTCAAAACGGCTTTGTGTTCAAATTCCCAATTAGAAGGGAATTCTTAGGTCCTTGTCAGTTGAACAGATGCATGATTGCATCTCTGCTGGTCCTTGCGACAACACAAACAAATCTATAGTAATTGTTAATAGATGATGCATTTCTGCTGGTCCTTGCGACAACATAAAAAAATCTATAGTAAATGTTAATAGATGATGCATCTCTGCTGGTTCTTGCAACACACAAAAATGGAGATGATAAACTGAAGTAAACTTTGGACCTTCTACCCTTGGCATTGAGTGGTATAAGATGGCAAGTCAGGATGCCATGTCCCTGCAGTAGGGTAGCATGTTAGCTTATGACTAGTGACCTGGCATCCTCTACCCTTGGCATTGAGTTGTATAAGATGACAAGTCAGTATGCCATGTCCATGCAGTAGGGTAGCATGTTAGCTTATGACTAGTGACCTGGCATCCTCTATCCTTGGTAGTGGTATATGATGGCAAGTCAGTATGTCATGTCCCTGCAGTAGGGTAGCATGTTAGTTTATGACTAGTGACCTGGCATCCTCTACCCTTGGCATTGAGTTGTATAAGATGGCAAGTCAGGATGTCATGTCCATGCAGTAGGATAGCATGTTAGTTTATGACTAGTGACCTGGCATCCTCTACCCTTGGCATTGAGTTGTATAAGATGGCAAGTCAGTATGCCATGTCCATGCAGTAGGGTAGCATGTTAGCTTATGACTAGTGACCTGGCATCCTCTACCCTTGGCATTGAGTTGTATAAGATGGCAGGTCAGTATGCCATGTCCATGCCGTAGGGTAGCATGTTAGTTTATGACTAGTGACCTGGCATCCTCTACCCTTGGCATTGAGTGGTATATGATGGCAGATCAGGGTGCCATGTCTATGCAGTAGGGTAGCATGTTAGCTTATGACTAGTGACCTGGCATCCTCTACCCTTGGCATTGAGTTGTATAAGATGGCAAGTCAGTATGCCATGTCCATGCAGTAGGGTAGCATGTTAGTTTATGACGAGTGACCTGGCATCCTCTACCCTTGGCATTGAGTTGTATATGATGGCAGGTCAGGGTGCCATGTCCATGCAGTAGGGTAGCATGTTAGCTTATGACTAGTGACCTGGCATCCTCTACCCTTGGCATTGAGTGGTATATGATGGCAGGTCAGTATGCCATGTCCATGCAGTAGGGTAGCATGTTAGCTTATGACTAGTGACTTGGCATCCTCTACCCTTGGCATTGAGTGGTATATGATGGCAAGTCAGGATGCCATGTCCATGCAGTAGGGTAGCATGTTAGTTTATGACTAGTGACCTGGCATCCTCTACCCTTGGTATTGAGTTGTATAAGATGGCAAGTCAGGATGTCATGTCCCTGCAGTAGGGTAGCATGTTAGTTTATGACTAGTGACTTGGCATCCTCTACCCTTGGCATTGAGATGTATAAGATGGCAAGTCAGGATGTCATGTCCATGCAGTAGGGTAGCATGTTAGCTTATGACTAGTGACCTGGCATCCTCTACCCTTGGCATTGAGTTGTATAAGATGGCAGGTCAGTATGCCATGTCCATGCCGTAGGGTAGCATGTTAGTTTATGACTAGTGACCTGGCATCCTCTACCCTTGGCATTGAGTGGTATATGATGGCAGATCAGGGTGCCATGTCCATGCAGTAGGGTAGCATGTTAGCTTATGACTAGTGACCTGGCATCCTCTACCCTTGGCATTGAGTTGTATAAGATGGCAAGTCAGTATGCCATGTCCATGCAGTAGGGTAGCATGTTAGTTTATGACGAGTGACCTGGCATCCTCTACCCTTGGCATTGAGTTGTATATGATGGCAGGTCAGTATGCCATGTCCATGCAGTAGGGTAGCATGTTAGCTTATGACTAGTGACTTGGCATCCTCTACCCTTGGCATTGAGTTGTATATGATGGCATGTCAGTATGCCATGTCCATGCCGTAGGGTAGCATGTTAGTTTATGACTAGTGACCTGGCATCCTCTACCCTTGGCATTGAGTGGTATATGATGGCAGGTCAGGGTGCCATGTCCATGCAGTAGGGTAGCATGTTAGTTTATGACTAGTGACCTGGCATCCTCTACCCTTGGCATTGAGTTGTATAAGATGGCAGGTCAGGGTGCCATCTTCCTGCAGTAGGGTAGCTTGTTAGTTTATGACTAGTGACCTGGCATCCTCTACCCTTGGCATTGAGTTGTATAAGATGGCAAGTCAGGATGCCATGTCCCTGCAGTAGGGTAGCATGTTAGTTTATGACTAGTGACTTGGCACCCTCTACCCTTGGTATTGAGTGGTATATGATGGCAAGTCAGGAAGCCATGTCCATGCAGTAGGGTAGCATGTTAGTTTATGACTAGTGACCTGGCATCCTCTACCCTTGGTAGTGGTATATGATGTCAAGTCAGGATGCCATGTCCATGCAGTAGGGTAGCATGTTAGTTTATGACTAGTGACCTGGCATCCTCTACCCTTGGTAGTGGTATATGATGGCAAGTCAGTATGCCATGTCCATGCAGTAGGGTAGCATGTTAGTTTATGACTAGTGACCTGGCATCCTCTATCCTTGGCATTGAGTTGTATAAGATGGCAAGTCAGTATGCCATGTTCATGCAGTAGGGTAGCATGTTAGCTGATGACTAGTGAACTGGCATCTTCTACCCTTGGCATTGAGTGGTATATGATGGCTGGTCAGTATGCCATGTCCATGCTGTAGGGTAGCATGTTAGTTTATGACTAGTGACCTGGCATCCTCTACCCTTGGCATTGAGTTGTATAAGATGGCAAGTCAGGATGTCATGTCCATGCAGTAGGGTAGCATGTTAGCTTATGACTAGTGACCTGGCATCCTCTACCCTTGGCATTGCGTGGTATATGATGGCAAGTCAGGGTGCCATGTCCATGCCGTAGGGTAGCATGTTAGCTTATGACTAGTGACCTGGCATCCTCTACCCTTGGCATTGAGTTGTATAAGATGGCAAGTCAGTATGCCATGTCCATGCAGTAGGGTAGCATGTTAGTTTATGACTAGTGACCTGGCATCCTCTACCCTTGGCATTGAGTTGTATAAGATGGCAAGTCAGTATGCCATGTCCATGCAGTAGGGTAGCATGTTAGTTTATGACTAGTGACCTGGCATCCTCTACCCTTGGCATTGAGTTGTATAAGATGGCAAGTCAGTATGCCATGTCCATGCAGTAGGGTAGCATGTTAGTTTATGACTAGTGACCTGGCATCCTCTACCCTTGGCATTGAGTTGTATAAGATGGCAAGTCAGTATGCCATGTCCATGCAGTAGGGTAGCATGTTAGTTTATGACTAGTGACCTGGCATCCTCTACCCTTGGCATTGAGTTGTATAAGATGGCAAGTCAGTATGCCATGTCCATGCAGTAGGGTAGCATGTTAGTTTATGACTAGTGACCTGGCATCCTCTACCCTTGGCATTGAGTTGTATAAGATGGCAAGTCAGTATGCCATGTCCATGCAGTAGGGTAGCATGTTAGTTTATGACTAGTGACCTGGCATCCTCTACCCTTGGCATTGAGTTGTATAAGATGGCAAGTCAGGATGTCATGTCCCTGCAGTAGGGTAGCATGTTAGTTTATGACTAGTGACTTGGCATCCTCTACCCTTGGCATTGAGTTGTATAAGATGGCAAGTCAGGATGTCATGTCCATGCAGTAGGGTAGCATGTTAGCTTATGACTAGTGACCTGGCATCCTCTACCCTTGGCATTGAGTGGTATATGATGGCAGTCAGTATGCCATGTCCATGCAGTAGGGTAGCATGTTAGTTTATGACTAGTGACCTGGCATCCTCTACCCTTGGCATTGAGTTGTATAAGATGGCAAGTCAGTATGCCATGTCCATGCAGTAGGGTAGCATGTTAGTTTATGACTAGTGACCTGGCATCCTCTACCCTTGGCATTGAGTTGTATAAGATGGCAAGTCAGTATGCCATGTCCATGCAGTAGGGTAGCATGTTAGCTTATGACTAGTGACTGGCATCCTCTACCCTTGGCATTGAGTTGTATAAGATGGCAAGTCAGTATGCCATGTCCATGCAGTAGGGTAGCATGTTAGTTTATGACTAGTGACCTGGCATCCTCTACCCTTGGCATTGAGTTGTATAAGATGGCAAGTCAGTATGCCATGTCCATGCAGTAGGGTAGCATGTTAGCTTATGACTAGTGACCTGGCATCCTCTACCCTTGGCATTGAGTTGTATATGATGGCAAGTCAGTATGCCATGTCCATGCCGTAGGGTAGCATGTTAGTTTATGACTAGTGACCTGGCATCCTCTACCCTTGGCATTGAGTTGTATAAGATGGCAAGTCAGGATGCCATGTCCATGCAGTAGGGTAGCATGTTAGTTTATGACTAGTGACCTGGCATCCTCTACCCTTGGCATTGAGTTGTATAAGATGGCAGGTCAGTATGCCATGTCCATGCAGTAGGGTAGCATGTTAGTTTATGACTAGTGACCTGGCATCCTCTACCCTTGGCATTGAGTTGTATAAGATGGCAAGTCAGGATGCCATGTCCATGCAGTAGGGTAGCATGTTAGTTTATGACTAGTGACCTGGCATCCTCTACCCTTGGCATTGAGTTGTATAAGATGGCAAGTCAGTATGCCATGTCCATGCAGTAGGGTAGCATGTTAGTTTATGACTAGTGACCTGGCATCCTCTACCCTTGGCATTGAGTTGTATATGATGGCAAGTCAGTATGCCATGTCCATGCAGTAGGGTAGCATGTTAGTTTATGACTAGTGACTTGGCATCCTCTACCCTTGGCATTGAGTTGTATATGATGGCATGTCAGTATGCCATGTCCATGCCGTAGGGTAGCATGTTAGTTTATGACTAGTGACCTGGCATCCTCTACCCTTGGCATTGAGTGGTATATGATGGCAGGTCAGGGTGCCATGTCCATGCAGTAGGGTAGCATGTTAGTTTATGACTAGTGACCTGGCATCCTCTACCCTTGGCATTGAGTTGTATAAGATGGCAGGTCAGTGTGCCATGTTCATGCAGTAGGGTAGCATGTTAGTTTATGACTAGTGACCTGGCATCCTCTACCCTTGGCATTGAGTTGTATAAGATGGCAAGTCAGGATGCCATGTCCATGCAGTAGGGTAGCATGTTAGTTTATGACTAGTGACTTGGCACCCTCTACCCTTGGTATTGAGTGGTATATGATGGCAAGTCAGGAAGCCATGTCCATGCAGTAGGGTAGCATGTTAGTTTATGACTAGTGACCTGGCATCCTCTACCCTTGGTAGTGGTATATGATGTCAAGTCAGGATGCCATGTCCATGCAGTAGGGTAGCATGTTAGTTTATGACTAGTGACCTGGCATCCTCTACCCTTGGTAGTGGTATATGATGGCAAGTCAGTATGCCATGTCCATGCAGTAGGGTAGCATGTTAGTTTATGACTAGTGACCTGGCATCCTCTATCCTTGGCATTGAGTTGTATAAGATGGCAAGTCAGTATGCCATGTTCATGCAGTAGGGTAGCATGTTAGTTTATGACTAGTGACCTGGCATCCTCTACCCTTGGCATTGAGTTGTATAAGATGGCAAGTCAGTATGCCATGTCCATGCAGTAGGGTAGCATGTTAGCTTATGACTAGTGACCTGGCATCCTCTACCCTTGGCATTGCGTGGTATATGATGGCAAGTCAGTGTGCCATGTCCATGCAGTAGGGTAGCATGTTAGTTTATGACTAGTGACCTGGCATCCTCTACCCTTGGCATTGAGTTGTATAAGATGGCAAGTCAGTATGCCATGTCCATGCAGTAGGGTAGCATGTTAGTTTATGACTAGTGACCTGGCATCCTCTACCCTTGGCATTGAGTTGTATAAGATGGCAAGTCAGTATGCCATGTCCATGCAGTAGGGTAGCATGTTAGTTTATGACTAGTGACCTGGCATCCTCTACCCTTGGCATTGAGTTGTATAAGATGGCAAGTCAGGGTGCCATGTCCATGCAGTAGGGTAGCATGTTAGCTTATGACTAGTGACCTGGCATCCTCTACCCTTGGCATTGAGTTGTATAAGATGGCAAGTCAGTATGCCATGTCCATGCAGTAGGGTAGCATGTTAGTTTATGACTAGTGACCTGGCATCCTCTACCCTTGGCATTGAGTTGTATAAGATGGCAAGTCAGTATGCCATGTCCATGCAGTAGGGTAGCATGTTAGTTTATGACTAGTGACCTGGCATCCTCTACCCTTGGCATTGAGTTGTATAAGATGGCAAGTCAGTATGCCATGTCCATGCAGTAGGGTAGCATGTTAGTTTATGACTAGTGACCTGGCATCCTCTACCCTTGGCATTGAGTTGTATAAGATGGCAAGTCAGTATGCCATGTCCATGCAGTAGGGTAGCATGTTAGTTTATGACTAGTGACCTGGCATCCTCTACCCTTGGCATTGAGTTGTATAAGATGGCAAGTCAGTATGCCATGTCCATGCAGTAGGGTAGCATGTTAGTTTATGACTAGTGACCTGGCATCCTCTACCCTTGGCATTGAGTTGTATAAGATGGCAAGTCAGTATGCCATGTCCATGCAGTAGGGTAGCATGTTAGTTTATGACTAGTGACCTGGCATCCTCTACCCTTGGCATTGAGTTGTATAAGATGGCAAGTCAGTATGCCATGTCCATGCAGTAGGGTAGCAGGCAATCTTTATCACACATGAGTCACCACGGAAATAACCTTTGGACCCTCTAACATGAGTCGTCACGGAAATAACCTTTGGACCCTCTAACACGAGTCGTCACGGAAATAACCTTTGGACCCTCTAACACGAGTCGTCACGGAAATAACCTTTGGCCTTACTATCAACGTATTACTCACTACTTTATTTGTAGTAATGTACATCTAAGTCTATATTGGGAAAGAATTCTGATATTAAATAGGTTTACTTTATACAAAGTTGATACAAATTTAGATTCTCGATTCCAAACAAGGTATTACAGCAATAGTTTAGCCGCTCTTAGTCCTCATTCCTGATGGAATGCATAATACCATGAGGGAGAGAGAAGGGGCTTGCCTGAGGACACCAACTAATGGTCTACCGACAATGCTCGAACTCACAGCTCCTTGGGTACGAGGCAAACACATTATATTTTGCGCCATGAATTAAGCTTACATTCGTTGGTCTTGCACTCTGCATTAATTTCACTGTGTATTTGTAAGGTATATTAAAGATGATCTGTGTGTCGTTCCTGCCGTGGGTGGAGATAGAGAAAGCAGAGGAGCTTGTGTTTGGCCATGTCACGTTGAAGGTAACATACATTTCTACAGTACTAAGCAATGTACAGCTCCGGGTTTCATAGATAGTACTAAGCAATGTACAGCTCCGGGTTTCATAGGTAGTACTAAGCAATGTACAGCTCCGGGTTTCATAGGTAGTACTAAGCAATGTACAGCTCCGGGTTTCATAGGTAGTACTAAGCAATGTACAGCTCCGGGTTTCATAGATAGTACTAAGCAAT
Organism: Archivesica marissinica; assembly: GCA_014843695.1. Classification (NCBI taxonomy): domain Eukaryota; kingdom Metazoa; phylum Mollusca; class Bivalvia; order Venerida; family Vesicomyidae; genus Archivesica; species Archivesica marissinica. The sequence goes on along the minus strand of CM026400.1, from coordinate 26,632,653 downwards.
GTACAGCTCCGGGTTTCATAGGTAGTACTAAGCAATGTACAGCTCCGGGTTTCATAGATAGTACTAAGCAATGTACAGCTCCGGGTTTCATAGATAGTACTAAGCAATGTACAGCTCCGGGTTTCATAGATAGTACTAAGCAATGTACAGCTCCGGGTTTCATAGATAGTACTAAGCAATGTACAGCTCCGGGTTTCATAGATAGTACTAAGCAATGTACAGCTCCGGGTTTCATAGATAGTACTAAGCAATGTACAGCTCCGGGTTTCATAGATAGTACTAAGCAATGTACAGCTCCGGGTTTCATAGATAGTACTAAGCAATGTACAGCTCCGGGTTTCATAGATAGTACTAAGCAATGTACAGCTCCGGGTTTCATAGATAGTACTAAGCAATGTACAGCTCCGGGTTTCATAGATAGTACTAAGCAATGTACAGCTCCGGGTTTCATAGATAGTACTAAGCAATGTACAGCTCCGGGTTTCATAGATATAATGTAATGTCCAGTTTGATAGATCAGCGAGTACAAGAGGTGGCCAGGGAGATGCTCTAAGAGATATACTGCCAATTCTATTGTGACATTATGAGTTTTACACCATGGGACTTTAAAGCGACACTACATCAGTGAAAACACAATATATCTACAGAATGTATTTTCCTATTATAGAGTATAATTATTTTCCAAATATTTGCCTCAAATACTGAGTATTTCAACTAATAAACAAACGTCGTATACGCGGTTTGTTGACATAACAAAATAATGTAATACAACTAGTGTATCCTGAATAACACGATTTATGGTACAGATCTACCGTTATCTGTCTATATATTTGTAGACTATTCTTAGTTAAATTATCTCTCAACAACATTATTTCGCTTTTAGTATTGACTCCGATGACAAACAAACGTCAATTCAGGAGCATGGATGACCGTTATATGAAATCATACTTTCAATCCACAAAAACACAGTTTATTGATTCAATGTTAGTTTTCGAATGTATTCGAAAGAATTTGTAGTAGCAATGCATTTATACGTGAAAAAATGCATTTTATTTGCTTTTTGCGAGGTAATGTCACTTTAAATGCTCTTCAGGCTAAATGATAGTTAAGGTGTCTATATATAGAAGTGTACGCACGATTGAGTATCGTTTACTGTCTCGAATATAGTCAGTAATGGTAATAAATGGGTGGAAATATTGGTTGCTAACTTGGGACGTTATGAGCGTGCTATGAACTAGCTGGGTGCTGAGAGCTGGGATGCTTCGTAATACGATATTAATATGCAAAAACCTAAAGCAGACTGGGAATGACAATGGCTGTACCATGTGTGGGAAACGCGTTATCATAATAATCATAATTATAGGGAAGACTTTATGTAATGCTGAGACTTGGGAATTATTTGATGTAAAGTGTTATATTGTGTGGACACTGTTGTAATTATATGAGAGTAAATCTGTTGTTATATTTCGACGGCTTGTGTTATGAACTAGATCATCGAACGTAGAACCTGGGCTGATAATGTGATAATGAGGTATAAATGTAGGTCACAGTCCTCCTTCGAACGTAGAACCTGGGCTGATAATGTGATAATGAGGTATAAATGTAGGTCACAGTCCTGCCGTGAACGTAGAACCTGGGCAGATAATGTGATAATGAGGTATAAATGTAGGTCATAGTCCTCCTTCGAATGTAGAACCTAGGTTGATAATGTGATAATGAGGTATAAATGTAGGTCACAGTCCTCCTTCGAACGTAGAACCTGGGTTGATAATGTGATAATGAGGTATAAATGTAGGTCACAGTCCTGCCGTGAACGTAGAACCTGGGCAGATAATGTGATAATGAGGTATTAATGTAGGTCACAGTCCTCCTTCGAACGTAGAACCTGGGTTGATAATGTGATAATGCGGTATAAATGTAGGTCACAGTCCTGCCGTGAACGTAGAACCTGGGCTGATAATGTGATAATGAGGTATAAATGTAGGTCACAGTCCTGCCGTGAACGTAGAACCTGGCTTGATAATGTGATAATGAGGTGTAAATGTAGGTCACAGTCCTCCTTCGAACGTAGAACCTGGGTTGATAATGTGATAATGAGGTATAAATGTAGGTCACAGTCCTGCCGTGAACATAGAACCTGGGTTGATAATGTGATAATGAGGTATTAATGTATGTCACAGTCCTCCTTCAAACGTAGAACCTGGGTTGATAATGTGATAATGAGGTATAAATGTAGGTCACAGTCCTCCTTCGAACATAGAACCTGGGTTGATACTGTGATAATGAGGTATAAATGTAGGTCACAGTCCTCCTTCGAACGTAGAACCTGGGTTGATAATGTGATAATGAGGTATAAATGTAGGTCACAGTCCTCCTTCGAACGTAGAATCTGGGTTGATAATGTGATAATGAGGTATAAATGTAGGTCACAGTCCTGCCGTGAACGTAGAACCTGGGTAGATAATGTGATAATGAGGTATAAATGTAGGTCACAGTCCTGCCTTGAACATAGAACCTGGGTTGATAATGTGATAATGAGGTATAAATGTAGGTCACAGTCCTCCTTCGAACGTAGAACCTGGGTTGATAATGTGATAATGAGGTATAAATGTAGGTCACAGTCCTCCTTCGAACGTAGAACCTGGGTTGATAATGTGATAATGCGGTATAAATGTAGGTCACAGTCCTGCCGTGAACGTAGAACCTGGGCTGATAATGTGATAATGAGGTATAAATGTAGGTCACAGTCCTGCCGTGAACGTAGAACCTGGCTTGATAATGTGATAATGAGGTGTAAATGTAGGTCACAGTCCTCCTTCGAACGTAGAACCTGGGTTGATAATGTGATAATGAGGTATAAATGTAGGTCACAGTCCTGCCGTGAACATAGAACCTGGGTTGATAATGTGATAATGAGGTATTAATGTATGTCACAGTCCTCCTTCAAACGTAGAACTGGGTTGATAATGTGATAATGAGGTATAAATGTAGGTCACAGTCCTCCTTCGAACATAGAACCTGGGTTGATACTGTGATAATGAGGTATAAATGTAGGTCACAGTCCTCCTTCGAACGTAGAACCTGGGTTGATAATGTGATAATGAGGTATAAATGTAGGTCACAGTCCTCCTTCGAACGTAGAATCTGGGTTGATAATGTGATAATGAGGTATAAATGTAGGTCACAGTCCTGCCGTGAACGTAGAACCTGGGCAGATAATGTGATAATGAGGTATAAATGTAGGTCACAGTCCTGCCGTGAACATAGAACCTGGGTTGATAATGTGATAATGAGGTATAAATGTAGGTCACAGTCCTCCTTCGAACGTAGAACCTGGGTTGATAATGTGATAATGAGGTATAAATGTAGGTCACAGTCCTCCTTCGAACGTAGAACCTGGGTTGATAATGTGATAATGAGGTATAAATGTAGGTCACAGTCCTGCCGTGAACGTTGAACCTGGGTTAATAATGTGATAATGAGGTATAAATGTAGGTCACAGTCCTCCTTCGAACGTAGAACCTGGGTTGATAATGTGATAATGAGGTATAAATGTAGGTCACAGTCCTGCTTCGAACGTAGAACCTGGGGTGATAATGAGGTATAAATGTAAGTCACAGTCTTCCTTCGATTGTAGAACCTGGGTTGATAATGTGATAATGAGGTATAAATGTAGGTCACAGTCCTCCTTCGAACCTGGGTTGATAATGTGATAATGAGGTATAAATGTAGGTCACAGTCCTGCCGTGAACGTAGAACCTGGGCAGATAATGTGATAATGAGGTATAAATGTAGGTCACAGTCCTGCCGTGAACATAGAACCTGGGTTGATAATGTGATAGATGTATAAATGTAGGTCGCAGTCCTGCCGTGAACGTAGAACCTGTGTTGATAATGTGATAATGAGGTATAAATGTAGGTCACAGTCCTGCCGTGAACATAGAACCTGGGTTGATAATGTGATAGATGTATAAATGTAGGTCACAGTCCTGCTTCAAAATAGGTCACTCCAGTGATTATAACCCCCATTATGGGAATAGTAACGGGTGTTTTTCCTATACAGGAATAGGAGGGCGGCCCGCCCTGCCACTCTTTGGGGCCGCCCTTGTGCCCGAAATTCCGAACATGTCTTCCCTCCTTTACCTGTATCGAGCGATACTGTAACATGCTGACATATATTGCAACAATCCACATCGGGAATTATTTGCTCATCTGAACTGTCATACGCACCCCCCCCCCCCCGCTGACTAATGGGGGTGGGGGTGTGTGTAGGTTTGAGGTTGTCCGCCTGTCTGGTCAACCATCTGTCCATCCTGCTGTAGACACAATCGTGTGTGTCCAACACCTCAGTCACTATTGGGCCAATTGAATTCATATTTTGATAATGTTTCGGACCAATATCAGGTGTGAGCAATACCTGTGAGAACATAGTAGCCTTACATTAACCACATTCAATGTTTTTCAAATGCTTCCAGTCTAGTGCAGTTTGGGGTCACCAGAGCTAAAAACAGGGAAAGACAATCGAAATACTGTAAAACACTATTATTTAGCAAGCACTTTATTTCGCGATTTTCAAGAATTTGAACATTTTAAATTAATTTGTGGAGTTTTTGAATTTGTGCTTGTATTGTATTGCGTAATAAAATCCGGAAGTAGATTTGCTTTAAATCTGTTATATCCGTATATCCTCACAGTACTCCGTGATCATTGTATTAGTACACTCAGGTACATTCAGTGTACAACATGAGGATATATAACGTAATACATTGTTGTTCTATGTTACACTAAATGTGTGTTTCAGTGTTGTTCTATGTTACACTAATTTTGTGTTTCAGTGTTGTTCTATATTACACTAATGTTGTGTTTCAGTGTTGTTCTATGTTACACTAAATGTGTGTTTCAGTGTTGTTCTATGTTACACTAATTTTGTGTTTTCAGTGTTGTTCTATGTTACACTAATTTTGTGTTTCAGTGTTGTTCCATGTTACACTAATTTTACGTTTCAGTGTTGTTTTATGTTACACTAATTTTGTGTTTCAGTGTTGTTCTATGTTACACTAATTTTACGTTTCAGTGTTGTTTTATGTTACACTAATTTTGTGTTTCAGTGTTGTTCTATGTTACACTAATTTTGTGTTTCAGTGTTGTTTTATGTTACACTAATTTTATGTTTCAGTGTTGTTCTATGTTACACTAATTTTATGTTTTCAGTGTTGTTCTATGTTACACTAATTTTATGTTTAAGTGTTGTTCTATGTTACACTAATTTTGTGTTTCAGTGTTGTTCCATGTTGGATAAAGTTCTGGAAGATATAAGATCACTATCACTATCGAAGCTTTCGAGAACTCAAAAAGATTTTCAATCTCTATTAGAGGTAAATATCATATATGTGTAATGTTCATTTAGAGGTAAATATCATATCTATGTGTATTGTTCATTTAGAGGTAAATATCATGTGTATTGTTCATTTAGAGGTAAATATCATATGTATGTATTGTTCATTTAGAGGTAAATATCATATGTGTATATTGTTGATTACGTCTGGGATAGTCTGGACAGGCGAGTGAGGCGTCGTCCCAACCCACCCACTAACGTCTGGGATAGTCTGGACAGGCGAGTGAGGCGTCGTCCCAACCCACCCACTAACGTCTGGGATAGTCTGGACAGGCGAGTGAGGCGTCGTCCCAACCCACCCACTAACGTCTGGGATAGTCTGGACAGGCGAGTGAGGCGTCGTCCCAACCCACCCACTAACGTCTGGGATAGTCTGGACAGGCGAGTGAGGCGTCGTCCCAACCACCCACTAACGTCTGGGATAGTCTGGACAGGCGAGTGAGGCGTCGTCCCAACCCACCCACTAACGTCTGGGATAGTCTGGACAGGCGAGTGAGGCGTCGTCCCAACCCACCACTAATGTCTGGGATAGTCTGGACAGGCGAGTGAGGCGTCGTCCCAACCACCCGCTAACGTCTGGGATAGTCTGGACAGGCGAGTGAGGCGTCGTCCCAACCCACCCACTAACGTCTGGGATAGTCTGGACAGGCGAGTGAGGCGTCGTCCCAACCCACCCGCTAACGTCTGGGATAGTCTGGTCAGGTGAGTGAGGCGTCGTCCCAACCCACCTGCTAATGTCGGGGCTAGTCTGGACAGGCGAGTGAGGCGTCGTCCCAACCCACTCGCTAATGTCGGAGATAGTCTGGTCATGCTAGTGAGGCGTCGTCCCTACCCACCCACTAAAATCCACAACCCACCATTCAAGCATGTCTAGACAGTCACAAGTCAAGGTCAAGTCCACAACCCACCATTCAAGCATGTCTAGACAGTCACAAGTCAAGGTCAAATCCACAACCCACCATTCAAGCATGTCTAGACGGTCACAAGTCAAGGTCAAATCCACAACCCACCATTCAAGCATGTCTAGACAGTCACAAGTCAAGGTCAAATCCACAACCCACCATTCAAGCATGTCTAGACAGTCACAAGTCAAGGTCAAATCCACAACCCACCATTCACGCATGTCTAGACGGTCACAAGTCAAGGTCAAATCCATAACCCACCATTCAAGCATGTCTAGACGGTCACAAGTCAAGGTCAAATCCATACCTTCTATAAAACCTTTGAAGAATTCTCTTGAAATATGGAACAAATGTTCACCTGATGACAGGATGTGCACTTAGCACATTCCAACAAGGTCAAGTTCAGAGTTCAAGGTCAATTGATGTTGTGTGTGCAAAATACTGACCTGTAGCTTGAAGGTCATGTACGAATATTCTCATGCACTATCACAACACTGCTATCATTAATTAGGGTTAGTCATGAAGTTTCAACACTGATACGAGTCTTTCTCTATAATTTGGGGTGTTCGTAATCAGGTTCGTAGCCAGCCGTCCAAAATGTTGGGTATGGCATGAGCCACTCTGCGATAAATATGAGCCAAAAAGTGACGAAGTAGGTAAGTAGGGGAAGAGGTAGTCCCATTTGGAGGAATTTGGAGAGACATGTCAGAAGACAATGTGAAATTAGATGCTTTGTCATGAATTCTGGACTTGCAACTTTAATTTAGTGTATGAAATATATGCTATAGTGTGTTGGGTACCTGGTTCGATCCCCCCGTCTGACCCTAATATATTTAACAGTCTTTCAGATGGGACGTTAAACCGAGGTTATGTGTCGGTGCTTTACACTGTGCACGTAAAAGAACCAGATGAGACTCTGGACTGGGTTTCTGTCTGTATCATTGCACTATCCTACAAAATCTAAAATGACTAATCTCTTCAGGAGGCGTCGCTCATATGGGTAACCAGTAGCAACGATAAATAAACATAAAACGCACAACTAACCAGTATTGGGATCTTAACATCCGGATTTACAGTAAACTGCATAACAAGCGGCTAGTATATCCGTACATATTTACAATCTATTTGGATTTTACTGTATATTTCACGATTCAGATACACTGAGATTTGTGGTATAATTAAGATATAGTTATCAATAAACTATATATGTTTTCATGAACACTATTAAATATGCACACCCAAATGATATATACTGAACGGCCAGACCATGTAAGTATTGGAAAGACGTCATTAACAAGCGACTAGATGCAGATATGTATGAATGCTGTATGCGTGCTTTAATTGGATGCATTCTCAATTACTTATCTGTACAGCACATTTAAAGTTTATAAAAGGAAACTGTGGGGAGCGCTTCAAATTTCTTATACAACATTCATATAAAACATATCCATGCATTATGCATTTGTTTACTATAAAACAAATGTATATATAACAATGTGCAGATATCACGTATAGGGGGATCAACATCGGGTACACTTCTTTAACGGTGTTTGTATATTATGTATGCAACCAGGCGCATCATCAGATCACAATAGGTCGTAAATTCCTTACAATTAGCACTTCTCTATATAGGTCCGTCACCCAAATACCAGGGAGATTACAGACGGATCTGTAGTCCAGTGGTAACACGCTGGACTGGTAATCCAGGGATCGCAGGTTCGATCCCCCCTCTGACCCTAATAAAATTAACAATCTTTCAGATGGGACGTTAAACCGAGGTCTCGTGTCGGTGCTTTACACCGTGCATGTAAAAGAACCAGAGGAGACTCTGGAATGGGTCTCTGTCTGTATCATGCATCCTCCACAATCTAAAATAACTTATCTCTTCAGGAGGTGTCGCTCATATGGGCAACCGGTAGCGACGATAAATAAACGTAAAACACACACACAGTACTTGACTTTATGAAGTTCACTCCAGAAAGATGTCAACCATCATCATTTTAATTGAGTTTAATCCTGATTTTAATATAATCAACTTACATACTATGTAACTAACTTCGCTTCTCACCAATGCAACCCGGGTTTGATCCTCGGACCGGGAAGTATGTGAGATGGGTGGTCGCCAGATCGGACAGGTGGGTTTTCTCCGGGTACTCCGGTTTCCTCCCACACGAATGACCACATATAAGCTTTCATCTGCGCTAACGAGAGTGATTAATATAAGTTGTTAAAACTTGCTTCGCAATCGTTGTAAAATAAAAAAAGGTTTAAAACAAAACATGTATCCAGTCACAGGGCCAGGGCAGCACCACATAATATTTTTTTAAATTTATTTAACGTTGTTACCAGTTACCCATGTGAGCGACACCATTCCTGGGCAAACTCCAGCGGTTCACCAACCTCTGTAATAAACCAGGGATCATTCTAGAGGGCGATGTGGGCGAAATTGTCGCCCTAGGGACCCTGACTTCGCTCTCTGGGGGCCCCACTTCACCCTAAAAAAAAAAATATATATATATTTTTTGGTTTTTATGGTTTTCAAACAAAATTTTGTCTATTTGTCTAGTAAGGTACATTGGCCCATTATAAAGCACTCCTATTCAAATGTTGTATTTAATGGTTGTACTGTGCATTTTATCCCTATTTTGCAGAAGTATATTAAAGAACACCATTTAAGGAAGCAATCACACGCTTTCTCACTTCTCCCAAAAATTCTGACCTAGAATGAACGCTGATAAACTGTCAACATTTTCATATAAATAGACACTGTTAGAGCGAGGCTCGAACCAGTGACCATCAGTGATATCTGATATACCCTCAATAATGATATGCACCGCATATAGACGATTGAAGTTATATGATATTGAGGTTAATACATAAAGCGGACATATTCATTTCAATATATATGAACATTTGAATTTAAACACATTTGTATGCTTTTAGTTTAAGTTTAAACTTTATTTATTTTACAACGATTGCGAAGCAAGTTTTAACAACTTATATTAATCACTCTCATTGGCTCGGATGAAAGCGTAAATGTGGTCATTCATGTGGGAGGAAATAATGCATTTATAATATGTATAACTCGTATAACAAATAATATTATTTGCGAAATCAACTAAAAGTCGAATCCGAAAAATTTCATTCATTATGTAAGATAGCGATAGTCTGAATTATTATGAAAACCAATTGAAAAAAATCAGTTAAACTCGTAAATTATATTGTTTTTTTGTTGTTACAAGGAAGTTTTATCCATCACTGGCTTCAGATACTGTGCGATTGGGGCCCCGGCATCAGCATATTCGAAATGCATGATTCTACACTATCTATCAATTTTATATATGCTGCATACATGTAGGCACTGAAATAATTGGTAAGCTAACCCGATAAATTTATTCACAACCACAGAATATTACCTTGACCCGAGTAATTTTCCGTAAATAGATTTGGGACATTCTAATTTTCAGCAAATTGATTTTTTATTAGTCAATTTTCGCACATATTTTCAACGATAACTAAATTTTATCACTTACCTGTATTTCAACACTGATTGTTATAAACTGGTATCTTGTGTCATACAACATCGATAATTCGGATAAAGATCATCCGGCTATATATATGTGAATTAGGCTGGGAATTATGTAAATATGTTTGCTTCGGCGTCGCTGATTGGCTATGCGTATTAATGGTACTATTAAGTTGATTGGATTACGGCAAAATACCCGGATCCGCTGCCTATATTACATTGAATCCATTAATACAAGTGTGTGTACCACCAATTCTAAAACAGGTTAGCCTTGGAACTTCAGTAATAAGTGAAACCCGCACGACCCGACAACTGATCAATGTGTGTGTGTAGTATGTGTGTGGTAGCAACCGACGAATAGGGGAAGGTCTCAGAATGTGTGTGCGTAGTATGTGTGTGGTAGCAACCGACGAATAGGGGAAGGTCTCAGAATGTGTGTGTGTAGTATGTGTGTAGTAGCAACCGACGAATAGGGGAAGGTCTCAGAATGTGTGTGCGTAGTATGTGTGTGGTAGCATCCGACGAATAGGGGAAGGTCTCAGAATGTGTGTGCGTAGTATGTGTGTGGTAGCATCCGACGAATAGGGGAAGGTCTCAGAATGTGTGTGCGTAGTACAGAGATGCCAAGCATTACGATATCGACGTAATGATTACGATATTGAGACCCACATTACGCTATTACGATATGGCCGGAAAAAAATACGATATCTATGTATTAAACCAAAAAAAAATCCAAAAATAATCGGCAGAAATCGGTATTTTTCCGGTAAGCCTTTTCTCAACCACCCAACTGAATAATGACATCAACCACGTGTTTTGACCCTAACCCAAACCCTGGGCGGCGCAAGTGATGAAGGCACGTTATGCGTGGTTGATACTATATTCTGATCGGCTGGTAAAGATTTTACGTATTTTTCCGGGAAATGGACCTCGTTTCAGATTTACGAGATCGACGGAATCGGTACGTGAGCCCGTTCATTTCATTGGATGAACGCGTAGAATTCCACCCAATCCGACCAATGATGACGGGTCTTGCACATGTAAAATATTTTCAGCCTCCCAATGTTTTAAGTATTTTCATTGGTTGTGAAGTTTCAACTGACCAATGATATTCGCCGTTGTATAGCCGATTACGGGTACGTCTATCCAGCATCTCGTATTTTCTCGCAACCGGCTGGAATGGAAACACAGCCCGACACAGCACAACGACTTCTAGAAGGATACGGAAACGACTATGCCTACAGGTATTTGTTTATTCTATGTAGGGCTATACGCAGATTACGTCTATCTAGCAGAAAGAGGCGTGTGTTCCAGAACTAAGTAGTTAGATTAGCCTAGCATGGAACACCTTGCCCACCTCTTTCTTTCTCTCTACCCCACCCACCACTTTATACAGGCCTGGGGAAAGGGTTGGGGTGAAAAATGAAATGGCTCCGCCCAAAGATGACCCATGGTCAATTTTTTTGGGGGTACAGACTCTTGTCATTTCGAGCTGGGTCGGCTGATTCTAAGGCCACACACCCGTTCCACGCATGCCTATTGTGTATAACAATACGAATTTGGTGATATTTTTGGCTTACATAACATGTGAATGTCTCAAATACCACCTCAAGCCATGTCCAGTCCAAAAATCAATCCCGCTACTCCCCGATAATGGTCACGCACTTCAGAGCATTGTTTGAAATTTCAGTGCAAGCGATATCGGAGGAGCATTTGTCAAGTTTTTGACTCCTAGTTCATCAAGTTTGTAAGACAATATCATGAATATGGTGTACCTTGATGGTAAAACTCCCCAGAAAGGTCCAACCAGACGAGTTATTCTGTCCCGTGAATTGTGCATTTATCATATTTATGTATAGAAGAAACAACGTAGGCCCCAGAACAGAACCCTGTGGAAGTCTGAACAGTCTGATTAGGGACTACACTCTTACCCATTCATTAAAAAGTTTTCATTGTTCTAAACAACAGTTTTCTTTATCCATTTCAGACCATGCAAGCCAGAAACTGAACAATGGAAAACCTAAAGAAAAGGCCTGCTGCCACAGGGGAAATGAACATTGAATAGTCTAAGACAGTTACTTATGTGTGAAGGGGTTCAGCTAGTTAGTTTGTTCCAAGTTCAAAGAAACTATTCTATAAAAACTCAGAATTTTCATGTTGTTGTTGTGAAAACTAGTGTAAAAACCTTCATTTGGGTAACTCCAAATTGTGCTAAGAGGGCTGGAAAATGCACCACAGGCCTTCCATATTTCAAAATTTTCCGGGGGGAGATCCCCCAGACCCCCCATCTTAAAGGGAGGGGGAGAACCCCTCCCGAACCCTCCCCCCGCGAACAACTTCGCCATGATTGCCATAGGCAATCATTACTATAGACATTTTACAAAAGTTGGCATCTCTGGTAGTATGTGTGTGGTAGCAACCGACGTATAGAGGAAGGTCTCAGAATGTGTGTGCGTAGTATGTGTATGGTAGCAACCAACGAATAGGGGAAGGTCTCAGAATGTGTGTGCGTAGTATGTGTGTGGTAGCAACCGATGAATAGGGGAAGGTCTCAGAATGTGTGTGGTAGCATCCGACGAATAGGGGAAGGTCTCAGAATGTGTGTGCGTAGTATGTGTGTGGTAGCAACCGATGAATAGGGGAAGGTCTCAGAATGTGTGTGTTTTACGTTTATTTATCATCGCTACCGGTTGCCCATATGAGCGACGCCTCCTGAAGAGATTAGTCATTTTAGATTTTTGGAGGATAGTGCATACAGAGACCCATTCCAGAGTCTCCTCTGGTTCTTTTACATGCACGGTGTAAAGAACCGACTGTTAATTTTATTAGAGTCAGAAGTGGTATCGAACCTGCAATCCCTGGATTACCAGTCCAGTGTGTTACCACGGGACTACAAATCTGTTTGTCAGAATAGACTAATATTGAGATATATATACTATATCCAAGGTTAGAGATTACTAATATACTGTCAAAGGGAACTGCAAGATCCCGGTTCGAGGCATATCCCAGGTACATTTGTGTGTATTCATACAAAATTCCCTGCTTGGAAGTGTTTACAAACCCACACACACAAATTAATTTAAAATACAAATGTCAAATAATGCTTCAGCAAACGGTTGCTGAGAACTAGAAGGAGAATTTCTTGAAACTAGGTTTGTACGACATGTGTAGATTTGTACGACATGTGTAGGTTTGTACGACATGTGTAGATTTGTACAACATGTGTTGGTTTGTACGACATGTGTAGGTTTATATGACATGTGTAGGTTTGTACGACATGTGTAAGTTTGTACGACATGTGTAGGTTTGTACTACATGTGTAGGTTTGTACGACATGTGTAAGTTTGTACGACATGTGTAGGTTTGTACAACATGTGTAGGTTTGTACGACATGTGTAGATTTGTACATGTGTTGGTTTGTACGACACGTGTAGGTTTGTACGACATGTGTTGGTTTGTACGACATGTGTAGGTTTATACGACATGTGTAGGTTTGTACTACATGTGTAGGTTTGGTTTGTACGACATGTGTAGGTTTGTACGACATGTGTAGGTTTGTACTACATGTGTAGGTTTGTACTACAGGTGTAGGTTTGTACGACATGTGTAGGTTTGTACTACATGTGTAGGTTTGTACGACATGTGTAGATTTGTACTACATGTGTGGGTTTGTACGACATGTGTATGTTTGTACTACATGTGTAGGTTTGTACGACATGTGTAGGTTTGTACGACATGTGTAGGTTTGTATGACATGTGTAGGTTTGTACGACATGTGTAGGTTTGTACGACATGTGTAGGTTTGTACGACATGTGTAGGTTTGTATGACATGTGTAGGTTTGTACAACACGTGTAGGTTTGTACGACATGTGTAGGTTTGTACGACATGTGTAGGTTTGTACGACATGTGTAGGTTTGTACGACATGTGTAGGTTTGTACGACGTGTGTAGGTTTGTACGACATGTGTAGGTTTATGCGACACATGTAGGCTTATACGACATGTATAGGTTTGTATGACGTGTGTAGGTTTGTACGACGTGTGTAGGTTTGTACGACATGTGTAGTTTTGTACGACATGTGTAGGTTTGTACTACATGTGTAGGTTTGTATGACATGTGTAGGTTTGTACGACATGTGTAGGTTTGTACGACATGTGTAGGTTTGTATGACATGTGTAGGTTTGTATGACATGTGTAGGTTTATACGACACGTGTAGGCTTATACGACATGTATAGGTTTGTACGACATGTGTAGGTTTGTACGACATGTGTAGGTTTGTACGACATGTGTAGGTTTGTATGACATGTGTAGGTTTGTACGACATGTATAGGTTTGTACGACGTGTGTAGGTTTGTATGACATGTGTAGGTTTGTACGACATGTGTAGGTTTGTACGACATGTGTAAGTTTGTACGACGTGTGTAGGTTTGTACAACATGTGTAGGTTTGTACGACATGTGTAGGTTTGTACGACGTGTGTAGGTTTGTACGACATGTGTAGGTTTATGCGACACATGTAGGCTTATACGACATGTATAGGTTTGTATGACGTGTGTAGGTTTGTACGACGTGTGTAGGTTTGTACGACATGTGTAGTTTTGTACGACATGTGTAGGTTTGTACTACATGTGTAGGTTTGTATGACATGTGTAGGTTTGTACTACATGTGTAGGTTTGTATGACATGTGTAGGTTTGTACGACACATGTATAGGTTTGTACGACATGTGTAGGTTTGTACGACATGTGTAGGTTTGTACGACATGTGTAGGTTTGTATGACATGTGTAGGTTTGTATGACATATGTAGGTTTATACGACACGTGTAGGCATATGCGACATGTATAGGTTTGTACGACATGTGTAGGTTTGTACGACATGTGTAGGTTTGTACGACATGTGTAGGTTTGTATGACGTGTGTAGGTTTGTACAACATGTGTAGGTTTGTATGACATGTGTAGGTTTGTACGACATGTGTAGTCGTACATGTGTAGGTTTGTACGACATGTGTAGGTTTGTACGACATGTGTAGGTTTGTATGACGTGTGTAGGTTTGTACGACATGTGTAGGTTTGTATGACGTGTGTAGGTTTGTATGACATGTGTAGGTTTGTATGACATGTGTAGGTTTGTACGACATGTGTAGTCGTACATGTGTAGGTTTGTACGACATGTGTAGGTTTGTACTACATGTGTTGGTTTGTACGACATGTGCAAGTGTATTTAATGATGATAATGAATGATACTGGTGTATGATATACCGGGTACTATGACGATGGTGTATGATATACCGGGTACTATGACGATGGTGTATGATATACCGGGTACTATGATGTATGATATACCGGGTACTATGACGATGGTTTATGATATACCGGGTACTATGACGATGATGTATGATATGCCGGGTACTATGACGATGGTGTATGATATACCGGGTACTATGACGATGATGTATGATATGCCGGGTACTATGACGATGGTGTATGATATGACGATGATGTATGATATACCGGGTACTATGACGATGATGTATGATATACCAGTTACTATGACGATGGTGTATGATATGCCGGTTACTATGACGATGATGTATGATATACCGGGTACTATGACGATGATGTATGATATACCAGTTACTATGACGATGGTGTATGATATACCGGGTACTATGAAGATGGTGTATGATATGCTGGTTACTATGACGATGATGTATGATATACCAGTTACTATGACGATGGTGTATGATAAACCGGGTACTATGACGATGATGTACGATATACCGGTTACTATGACGTATGATATACCAGTTACTATGACGATGGTGTATGATATACCGGGTACTATGATGATGATGTACGATATACCGGTTACTATGACGATGATGTATGATATACCGGTTACTATGACGATGGTCAGTGTTTTTGTCATACACCCATTATGGGGAGCATCGGTGTTTTTGTTTTTCAGGTTTTGGTTGAAATATTGGATTGCTTTACTCTGTGTATAAAACATGCTCAAGGCGCAGGAAGCTCGCTGGGTCTGGCTGGCATCCATTCTCTGCCACATGGGGCCATTCATCTACTGAAGGGAACTTACTGCCATTGCAAGGTGAGTGATTTAGATCTATATTTAGTTATCAGTTGTCCAAGCATCACCAGCAGTTGTGGAGCCTCTGTGGTATAATGGACATTGTGGTCCACTTTGTAGCCGAGAGTTGAGAGATTGAGCCCCGTCAGAACCTCGGTATGTATGTTCCATTAATGTGAAGCACCTTGCGGGGGACGTAGATATGTTTTCCTGGTCAGGCTTTGGCGTCCTGAGAGGTTAACCAGTAATAAGCATTGCGTGTGGGGCTTGCTCAATGACACCACGTATGTGACTTGACTGACATCGATTCCAAATTGGACCACGGACGTCACACGATGGATTATATCAGGATATAGATGACACTTCTCGAAAGGTGGCATTACTGCTATTAGGTATTGTTGTCCACCAGTCCAGTTCACAGTCCAGTCCAGTTCACAGTCCAGTCCAGTTCACAGTCCAGTCCAGTTCACAGTCCAGTTCAGTTCACAGTCCAGTCCAGTTCACAGTCCAGTCCAGTTCACAGTCCAGTTCACAGTCCAGTCCAGTTCACAGTCCAGTTCACAGTCCAGTTCACAGTCCAGTCCAGTTCACAGTCCAGTTCACAATCCAGTTCAGTCCAGCCCAATCCACAGTCCAGTTCACAGTCCAGTCCAGTTCACAGTCCAGTTCAGTTCACAGTCCAGTCCAGTTCACAGTCCAGTTCAGAGTCCAGTCCAGTTCAGAGTCCAGTTCAGAGTCCATTCCACAGTCCAGTCCAGTTCACAGTCCAGTCCAGTTCACAGTCCAGCCCAATCCACAGTCCAGTCCAGTCCATATTAGTTATGGGGATGCAAAGATTTTGTAAATTATGAAATGTCAGCGGGCCTCTGCCTAAACAATACTTTCAATAATATGCATAATACCATTGTCTGTGTCTGGACAGTGTGTGTGGTACAGTGTTTATACCATTGTCTGTCTGGACAGTGTGTGTGGTACAGTGTTTATACCATTGTCTGTATCTGGACAGTGTGTGTGTGTGGTACAGTCTTTATACCATTGCTTATGTCTGGACAGTGTGTGTGGTACAGTGTTTATACCATTGTCTGTCTGGATAGTGTGTGTGGTACAGTGTTTATACCATTGTCTGTCTGGATAGTGTGTGTGATACAGTGTTTATACCATTGTCTATGTCTGGACAGTGTGTGTGGTACAGTGTTTATACCATTGTCTGTCTGGACAGTGCATGTGGTACAGTGTTTATACCATTGTCTGTGTCTGGACAGTGTGTGTGGTACAGTGTTTATACCATTGTCTGTGTCTGGACAGTGTGTGTGGTACAGTGTTTATACCATTGTCTGTGTCTGGACAGTGCATGTGGTACAGTATTTATACCATTGTCTGTGTCTGGACAGTGTGTGTGGTACAGTGTTTATACCATTGTCTGTGTCTGGACAGTGTGTGTGGTACAGTGTTTATACCATTGTCTGTGTCTGGACAGTGTGCGTGTGGTACAGTGTTTATACCATTGTCTATGTCTGGACAGTGTGTGTGGTACAGTGTTTATACCATTGTCTGTCTGGACAGTGTGTGTGGTACAGTGTTTATACCATTGTCTGTGTCTGGACAGTGTGCGTGTGGTACAGTGTTTATACCATTGTCTGTGTCTGGACAGTGTGCGTGTGGTACAGTGTTTATACCATTGTCTGTGTCTGGACAGTGTGCGTGTGGTACAGTGTTTATACCATTGTCTGTGTCTGGACAGTGTGTGTGGTACAGTGTTTATACCATTGTCTGTGTCTGGACAGTGCATGTGTGGTACATTCTTTATACCATTGTCTGTCTGGACAGTGCGTGTGGTACAGTGTTTATACCATTGTCTGTCTGGACAGTGCGTGTGGTACAGTGTTTATACCATTGTCTGTCTGGACAGTGCGTGTGTGGTACAGTCTTTATACCATTGTCTGTGTCTGGACAGTGTGTGTGTGGTAGTCTTTATACCATTGTATGTCTGGATAGTGTGTGTGTGGTAGTCTTTATACCATTGTCTGTCTGGATAGTGCGTGTGGTACAGTATTTATACCATTGTCTGTCTGGACAGTGTGTGGTACAGTGTTTATACCATTGTCTGTCTGGACAGTACGTGTGGTACAGTGTTTATACCATTGTCTGTGTCTGGACATCCGTGGTCCAGTGGTAGAGTGTCGAATTTGGAATTGATCGGTCCCGGGTTCGATACTCGGTCAGGCCACGTATGTAGTGTCATTGAGCAAGGCACTTCACACACATTGCTTAGTACTGGCTAAGCCTGCCCAGGAAAACATGTCTAGGTCCCCGCAAGGGGTTTGACATTAATGGAACATACATACAGTATGTGTGGTACAGTGTTTATACCAATGTCTGTGTCTGGATAGTGCTGTTCACTTTAAGTCAGGGCCTGTCCACTTTAAGTCAAGGTATGTCCACTTTAAGTCAGGGCCGCCCAATTGAAATCATCAGGTCCTGCCCACTTGTAACCATCAGGGCCTACCCATTGTCCTGTTGGTGGCCTGGTTGTGGATTGATGGAGGAAATGGTACGGAGCAATGGATGGACTTTGCATGTTGTAGAGTAAAGGAGGCAGGTTGTGGAGTGATTTAGGCAGGGATGTGGCTAGAGTGAGGCTGGGAAGTGACTTGAGGAAGGCAGAGTTGTGGTTTGAGGGAGGTATGGTTATGGAGCAAGGGATGGACATTACATGTTGTGGAGTTAGGGAGGCAGGCTTGTGGAGCGATGGAGGCAGTGTTGTGGAGAGGGAAGCAAAGTTGTGTGGAGTTAGGGAGGCAGGCTTGTGGAGAGATGGAGGCAGTGTTGTGGAGAGGGAAGCAGGGTTGTGTGGAGTTAGGGAGGCAGGCTTGTGGAGCGATGGAGGCAGTGTTGTGGAGCGATGGAGGCAGTGTTGTGGAGTGATGGAGGCAGTGTTGTGGATAAGGAAGCAGGGTTGTGTGGAGTTAGGGAGGCAGGCTTGTGGAGCAATGGAGGCAGTGTTGTGGAGCGATGGAGGCAGTGTTGTGGAGCGATGGAGGCAGTGTTGTGGAGCGATGGAGGCAGTGTTGTGGAGAAGGAAGCAGGGTTGTGTGGAGTTAGGGAAGCAGGCTTGTGTGGAGTGATGAAGGCAGTATTGTGGACAGGGAAGCAGGGTTTTGTGGAGTTAGGGAAGCAGGCTTGTGTGGAGTGATGAAGGCAGTGTTGTGGACAGGGAAGCAGGGTTTTGTGGAGTTAGGGAGGCAGGCTTGTGGAGTGATGAAGGCAGTGTTGTGAACAGGGAAGCAGGGTTTTGTGGAGTTAGGGAGGCAGGCTTGTGGAGTGATGAAGGCAGTGTTGTGGACAGGGAAGCAGGGTTTTGTGGAGTTAGGGAAGCAGGCGTGTGTGGAGTGATGAAGGCATTGTTGTGGACAGAGAAGCAGGGTTTTATGGAGTTAGGGAGGTAGGCTTGTGGAGTGATGGAGGCAGTGTTGTGGAGCGATGGAGGCAGTGTTGTGGAGAGGGAAGCAGGGTTGTGTGGAGTTAGGGAAGCAGGCTTGTGTGGAGTGATGAAGGCAGTATTGTGGACAGGGAAGCAGGGTTTTGTGGAGTTAGGGAAGCAGGCTTGTGTGGAGTGATGAAGGCAGTGTTGTGGACAGGGAAGCAGGGTTTTGTGGAGTTAGGGAGGCAGGCTTGTGGAGCGATGAAGGCAGTGTTGTGGACAGGGAAGCAGGGTTTTGTGGAGTTAGGGAGGCAGGCTTGTGGAGCGATGAAGGCAGTGTTGTGGACAGGGAAGCAGGGTTTTGTGGAGTTAGGGAGGCAGGCTTGTGGAGTGATGAAGGCAGTGTTGTGGACAGGGAAGCAGGGTTTTGTGGAGTTAGGGAGGCAGGCTTGTGGAGCGATGAAGGCAGTGGTGTGGACAGGGAAGCAGGGTTTTGTGGAGTTAGGGAGGCAGGCTTGTGGAGCGATGAAGGCAGTGGTGGGACAGGGAAGCAGGGTTTTGTGGAGTTAGGGATGAAGGCAGTGTTGTGGACAGGGAAGCAGGGTTTTGTGGAGTTAGGGAGGCAGGCTTGTAGAGTGATGAAGGCAGTGTTGTGGACAGGGAAGCAGGGTTTTGTGGAGTTAGGGAGGCAAGCTTGTGGAGCGATGAAGGCAGTGTTGTGGACAGGGAAGCAGGGTTTTGTGGAGTTAGGGAGGCAGGCTTGTAGAGCGATGAAGGCAGTGTTGTGGACAGGGAAGCAGGGTTTTGTGGAGTTAGGGAGGCAGGCTTGTAGAGTGATGAAGGCAGTGTTGTGGACAGGGAAGCAGGGTTTTGTGGAGTTAGGGAGGCAGGCTTGTAGAGTGATGAAGGCAGTGTTGTGGACAGGGAAGCAGGGTTTTGTGGAGTTAGGGAGGCAGGCTTGTGGAGCGATGAAGGCAGTGTTGTGGACAGGGAAGCAGGGTTTTGTGGAGTTAGGGAGGCAGGCTTGTAGAGCGATGAAGGCAGTGTTGTGGACAGGGAAGCAGGGTTTTGTGGAGTTAGGGAGGCAGGCTTGTAGAGCGATGAAGGCAGTGTTGTGGACAGGGAAGCAGGGTTTTGTGGAGTTAGGGAGGCAGGCTTGTAGAGTGATGAAGGCAGTGTTGTGGACAGGGAAGCAGGGTTTTGTGGAGTTAGGGAGGCAGGCTTGTAGAGTGATGAAGGCAGTGTTGTGGACAGGGAAGTAGGGTTTTGTGGAGTTAGGGAGGCAGGCTTGTAGAGCGATGAAGGCAGTGTTGTGGAGAGGGAAGGAATAAAATATAATGTATATGATGTTATGCTCCATGTTTATTGCACAAATCTTTGTAATATATATAGAACAACACATGGCATGGTAAAAATTTATAACACTATAATACTTAAATTTTATATTCAACTTTGGTGGGAGAGGTAAAGTTTTTATGCATTAATTAGTAAATCAGAGCTTCTAAATCTGCCGTCCGTCTGACCACTTCAAAAACCACAAAGTTGTAATAAATCAGTCTTGAAAATTGTTCAAAATTGACTTAATTGCTCCATACAATTACATAATCAAACCCAATATCCTAAATAATCCCCCGTCCCCTCCCTGCCATCAACTGACTATAATGTTAATTTGCACATGCTTACTGTTGTTTACAGTAAAAATATACTTGCTAATTGTCACCTGCAGACAGCGTAACCTGAATCTATTAAACACAGGTGTAGTCAATGGAATCATATCAGACCGAAATCCTTCTCAGGTCGGCAATCCTACAATTGGATGAGTCCATTATGTTTTCTTTCTGTGTTTATCCATTCCTGACTCGAACTAGAAGCTGCACTAGTTGTATGCTTGTATGTGGTGGTTAACCCTTTCAACACCACAGACCTCTAAATTGGCTTACAAAAAAGTGTAGATCCAGATGAGCCGGCTCGTGATGAGCCGTCTCATCAGGATCTGCACTTTTTTCAAGTAATATAACTATTTTTAGAATTTTTTTACCCATTTTGATAAATGAACTGATCCAAATGTAATTTTGTTATTAATTTATTGGTCTAAAAATATCATGGACCAGTCCATGTCAATTACTTGGTGTTGAATGGGTTAAAGGTTTAAAACAAGGAAATCGGTGGCACCGCTAGATGCTCCCCAAACTGGGTGCTTGATGGAAGCTTACTTTTTATAAGAAACTAGAGCTATCACTGAAGGTCATTTGCTTGAATACATTTCGAGCTATGCTACGGCGATTCATTTAACAATTGCAAAGGGGAGATAATTCAGTAAGGATAACGGAGTGAGTTTTGGCTTTTGCACAATGCACTCCACTTCATTGCCCTGTATCACCTTTGTAAGTTTCCTTGAAAAGTCTTTTGAGTTTAAAAAATGTATGCTCCCTCCGGACAAGCATTTAATGAAGTGAAAAGGGGAGATAATTTGGTAAGTACAACATAGTTCTTGCACACTGTACTCCGGATTTCCTTGAATAATTTTTCCAGTTGTGCTCCAGACAGCATTTAATGAAGTGAAAAAGGGAGATAAATTATAAGAGAGAGAGTAATGGTTCTTGCACACTGCACCCCACCACCTTGCCCTGTATCATTTGATTTCTTTGAATTGTTTAGTTCGTACAAATTTATTTTAGCTCGATTGCGAAACAAGTTCTTACAACTTATATTAATCACTCTTGAGACCTCATTCCTGATGGAATTCATCGCCACGCGGCTGAGAGAAGCGGCAACGTGGAATTTAAATGCCTTGCCTAAGGGCACAATCGTAACGGCTCCAGCAGTGCTCAAACTCCGGACCTTTCGCACCTGAAGCGAACGCGCATCCACTGCGCTATCACGTCTTCCACTTGAATTGTTTGCGAGTTTTGTTCCAGACAAGAAATGCCCGGAGCAAATAGTATATTTAGTGGCTATTCCTTTGTTCTCTATATTGCCACATAAACAGAATTTATAGCCACATCAATGTTTTAACATAATTATATCAACACTAGACAGTAAACCTATTGTTCTGATAGTCACGTCATTTTTTATGCAGCAACTATACATTCTCCATATTGGGGAGCATAAAACATTGTTTCAATCTCATCCACGATATTGACTGGATTTTTGAGGGTCAAGTGTGGTTTTTCGGCCTGGACCGGATGGCATATGAAACGTTTAGAAGCCTTGATGTAAATGATACATGTTTCCGTGATGCGAGATGTTTGTATAGATGGTATATGTAAATGTAAGTGTGCGGTGAATTAATGCATGATACAGGGTGTTTGTAATGTTGATATATGTACAGGAAGTGTGCAGTGAATTAATATATGATACAGGGTGTTTGTAATGTTGATATATGTACATGTAAGTGCACAGTGAATTAATGCATGATACAGGGTGTTTGTAATGTTGATATATGTACATGAAATGTGAAGTGAATTAATGCATGATACAGGGTGTTTGTAATGTTGATAATGTAAATGAAATGTGAAGTGAATTAATATATGATACAGGGTGTTTGTAATGTTGATAATGTAAATGAAATGTGAAGTGAATTAATGCATGATACAGGGTGTTTGTAATGTTGATAATGTAAATGAAATGTGAAGTGAATTAATATATGATACAGGGTGTTTGTAATGTTGATAATGTAAATGAAATGTATTAATGCATGATACAGGGTGTTTGTAATGTTGATAATGTAAATGAAATGTGAAGTGAATTAATATATGATACAGGGTGTTTGTAATGTTGATAATGTAAATGAAATGTGAAGTGAATTAATATATGATACAGGGTGTTTCTAATGTTGATATATGTAAATGAAGTGTGAAGTTAATTAATGAATGCTACAAGATATTTGTAATGTTGATATAATTATGTAAATGAAGTGAATTAATGCATGCTACAAGATATTTGTAATGTTGATATAATTATGTAAATGAAGTGAATTAATGCATGCTACAAGATATTTGTAATGTTGATATAATTATGTAAATGAAGTGAATTAATGCATGCTACAAGATATTTGTAATGTTGATATAATTATGTAAATGAAGTGAATTAATGCATGCTACAAGATATTTGTAATGTTGATATAATTATGTAAATGAAGTGAATTAATGCATGCTACAAGATATTTGTAATGTTGATATAATTATGTAAATGAAGTGAATTAATGCATGATACAGGTGTTTATATATGAGCAAGGATTCACTTTCCAGAAGTTTTGATTACATCTCAAATAATTTACTGGAACTCCCAGTGCAAACTACCTGTACTAACCATCCCCCATGGTTGTTACCCTGGAAGTCCCAATACAAACTGCCTGTTGTAACCTGCCCCATGAGTGTTTGCCTGGAACTCCCAATTCAAATTTCCTGTTGTAACCTGCCCCATGAGTGTTTCCCTGGAACTCCCAATACCAGTAATTCATACTGAAGTCACTCTCATTAGTCGGACATTTGCCGTTATAAAGTACAATGGATGTAGACCCGCTTCCATCTGCTTCCCTCTAGGGGTCCCTGGTCCCTCAGGTCTATATTTCCCTTCTTCGTCGAAATAAATCGGGATACCAGTCTTTGAAATGAATGCCCGCACGGAGATATCCTCACCTTTCGGGCACATTTGAAACTTGGTTGTAATGTCGGTGTCATCTCGAGATTCGCAGTGTTTCTGAAATATAATATGAGCTCATTCATAAACTATATACAATGTGGAACATGGGCGCATGTAGTTGTGTACACAAATGTGCGTTTCATATACAGTGAAACTCCTCTAAGCCGAACAGAGGAGAAGTTCTGTGTGGAGGGGTTTGGAAGGATTTTGTGGTTTAGAAGGATTTTCGGATTAGAGGGGTTTTGGTTTTTTCGTTTTAGAGATCTGTTTTTTGGTTTATAGGGGTTTTCGAAGGTGGAGGTGGGGTTAATGAAGCTTTGAACAAATTTTAAAATTTCAGGTATAGCAAGGAATGACACTAAACTACGTTTAATAATAATATATTTATTTATGTAAACACAATGTACGTCGTCAGCATAGCAAGGTTTCAATTGTTAACATACAGTCAAACCTGTGTTAAGCAGCCAGCCAAGAGAATCACAGAAAATGGCTGGTTAGCACAGGTGGCTGCTTAATAGAGGTCTAATGTATAATAAAACAACATATTGGGAATCTGGAAACTAGCTGCTTAATACAGGTGGGTTGCTTAATGGAGGTGACACTAACACAGGTTTGACTGTATAATACAGGTTGGTTGCTTAATGGAGGTGACCACTAACACAGGTTTGACTGTATAATACAGGTTGGTTGCTTAATGGAGGTGACCACTAACACAGGTTTGACTGTATAATACAGGTTGGTTGCTTAATGGAGGTGACCACTAACACAGGTTTGACTGTATAATACAGGTTGGTTGCTTAATGGAGGTGACCACTAACACAGGTTTGACTGTATAATACAGGTTGGTTGCTTAATGGAGGTGACCACTAACACAGGTTTGACTGTATAATACAGGTTGGTTGCTTAATGGAGGTGACCACTAACACAGGTTTGACTGTATAATACAGGTGGGTTGCTTAATGGAGGTGACCACTAACACAGGTTTGACTGTATAATACAGGTGGGTTGCTTAATGGAGGTGACCACTAACACAGGTTTGACTGTATAATACAGGTGGGTTGCTTAATGGAGGTGACCACTAACACAGGTTTGACTGTATAATACAGGTGGGTTGCTTAATGGAGGTGACCACTAACACAGGTTTGACTGTATAATACAGGTTGGTTGCTTAATGGAGGTGACACTAACACAGGTTTGACTGTATAATACAGGTTGGTTGCTTAATGGAGGTGACCACTAACACAGGTTTGACTGTATAATACAGGTGGGTTGCTTAATGGAGGTGACACTAACACAGGTTTGACTGTATAATACAGGTTGGTTGCTTAATGGAGGTGACCACTAACACAGGTTTGACTGTATAATACAGGTTGGTTGCTTAATGGAGGTGACCACTAACACAGGTTTGACTGTATAATACAGGTTGGCTGCTTAATGGAGGTGACCACTAACACAGGTTTGACTGTATAATACAGGTTGGCTGCTTAATGGAGGTGACCACTAACACAGGTTTGACTGTATAATACAGGTTGGTTGCTTAATGGAGGTGACCACTAACACAGGTTTGACTGTATAATACAGGTTGGTTGCTTAATGGAGGTGACCACTAACACAGGTTTGACTGTATAATACAGGTGGGTTGCTTAATGGAGGTGACACTAACACAGGTTTGACTGTATAATACAGGTTGGTTGCTTAATGGAGGTGACACTAACACAGGTTTGACTGTATAATACAGGTTGGTTGCTTAATGGAGGTGACCACTAACACAGGTTTGACTGTATAATACAGGTTGGTTGCTTAATGGAGGTGACACTAACACAGGTTTGACTGTATAATACAGGTTGGTTGCTTAATGGAGGTGACACTAACACAGGTTTGACTGTATAATACAGGTTGGTTGCTTAATGGAGGTGACCACTAACACAGGTTTGACTGTATAATACAGGTGGGTTGCTTAATGGAGGTGACCACTAACACAGGTTTGACTGTATAATACAGGTTGGTTGCTTAATGGAGGTGACACTAACACAGGTTTGACTGTATAATACAGGTTGGTTGCTTAATGGAGGTGACACTAACACAGGTTTGACTGTATAATACAGGTTGGTTGCTAACACAGGTTTGACTGTATAATACAGGTTGGTTGCTTAATGGAGGTGACCACTAACACAGGTTTGACTGTATAATACAGGTGGGTTGCTTAATGGAGGTGACCACTAACACAGGTTTGACTGTATAATACAGGTGGGTTGCTTAATGGAGGTGACACTAACACAGGTTTGACTGTATAATACAGGTTGGTTGCTTAATGGAGGTGACCACTAACACAGGTTTGACTGTATAATACAGGTTGGTTGCTTAATGGAGGTGACACTAACACAGGTTTGACTGTATAATACAGGTTGGTTGCTTAATGGAGGTGACCACTAACACAGGTTTGACTGTATAATACAGGTGGGTTGCTTAATGGAGGTGACCACTAACACAGGTTTGACTGTATAATACAGGTTGGTTGCTTAATGGAGGTGACCACTAACACAGGTTTGACTGTATAATACAGGTGGGTTGCTTAATGGAGGTGACCACTAACACAGGTTTGACTGTATAATACAGGTGGGTTGCTTAATGGAGGTGACCACTAACACAGGTTTGACTGTACTCATTTACCCAACTATGGAAGAATATATATTGAAGAATATGAGCTAAAAATGTTGTATATAATGAATAGTCTTGTCTATATTCGATCTGTAATTATCATGATTAAACACTGAAACACAGAAAATAGTCAACGTTATATATACATCAACGTTATACATACATCAACGTTATACATACATCAACATTATATATCAACGTTATACATACATCAACATTATACATACATCAACGTTATACATGAACGTTATACATCAACCGTTATACATCAACGTTATACATCAACGTTATACATCAACCGTTATACATCAACGTTATACTTACATCAATGTTATACATACATTATATATCAACGTTATACATCAACGTTATAATCAGCATTATACATATATCAACGTTATACATCAACGTTATACATCAATATTATACATACATCAACGTTATACATCAATGTCATACATCAACGTTATACTTACATCAATGTTATACATACATTATATATCAACGTTATACATCAACGTTATACATCAACGTTATACATCAACATTATACATCAACGTTATACATACCCTGCCCCCTTGCCTTTTAAAAATACAAACATTTTTGATATATAAGCTTCGATAGGTGCCCTCGAGCGGGCAGACATATTGGATCTCGTCGGCCCTTTTCACCGCATGTACTGCCTTACTGCGTCTTTGATCACTGTAATTTAGCAATAATTTTCAAAGGGCTAATCCCAAAATACACACTCCCCCCACCTCATCGCGACTCGAATTGCACCCTGCCCCTTTTCTGACCCACCCCTTTTTTCTACTCTAGAATAAACACTACTATAGAATTTGAAAATTGTTGAAAGAATAGCATACCCTAGTGCTCAGGTTTATTCCGTCCATGTAGAGAATGTACCCTTTACACCCACCACCGTAACATATGAGCTGGTAATTGTTCTGCTGTGGATTGCACCAATGTATCACCTCAAAAAATGCTGAAATATTGAATACAAATTGTGATATTCATCATTTTAACCTCCGTCGTCACCTGGGTATAGTGCCCACCTTGAGCTGTGGGTTTGAGCCCTGCTAGAACCATGGTGGTGTCCGTGGGTAAGACACCTATATCCACATTTAATCTCTCTCAGAAATGATGTCCGTCTTAAGATTAAACTAAGAATTTGTTTTCGCTATTTGTATAATTTGTATAAAATTAATATAGTTGTTGAAGTTATTGGGCAGATGTTGTCTCACCACCAGTCATACTGGACAGTTATTCTGGTTCTCCCAGCTGGCTGAGGTCTCACCACCAGTCATACCGGACAGATATTCTGGTTCTCCCAGCTGTTGTCTCACCACCAGTCATACCGGACAGATATTCTGGTTCTCCCAGCTGTTGTCTCACCACCAGTCATACTGGCCAGATATTCTGGTTCTCCCAGCTGATGTCTCACCACCAGTCATTCCGGGCAGATATGCTGGTTCTCCCAGCTGTTGTCTCACCACCAGTCATACCGGACAGATATTCTGGTTCTCCCAGCTGATGTCTCACCACCAGTCATACCTGCGCAGTTATTCTGGTTCTCCCAGATGTTGTCTCACCAACAGTCATACCGGGCAGATATTCTGGTTCTCCCAGCTGTTGTCTCGCCACCAGTCATACTGGACAGATATTCTGGTTCTCCCAGCTGTTGTCTCACCACCAGTCATACCGGGCAGTTATTCTGGTTCTCCCAGCTGGCTGAGGTCTCACCACCAGTCATACTGGCCAGATATTCTGGTTCTCCCAGCTGTTGTCTCACCACCAGTCATACTGGCCAGATATTCTGGTTCTCCCAGCTGTTGTCTCACCACCAGTCATACCAGACAGATATTCTGGTTCTCCCAGCTGTTGTCTCACCACCAGTCATACCGGGCAGATATTCTGGTTCTCCCAGCTGATGTCTCACCACCAGTCATACTGGGCAGATATTCTGGTTCTCCCAGCTGTTGTCTCACCACCAGTCATACCGGGCAGTTATTCTGGTTCTCCCAGATGTTGTCTCACCACCAGTCATACCGGGCAGATATTCTGGTTCTCCCAGCTGTTGTCTCACCACCAGTCATACTGGCCAGATATTCTGGTTCTCCCAGCTGTTGTCTCACCACCAGTCATACTGGGCAGATATTCTGGTTCTCCCAGCTGTTGTCTCACCACCAGTCATACCGGACAGATATTCTGGTTCTCCCAGCTGTTGTCTCACCACCAGTCATACTGGGCAGATATTCTGGTTCTCCCAGCTGATGTCTCACCACCAGTCATACCGGGCAGATATTCTGGTTCTCCCAGCTGTTGTCTCACCACCAGTCATACTGGCCAGATATTCTGGTTCTCCCAGCTGATGTCTCACCACCAGTCATACTGGCCAGATATTCTGGTTCTCCCAGCTGATGTCTCACCACCAGTCATACTGGGCAGATATTCTGGTTCTCCCAGCAGTTGTCTCACCACCAGTCATACCGAGCAGTTATTCTGGTTCTCCCAGCTGTTGTCTCACCACCAGTCATACCGAGCAGTTATTCTGGTTCTCCCAGCTGTTGTCTCACCACCAGTCATACCGGGCAGATATTCTGGTTCTCCCAGCTGTTGTCTCACCACCAGTCATACCGGACAGATATTCTGGTTCTCCCAGCTGTTGTCTCACCACCAGTCATACCGGGCAGATATTCTGGTTCTCCCAGCTGAGGTCTCACCACCAGTCATACTCGACAGATATTCTGGTTCTCCTGTTGTCTCACCACCAGTCATATCAGGCAGATATTCTGGTTCTCCCAGCTGTTGTCTCACCACCAGTCATACCAGACAGATATTCTGGTTCTCCCAGCTGTTGTCTCACCACCAGTCATACCGGGCAGATATTCTGGTTCTCCCAGCTGTTGTCTCACCACCAGTCATACTGGCCAGATATTCTGGTTCTCCCAGCTGATGTCTCACCACCAGTCATACTGGACAGATATTCTGGTTCTCCCAGCTGTTGTCTCACCACCAGTCATACTGGCCAGATATTCTGGTTCTCCCAGCTGGCTGAGGTCTCGCCACCAGTCATACCGGGCAGTTATTCTGGTTCTCCCAGCTGGCTGAGGTCTCGCCACCAGTCATACCGGGCAGTTATTCTGGTTCTCCCAGCTGGCTGAGGTCTCGCCACCAGTCATACTGGACAGATATTCTGGTTCTCCCAGCTGTTGTCTCACCACCAGTCATACCGGGCAGATATTCTGGTTCTCCCAGCTGTTGTCTCACCACCAGTCATACTGGCCAGATATTCTGGTTCTCCCAGCTGTTGTCTCACCACCAGTCATACCGGGCAGATATTCTGGTTCTCCCAGCTGAGGTCTCACCACCAGTCATACTCGACAGATATTCTGGTTCTCCTGTTGTCTCCCACCAGTCATACTGGCAGATATTCTGGTTCTCCCAGCTGTTGTCTCACCACCAGTCATACCGGGCAGATATTCTGGTTCTCCCAGCTGTTGTCTCACCACCAGTCATACTGGCCAGATATTCTGGTTCTCCCAGCTGTTGTCTCACCACCAGTCATACCGGGCAGATATTCTGGTTCTCCCAGCTGGGTCTCACCACCAGTCATACTCGACAGATATTCTGGTTCTCCTGTTGTCTCACCACCAGTCATATCAGGCAGATATTCTGGTTCTCCCAGCTGTTGTCTCACCACCAGTCATACCAGACAGATATTCTGGTTCTCCCAGCTGTTGTCTCACCACCAGTCATACCGGGCAGATATTCTGGTTCTCCCAGCTGTTGTCTCACCACCAGTCATACTGGCCAGATATTCTGGTTCTCCCAGCTGATGTCTCACCACCAGTCATACTGGACAGATATTCTGGTTCTCCCAGCTGTTGTCTCACCACCAGTCATACTGGCCAGATATTCTGGTTCTCCCAGCTGGCTGAGGTCTCGCCACCAGTCATACCGGGCAGTTATTCTGGTTCTCCCAGCTGGCTGAGGTCTCGCCACCAGTCATACCGGGCAGTTATTCTGGTTCTCCCAGCTGGCTGAGGTCTCACCACCAGTCATACCGGGCAGATATTCTGGTTCTCCCAGCTGTTGTCTCACCACCAGTCATACTCGACAGATATTCTTGTTCTCCTGTTGTCTCACCACCAGTCATACCAGGCAGATATTCTGGTTCTCCCAGCTGTTGTCTCACCACCAGTCATACCAGGCAGATATTCTGGTTCTCCCAGCTGTTGTCTCACCACCAGTCATACCAGGCAGATATGCTGGTTCTCCCAGCAGTTGTCTCACCACCAGTCATACCGGGCAGTTATTCTGGTTACTTACTGGCAATATTTGTATGCCCTCCATCTGTCCGTACATCTCCGCTGTCGTCTACCCATAGGTACCTGTTGACCTGGTCTGTATTGGTGGCGAGAAACCGGAGTATGTATTTCTCCTCATGTACATCACTCTCATCCTCTGCCTTGGTGTACGAATAGTACCGTACAGTCTCCTCGCTGTCCTCTTCTACAATATCACCATCGGCAGTCTCTGCCGGTCCCGTAGAATATATCTCCTGAAAGGTAGAACATAGAGTATATATATAGTACTGGGTCCTATAGAATATATCTCCTGGAAGGTAGGACATAGAGTATATATATAGTACTGGGTCCTATAGAATATATCTCCTGGAAGGTAGGACATAGAGTATATATATAGTACTGGGTCCTATAGAATATATCTCCTGGAAGGTAGGACATAGAGTATATATATAGTACTGGGTCCTATAGAATATATCTCCTGGAAGGTAGGACATAGAGTATATATATAGTACTGGGTCCTATAGAATATATCTCCTGGAAGGTAGGACATAGAGTATATATATAGTACTGGGTCCTATAGAATATATCTCCTGGAAGGTAGGACATAGAGTATATATATAGTACTGGGTCCTATAGAATATATCTCCTGGAAGGTAGGACATAGAGTATATATATAGTACTGGGTCCTATAGAATATATCTACTGGAAGGTAGGACATCTCCTGGAAGGTAGGACATAGGGTATATATATAGTACTGGGTCCCGTAGAATATATCTCCTGGAAGGTAGGACATAGAGTATATATATAGTACTGGGTCCCGTAGAATATATCTCCTGGAAGGTAGGACATAGAGTATATATATAGTACTGGGTCCCGTAGAATATATCTACTGGAAGGTAGGACATCTCCTGGAAGGTAGGACATAGGGTATATATATAGTACTGGGTCCCGTAGAATATATCTCCTGGAAGGTAGGACATAGAGTATATATATAGTACTGGGTCCTATAAAATATATCTCCTGGAAGGTAGGACATCTGGAAGGTAGGACATAGAGTATATATATAGTACTGGGTCCTATAGAATATATCTCCTGGAAGGTAGGACATAGAGTATATATATAGTACTGGGTCCTATAGAATATATCTCCTGGAAGGTAGGGCATAGAGTATATATATAGTACTGGGTCCTATAGAATATATCTCCTGGAAGGTAGGACATAGAGTATATATATAGTACTGGGTCCTATAGAATATATCTCCTGGAAGGTTTGACATACCGACATAGACTATCTGTGTAGTACTGGGTCCTATAGACTATATTACCATGACTTTCCCATATGACAATATCTTACATTGACTTCCTCTATGGCAATATCTTACATTGACTTCCTCTATGACAATATCTTACATTGACTTCCTCTATGACAATATCTTACATTGACTTCCTCTATGGCAATATCTTACATTGACTTCCTCTATGACAATATCTTACATTGACTTCCTCTATGACAATATCTTACATTGACTTCCTCTATGGCAATATATTACATTGACTTCCTCTATGCCAATATATTACATTGACTTCCTCTATGACAATATATTACATTGACTTCCTCTATGACAATATCTTACATTGACTTCCTCTATGGCATTATCTTACATTGACTTCCTCTATGGCAATATCTTACATTGACTCCTCTGACAATATCTTACATTGACTCCTCTCTGACAATATCTTACCTTGACTTCCTCTATGACAATATCTGTAGTAAACTCATCCGAATGTATGAACGTCCATGGGTTATATATCGCAAATATGTCATCTTCTCCAGACATTGTTCTTTGTATTTTCACGCAATCAATGTCTACATAACACAAGGTATGTTACAATCTGTAATTGACCACAGACACAAGGTATGTTACAATCTGTAATTGACCACAGACACAATGCATGTTACAATCTGTAATTGACCACAGACACAATGCATGTTGCAATCTGTAATTGACCACAGACACAAGGTATGTTACAATCTGTAATTAACCACAGACACAAGGCATGTTACAATCTGTAATTGACCACAGACACAAGGTATGTTACAATCTGTAATTGACCACAGATACAAGGTATGTTACTATCTGTAATTAACCACAGACACAAGGCATGTTACAATCTGTAATTGACCACAGACACAATGTATGTTACAATCTGTAATTGACCACAGACACAAGGTATGTTACAATCTGTAATTGACCACAGACACAATGCATGTTACAATCTGTAATTGACCACAGACACAATGCATGTTACAATCTGTAATTGACCACAGACACAATGCATGTTACAATCTGTAATTGACCACAGACACAAGGTATGTTACAATCTGTAATTGACCACAGACACTGCATGTTACAATCTGTAATTGACCACAGACACAAGGTATGTTACAATATGTAATTGACCACAGACACAATGCATGTTACAATCTGTAATTGACCACAGACACTGCATGTTACAATATGTAATTGACCACAGACACAAGGTATGTTACAATCTGTAATTGACCACAGACACAATGCATGTTACAATCTGTAATTGACCACAGGCACAATGCATGTTACAATCTGTAATTGACCACAGACACAATGCATGTTACAATCTGTAATTGACCACAGACACAATGCATGTTACAATCTGTAATTGACCACAGACACAATGCATGTTACAATCTGTAATTGACCACAGGCACAAGGCATGTTACAATCTGTAATTAACCACATACACAATGCATGTTACAATCTGTAATTGACCACAGACACAAGGTATGTTACAATCTGTAATTGACCACATACACAAGGTATGTTACAATCTGTAATTGACCACAGACACAAGGTATGTTACAATCTGTAATTGACCACAGACACAAGGTATGTTACAATCTGTAATTGACCACAGACACAATGCATGTTACAATCTGTAATTGACCACAGACACTGCATGTTACAATATGTAATTGACCACAGACACAAGGTATGTTACAATCTGTAATTGACCACAGACACAATGCATGTTACAATCTGTAATTGACCACAGGCACAATGCATGTTACAATCTGTAATTGACCACAGACACAATTCATGTTACAATCTGTAATTGACCACAGACACAAGGTATGTTACAATCTGTAATTGACCACAGACACAAGGTATGTTACAATCTGTAATTGACCACAGACACAAGGCATGTTACAATCTGTAATTGACCACAGTAACAAGGTATGTTACAATCTGTAATTGACCACAGACACAAGGTATGTTACAATCTGTAATTGACCACAGTAGGGCTCGACAAATTCTTTTCATACTGACTTGCTCGGGACAAGTGACACTGACAAACTGACTTGCCCGGGACAAGTGACACTGGCAAACTGACTTGCCCGGGACAAGTGATACTGGCAAACTGACTTGCCCGGGACAAGTGACACTGGCAAACTGACTTGCACAGGACAAGTGACACTGGCAAACTGACTTGCCCGGGACAAGTGACACTGGCAAACTGACTTGCCCGGGACAAGTGATACTGGCAAACTGACTTGCCTGGGACAAGTGACACTGGCAAACTGACTTGCCCGGGACAAGTGATACTGGCAAACTGACTTGCCCGGGACAAGTAACACTGGCAAACTGACTTACCCGGGACAAGTGACACTGGCAAACTGACTTGCCCGGGACAAGTGACACTGGCAAACTGACTTGCCCGGGACAAGTGACACTGGCAAACTGACTTGCCCGGGACAAGTGACACTGGCAAACTGACTTGCCCGGGACAAGTGATACTGGCAAACTGACTTACCCGGGACAAGTGACACTGGCAAACTGACTTGCCCGGGACAAGTGACACTGGCAAACTGACTTGCCCGGGACAAGTGACACTGGCAAACTGACTTGCCCGGGACAAGTGACACTGGCAAACTGACTTGCCCGGGACAAGTGATACTGGCAAACTGACTTACCCAGGACAAGTGACACTGGCAACTAACTGACTTGCCCGGGACAAGTGACACTGGCAAACTGACTTGCCCGGGACAAGTGACACTGGCAAACTGACTTGCCCGGGACAAGTGACACTGGCAAACTGACTTGCCCGAATGTGAATTTGACTTGCCCTAATTATTATGCTAAATGTTTTTGAATTGTATTTAATATCCTGTTTGCTCTCAGTGAGTTTCACTTTCTTGGAAGTAGGCACACATTTTAAATCTAGTTTCCGTTTTTTTACTATTACTTTCACTTTCCTTTTCCTTGAATTTAAAGAATTTTAGCAAACTCATTGTAATTGTATATGTATTTGAATGATAACAGGGGATTTGGGGGTTGATTATAATTTATAAAACAACATTTTGTATAATCTGATAATTACCTGAGTTCTTTCTAACTGTTTAATTTTGTCAATTATAACTTACAAATTTACAATACATCAATGAAGTCGGCTGTCTTCCGATAATTTATACTTGAATGTTGAAAAACATACCCCTTCATGTAGGTGTAATTTAGACTGAACTGCTGAAAAACATACACACACCTTGGATCTAACGTAGACTCGCAACGTTTCAATTGTTTTATTTGCACTTATCAAATTAGTCCTATTAAATAGACTTCGGCGCTTTTAACATCCGGGCGGTTTCTTAATTTCTACAAATTTCAGTCACCGGTGAAATATCAAGAATGTGTGTTTTACGTTGATTTATCGTCGCTACCGGTTGCCCATATGAGCGACGCCGCCTGAAGAGATTAGTCATTTGAGGTTTTTGGAGGATAGTGCAATGATACAGAGAGAGACCCATTGCAGGGTCTCCTCTGGTTCTTTAACGTGCATGGTGTAAAGCACGACACGAGACCTCGGTTTAAAGTCCCATCTGAAAGACTGTTAATTTTATTAGGGTCAGACGGGGGATCGAACCTGCGATCCATGGATTACCAGTCCAGCGTGTTACCACTGAACCACTTTTCCTAGGTTTTGTTTAGTCAGATTTTTATAGGCCAGGCCACAACAGCCCCCCTCCCTCCAGTTTGTCAACAAGGAGAACTACCGCCCTCCCCACCATGGAGATTTGGTAACCGTAAACAAATATCTCTTTGTTTGGCATCTTAAATAGTGCATGTGATACATAGACATGAATTTCTCTTCCTAGTTGTTGAGCGGTACATGTATAGTTGTACACAAGTCGTTGTATGTACATAGAATTAGAAATGATATGTCAAAACCAGGCCTGTAGGGGGTGCATAATATATTGATGGGTCGGGTCGGCGTTGCTAGGGGGTCTGCCCCCCGCTGATTTTTTTAAAAACTTCAATGCAGGAGATGTGTTTTCATGCAGGAAGTATATTTTACACCTGTACTTTCCTCAGAATAAGGATAGAGAAAATAACAAATAGTGGATAATGAACCCTAAGTAGACCCAGGAACACCTGGAGAAAATTAACTCTAACATTCTAGCACCACATAACAACGGCACGCGTGCAGTGGTGGTCACGGAATCTTCAACGAGGCATGAATGCCCACACCAAGACCAGCGGTGTACGGTTCCCATGAACAATTATTTGAAAAGTCCGCGAATGTATTGACCCAGCCCCTCGATTGTTACCATCTTAGTTGTCCCTGAGTAGTGTACTGAAATTAATAATTTTAACCCATTTCATTCTGGATACCGTTCAAACAGTATTTACAAAGAACATAGAGCCATATCGGCCGCCACGGAACATGCCCTCTGATCAGGCTCTATGCTGTTTGCTATTCAGATGATCTTGCTAAGACACTTGGCTATGTAGCAAACAACATAGATCCTGATCAGCATCATGCTGCGGCTGATCTGGATCTATGTTGTTTGCAAAAGCCTTTAAATGTATCCAGAATGAAATGGGTTATCTAGTCAAGTCTGTATAGCAGGAATGTGACTATTATGTTACAGACGAATTCAGCTATGCTCGTGTTTCGGGTCTGAATCTGCCCCGGAACACCTCGCCATCCACCGACCGCGGTAAATGGCACATCGAAGAGATAACTGAAACGACGTGTATATCGGAATGGATATATGGACAACTTATGGGCATTTGTACGGTAAATGCACCGTCACAGCGAAAAACATATTTATGGCAGTGTGGTAATAATAATAATTTTAACATTTGCGTTCTGATCGAGCGGACCTCGGCGGGAAAAAGGCGGGTGAACAGCACGCCCCCCTGCCTATGGGCCTGAAAACACCACAATTAGAAACTCGTGCAGTCTGAAATAATATTCTATTTGGAGATAAATTCAGAGAAACCTGATGTTCAGGCGAATGTCTTTAAGTTTACCATTTATTTATACATGTATAGTCTAGAGGATGCGAAATGCGAGGGGTTCGACATTACAGGAAGATAGATATTGACAAAGTACAAACTGCAACACCATACCCTAAAATTAATGTGAGAAAGAAAATATTTCAACAACAAACTAAATAATGTTACTAATTTAATAATCGACCTTAGTAAAAGTTAATTCGATTCAATAAAACTTAAACGTATGCATATTATATATAGATCTACGAGTTCTCGCATGTATAGTCAAGACATGTGTACTAATGTGTGGATCTTAATGTCTTACCTTCACTCCTACAAATGTTTGATTACTCTTGTATCCTACCGGTTTAATCCTGATAATTTTTATTTGAAAGTGTAGATCTACAATTGATTTGATTAGTTTAAGACAATGTGTGCACAGCCATGTTGTATCATGATATTCTGTTTACACCTTAGTGTAGTCAACCACACAGTGTACGACTAAAGGTGTATGCCCATACTTTCCTGTTAACACGGTAACAAGTACATGGTAGCTAGTGTGGGTATATCAGAAATATTTCAAAGATCTGTGACATTGTACTACTTGGCAATGTGTGTGGAGTTGTATTGACTTTGGAATACTTGGCAATGTGTGTGGATTTGGATTGACTTTGGAATACTTGGCAATGTGTGTGTGGATTTGTATTGACTTTGTAATACTTGGCAATGTGTGTGGATTTGGATTGACTTTGGAATACTTGGCAATGTTTGTGGATTTGTATTGACTTTGGAATACTTGGCAATGTTTGTGGATTTGTATTGACTTTGGAATACTTGGCAATGTTTGTGGATTTGTATTGACTTTGTAATACTTGGCAATGTGTGTGGATTTGGATTGACTTTGGAATACTTGGCAATGTTTGTGGATTTCGATTGACTTTAGAATACTTGGCAATGTGTGTGGATTTGGATTGA
The DNA here is from genome assembly GCA_014843695.1 of Archivesica marissinica. Taxonomy (NCBI): domain Eukaryota; kingdom Metazoa; phylum Mollusca; class Bivalvia; order Venerida; family Vesicomyidae; genus Archivesica; species Archivesica marissinica. Next base: position 26,594,416 of record CM026400.1, on the reverse strand, counting down.
CTTTGGAATACTTGGCAATGTTTGTGGATTTGGATTGACTTTAGAATACTTGGCAATGTGTGTGGATTTGGATTGACTTTGGAATACTTGGCAATGTTTGTGGATTTCGATTGACTTTAGAATACTTGGCAATGTGTGTGGATTTGGATTGACTTTGGAATACTTGGCAATGTGTGTGGATTTGGATTGACTTTGTAATACTTGGCAATGTGTGTGGATTTCGATTGACTTTGGAATACTTGGCAATGTGTGTGGATTTTGATTGACTTTAGAATACTTGGCAATGTGTGTGGATTTGGATTGACTTTGTAATACTTGGCAATGTGTGTGGATTTCGATTGACTTTGTAATATTTGGCAATGTGTGTGGATTTGGGTTGACTTTGGAATACTTGGCAATGTGTGTGGATTTGGATTGACTTTGGAATACTTGGCAATGTGTGTGGATTTGGATTGACTTTAGAATACATGGCAATGTGTGTGGATTTGGATTGACTTTGGAATACTTGGCAATGTGTGTGTGTGGAGTTGGATTGACTTTGGAATACTTGGCAATGTATGTGTAGTTGGATTGACTTTAGATCTATTGCACATATGCACAAGACAGGTATAATTGGATCAAATAAGAGTTATCATACAGTTACGGTACAAGTTAAGTACCTCTAAGAGCGCTCTCTTTTCAAATCTTTCCACCATGATTAATGTAGAACACATTATTTGTTATATCTCATGGTATAGCCCAGGTTTTTTGCAATTGAAAGTTTACATAATTTATTTTCTGGTGTGATATAAAATTTAATGGCATATTTGGAGAATAGATAGAGTGAATTTAATTTGGGTAGGCCCCTTTAAAGCAAAGTCTTAAATTAAACCTGTGAGAACTTTTGTATAGATTTTCCCACCAAGGTCAGTCAGTATTCATGGTTAGTTAGTTGTACATGCATTATGCCACAGGTTAAATTTGCTCATAAATAAAGCTATGTTGCTTCAGGTCTTGGTTTAAAATATCCCAGTCTATTATTCCTATAGAAGGCTGAATTTACAAATAATGTAAATATGAATTGTTATTGAAAACCACATGGACTGCAACCAGTTCCATGAACATGTATTTTAACACAGCTACACTATGGGAATGATGTGTGACATCCGTGGTCCAGTGGTAGAGCGTCGGATCTGGAATATATCGTCCCGGGTTCGATACTCGGTCAGGCCACGTATGTAGTGTCATTGAGCAAGGCACCTCACACACATTGCTTAGTACTGGTTAACCACTTCGGTCGGCTAAGCTTGCCCAGGAAAACATGTCTACATCCCCGCAAGGGGTTTGACATTAATGGAACATACATACATACATGAATATATTTACAAAACAAGTGCAAGCATTCGACAGATTAGCAAATACATTAGCATAGACGGGTCCAATGGGAGGCGGACCTGGCGTACGCACTTCCCTAAAATCGCCACAGAGTTCGTATTTTTGGTAAGTAATTTTCGATGGTTTCAGAAATTCCCTTTTATATCATATTCAAAGGAGGAGGATGGATTATATTGTCTAGCGTGTGTTAGGTTCCCTGATACTTCACATAGACCTGCTAAGAAACTCATCACGGAGCCTTTTACTCAAACTGGAAAGACGCTATTGAGGATATTAAAACACACTCCACACACCAGTACCATTTAAACTATATGGAAAAGGTAAAACAATTTCAAGAAAACCTACAAGGAGCCCATCCCTGCCAATAGATGTTACAATGATTATTTTGGCTACTTCAGTGGCATCAGTAGTCGACTATCTATCTATCTATCTATCTTCCTTTAATGTCGAACCCCTCGCGGGGACGTAGACATGTTGCGCGTCAAAAACCGCAAAGAAGTTAAAAGTATGAGTAGTTAAAAGTATAATTTAAAAAGGTATGAAAATAAGTTGTGGTAAAAGTTTAAAAGCAGCTACGCAGAACAACTAGGGACGGGCATGTTCAATATGGCAAACTGCCGTATTGAATTGCTCTATGGTAGGGAGATGGACAATGTCAGGAGGGAGGTGGTTCCAATGATAGATTGTTCTTGGAAAGAAGGAGAACTTGTAGTAGTCTGTAGTTGCTGTAATTAACCTATAGCTTAAGGAATGGCAATGGCGAGTAGGACGGGAGAGGGGGACTAGGTAATTTTCAATGGGAATAGCAACAAGATCATTATGAATTTTATACATAAGGGATAACCTATTGTCAATACGCCGTTGATCTAGTCTGTGTAGATTTAGGGAATGTAGCATGTCTGTAACACTAGAGGTACGATAGAAGTCAGCCTTTATCCAACGGGCTGCTCTTCGCTGGACACCTTCAATTTGGTCAACTCCAGGGGTCAGCCTTAAATATCATCAAAGCTTATGGTATGATTGAAAATGTGAGTACTGTGAATGACCTTCAGAACGATGAAGCCGAGCACTGTGAATGACCTTCAGAATGATGAAGCCGAGCACTGTGAATGACCTTCAGAATGATGATGCCGAGCACTGTGAATGACCTTCAGAACGATGATGCCGAGCACTGTGAATGACCTTCAGAACGATGAAGCTGAGCACTGTGAATGACCTTCAGAACGATGATGCCGAGCACTGTGAATGACCTTCAGAACGATGAAGCCGAGCACTGTGAATGACCTTCAGAACGATGAAGCCGAGCACTGTGAATGACCTTCAGAACGATGATGCCGAGCACTGTGAATGACCTTCAGAACGATGAAGCCGAATTTGACACTGTGTTTGATAATGCAACAAAGATGGCTTCAACAGCGAATACTACCATTGAACCAGCGAGACGCTGCGGGAAGCAGACTCAACGAAATAACGTCCCATCGTCTACTCCAAAAGAATATTTCCACAGGGCAGTTTACCTACCATTCGTCGTTGCGTTACTAAGTCAGGTTAATATGAGGTTCACCCGTCTCTCTAAACAGGTAGTACAGGCCCTCATCTTAATACCCAAGCATCATTCTCTGATCAATGGCGAAACTTGCAACACCCTTTTGGAATACTTCCAAGATGATTTGCCAACACCCGGAAGATTCCGTCAGGAAATTCGTCTTTGGCAAAGACTGTGGTCTTGTAGAGACGTACAGCCAGATACAATACAAGCAACTCTGGCCGATGAGAATGTAATAGAGACGTACAGCCAGATACAATACAAGCAACTCTGGCCGATGAGAATGTAATAGAGACGTGCAGCCAGATACAATACAAGCAACTCTGGCCGATGAGAATGTAATAGAGACGTACAGCCAGATACAATACAAGCAACTCTTGCCGATGAGAATGTAATAGAGACGTACAGCCAGATACAATACAAGCAACTCTGGCCGATGAGAATGTAATAGAGACGTGGGGTACAGCCAGATACAATACAAGCAACTCTGGCCGATGAGAATGTAATAGAGACGTACAGCCAGATACAATACAGGCAACTCTGGCCGATGAGAATGTAATAGAGACGTACAGCCAGATACAATACAAGCAACTCTGGCCGATGAGAATGTAATAGGCGTACAGTCAGATACAATACAAGCAACTCTGGCCGATGAGAATGTAATAGAGACGTGCAGCCAGATACAATACAAGCAACTCTTGCCGATGAGAATGTAATAAGACGTACAGCCAGATACAATACAAGCAACTCTGGCCGATGAGAATGTAATAGACGTACAGCCAGATACAATACAAGCAACTCTTGCCGATGAGAATGTAATAGACGTACAGCCAGATACAATACAAGCAACTCTTGCCGATGAGAATGTAATAGAGACGTACAGCCAGATACAATACAAGCAACTCTGGCCAATGAGAATGTAATAGACGTACAGCCAGATACAATACAAGCAACTCTTGCCGATGAGAATGTAATAGAGACGTACAGCCAGATACAATACAAGCAACTCTGGCCGATGAGAATGTAATAGAGACGTACAGCCAGATACAATACAAGCAACTCTGGCCGATGAGAATGTAATAGAGACGTACAGCCAGATACAATACAAGCAACTCTGGTCGATGAGAATGTAATAGAGACGTACAGCCAGATACAATACAAGCAACTCTGGCCGATGAGAATGTAATAGAGACGTACAGCCAGATACAATACAAGCAACTCTGGCCGATGAGAATGTAATAGAGACGTACAGCCAGATACAATACAAGCAACTCTTGCCGATGAGAATGTAATAGAGACGTACAGCCAGATACAATACAGGCAACTCTGGCCGATGAGAATGTAATAGAGACGTGGGGCCTACAGCCAGATACAATACAAGCAACTCTGGCCGATGAGAATGTAATAGAGACGTACAGCCAGATACAATACAAGCAACTCTTGCCGATGAGAATGTAATAGAGACGTACAGCCAGATACAATACAAGCAACTCTGGCCTATGAGAATGTAATAGAGACGTACAGCCATACAATACAAGCAACTCTGGCCGATGAGAATGTAATAGAGACGTACAGCCAGATACAATACAAGCAACTCTTGCCGATGAGAATGTAATAGAGACGTACAGCCAGATACAATACAAGCAACTCTTGCCGATGAGAATGTATGTCAGCTAATGTATCCAAACATCTATACAATCTTGCATATGCTGTTACTAACCTCCGTCACTTCCAGCTCAGTGGAAAGAGCTAATTCTGCGTTGAAACACATTAAAACCAAATCGAGGTCATCATTGGGAGAGGACAGATTTATTGGCCTTGCCTTACTGTTTGTACACAGAGATATTGACATTAACATTCATTAAGTTACTGACATTTATGCAAGAAAACACTTGCGAAGGATGTTGTTACTCAACCAACTGTCGGATGATTGAAAACGTAACACAAGTTTGAAGAGTATGTTACTTAGTAGTTGTTGAATTTACATCCCACATCTAACCAAAGTCAGGTCAAGTTGAGTAATATTTATTTTCAAAGTCGGTACAAGAACAATACAACATAAAATCCAGGATCCGCCTATGCATGAATACTTTTCAAATTCTTACAATGCACAAACTTAAAGCACCTTACTTTACTATCCTAATTTTACTATATTTAGTGCCTGAGAGCACCATTTCTGATCTACCGGTAAATTTCCAAAGTTTTCTGCGGGGGAGGACCCACTGACCCCCAAGTCTTTCCAACCCTTTAGCTAAAACTTTTAAGCTCATAGATTGTAACATCTTTCAAATTGATACAATATAGGAGCATAATGGGCGGTCAGGACGGCCCCTCCTGAATCTCGTCAGCACTAGTTCTTGGATGCAACTACTAATCCTGCCTGTCTCCAACTTCACTCCCCCTAACCCGAAATCCTGGATCCGCCAATGTGTCCCATACAATATAGCACCCAACTGTATGCCACAGAGTGCACCAGAAGCCGTCATTTCATACCGAAACTTCAAAATCTTTTCAGGGGAGGACCCATGTGCCCCTGCCGGACCCAAACCAACAGAAGGGGATTATCCCAAATCAGTCGCCAATATATGATTTTTTCAACAAATTAAGAGGACCCATTCAATATAATAACCAACTGTATGCCTCAGAATGCTCCAGAAGCCACCATTTCATACCTGAACTCCAAAAAATGTCCAGGGGACCCCACCAACAGGAGAGGGATACCCCCCTCCCCCAACTTCATGCCCCCCTTAACCCAAAATCATGGAGCCGCCCCTGATTAGTACCATGCATTCTCACCCAGAATCTTCTAGTCTGTATCAACTACTGGTACAATAATACAATTACAATCAAACCTGTGTTAGTGGTCACCTCTATTAAGCAGCCAACCTGTATTAAGCAGCCAGTTTCCAGATTCCCAATATGTTGTTTTATTATACATTTGACCTCTATTAAGCAGCCACCTGTGTTAAGCAGCCACTTTCTGTGATTCCCTTGGCTGGCTGCTTAAGACAGGTTTGACTGTATATAAGGATCAGCTTTCCCCAAGTTATATATAATGCTGGGTGGTAAGTTATATATACTGCTTGGTGGTAAGTTATATATGCTGGGTGGTAAGTTATATATAATGCTGAGTGGTAAGTTATATATAATGCTGTGTGGTAAGTTATATATAATGCTGTGTGGTAAGTTATATATAATGCATGGTGGTAAGTTATATATAATGCATGGTGGTAAGTTATATATAATGCTGGGTGGTAAGTTATATATAATGCATGGTGGTAAGTTATATATAATGCTGGGTGGTAAGTTATATATAATGCTGTGTGGTAAGTTATATATAATGCTGTGTGGTAAGTTATATATAATGCTGGGTGGTAAATTATATATAATGCTGGGTGGTAAGTTATATATAATGCTGGGTGGTAAGTTATATATAATGCTGGGTGGTAAATTATATATGCTGTGTGGTAAATTATATATAATGCTGGGTGATAACTTATATATAATGCTGGGTGGTAAGTTATATATAATGCTGGGTGGTAAATTATATATAATGCTGAATGGTAAGTTATATATAATGCTGGGTGGTAAGTTATATATAATGCTGGGTGGTAAGTTATATATAATGCTGGGTGGTAAGTTATATATAATGCTGGGTGGTAAGTTATATATAATGCTTGGTGGTAAATTATATATAATGCTGGGTGGTAAGTTATATATAATGCTGTGTGGTAAGTTGTATATAATGCTGAATGGTAAGTTATATATAATGCTGGGTGGTAAATTGTATATAATGCTGGGTGGTAAGTTATATATAATGCTGTGTGGTAAGTTATATATAATGCTGTGTGGTAAGTTGTATATAATGCTGAATGGTAAGTTATATATAATGCTGTGTGGTAAATTGTATATAATGCTGAATGGTAAGTTATATATAATGCTGGGTGGTAAATTGTATATAATGCATGGTGGTAAGTTATATATAATGCTTGGTGGTAAATTATATATAATGCTGGGTGGTAAGTTATATATAATGCTGGGTGGTAAATTATATATAATGCTGTGTGGTAAGTTATATATATGCTGGGTGGTAAGTTATGTATAATGCTGTGTGGTAAGTTATATATAATGCTGGGTGGTAAGTTATGTATAATGCTTGGTGGTAAGTTATATATAATGCTGTGTGGTAAGTTATATATAATGCTGGGTGGTAAGTTATATATAATGCTGGGTGGTAAGTTATGTATAATGCTGTGTGGTAAGTTATATATAATGCTGGGTGGTAAGTTATATATAATGCTGGGTGGTAAGTTATGTATAATGCTGTGTGGTAAGTTATATATAATGCTTGGTGGTAAGTTATATATAATGCTGTGTGGTAAGTTATATATAATGCTGAATGGTAAGTTATATATAATGCTGTGTGGTAAGTTATATATAATGCTGTGTGGTAAGTTATATATAATGCTTGGTGGTAAGTTATATATAATGCTGGGTGGTAAGTTATATATAATGCTGGGTGGTAAGTTATATATATGCTGGGTGGTAAGTTATATATAATGCTGTGTGGTAAGTTATATATAATGCTGGGTGGTAAGTTATATATAATGCTGTGTGGTAAGTTATGTATAATGTTGTGTGGTAAGTTATATATAATGCTGTGTGGTAAGTTATATATAATGCTGGGTGGTAAGTTATATATAATGCTGTGTGGTAAGTTATATATAATGCTGTGTGGTAAGTTATGTATAATGCTGTGTGGTAAGTTATATATAATGCTGGGTGGTAAATTATATATAATGCTGGGTGGTAAGTTATATATAATGCTGGGTGGTAAGTTATATATAATGCTGTGTGGTAAGTTATATATAATACTGGGTGGTAAGTTATATATAATGCTGGGTGGTAAATTGTATAAAATGCTGGGTGGTAAGTTATGTATAATGCTGTGTGGTAAGTTATATATAATGCTGAGTGGTAAATTGTATATAATGCTGTGTGGTAAGTTTTGTATGCTGGGTGGTAAGTTATATATAATGCTGTGTGGTAAGTTATATATAATGCTGTGTGGTAAGTTATATATAATGCTGGGTGGTAAATTGTATATAATGCTGGGTGGTAAGTTATGTATAATGCTGTGTGGTAAGTTATATATAATGCTGGGTGGTATGTTTTGTATGTTGGGTGGTAAGTTATATATAATGCTGGGTGGTAAGTTATATATAATGCTGGGTGGTAAGTTATATATAATGCTGTGTGGTAAGTTATATATAATGATGGGTGGTAAGTTATATATAATGCTGAGTGGTAAGTTATATATAATGCTGTGTGGTAAGTTATATATAATGATGGGTGGTAAGTTATATATAATGCTGGGTGGTAAGTTATATATAATGCTGGGTGGTAAGTTATATATACTGCTGGGTGGTAAGTTATATATAATGATGGGTGGTAAGTTATATATAATGATGGGTGGTAAGTTATATATAATGATGGGTGGTAAGTTATATATAATGCTGGGTGGTAAGTTATATATATGCTGGGTGGTAAGTTATATATAATGCTGGGTGGTAAATTATATATAATGCTGGGTGGTAAGTTATATATAATGTTGTGTGGTAAGTTATATATACTGCTGTGTGGTAAGTTATATATAATGCTGGGTGGTAAGTTATATATAATGCTGGGTGGTAAATTGTATATAATGCTGGGTGGTAAGTTATATATAATGCTTGGTGGTAAATTATATATAATGCTGAGTGGTAAGTTATATATAATGCTGGGTGGTAAGTTATATATAATGCTGGGTGGTAAGTTATATATACAAGTAGATCATTCCTGCATAAGAACAAGCTATTGGATTAGTATAAATAGTCCGCGGTATAAAATGAAGCAACGTATGGGCACTAATTCGAACATTATACCCCGTTTAGTGACACAATTTTGGGGGACAAAGGCGTATCAATAGACACAAACAATCTTTAAAAACTGTAATAAACGCTCGATACAAGTAGTCCGGGGGGATATTGTCCTACCCGTGAATTCCAATGGGGGGGATATTGTCCTCCCTATGATCTTCTACGGGGGGATATTGTCCGCCTTGACTTCTTGATGGGGGGATATTGTCCGCCTTGACTTCTTGATGGGGGGGATATTGTCC
>CM026400.1:26570989-26584336 GCA_014843695.1 Archivesica marissinica | reverse complement strand
ACGGAATGCAATAGAATATGAGTAAACTAAATGTAACTACACAGTAAATCGTGACGTCTTGTACATATTGAATATTTACGGAATGCAATAGAATATGAGTAAACTAAATGTAACTACACAGTAAATCGTGACGTCTTGTACATATTGAATAGTTACGGAATGCAATAGAATATGAGTAAACTAAATGTAACTACACAGTAAATCGTGACGTCTTGTACATATTGAATATTTACGGAATGCAATAGAATATGAGTAAACTAAATGTAACTACACAGTAAATCGTGACGTCACACAACTCCTATGAAGAAATGAAAGCAGAAACTTCATTGGAAGAAGATAATGAAAATTGTATTTTAACAAATCACAAGCCACCTTACAATACCATCAACAATGCGGAGTTGTATTTCAAAATGGTCGTCCTGTGACAATCTACATCTACACAATACATAGTAATGTGTGTTCAATAATTACTTTCGTTGGTTTTATCCGTTGACATGAATCTAGAACGCATGTATGTGCTATAACTTGAACTTCTTCCTGCCGAACAATCAATCATAAGTATGATTGACAGGCGCAGTCTAGAACAGTTAGTTAATCTAAAATGGTATGTGCAAGTTAAAAAGATATAATGATCTACAACGCTATAGCTAAACGCAGACAGTACAAAGATGAGAGAGAGTTCGAGTCCAGTCTGCTAGCAAAGGTTGGCAGACTGGGACTCGACTGTATATATGTCGGTAGACTGTTCCATAGCTTGATTGGTCATGGGGGGGACATGAGTTGGCATGATATTGAGTTTTTGACTGTGGGATTAGATAGTTAAGGTTTCTTGTGGGTGAAAGGTGGTGGTGATCTACAGCAACTACATGTAGTTCATTTCTTATTTTGAAAAACATAATTAGTGAGGTTTGATTTCGTCTATGTTCTAAAATTTCCAATAGAGGGTGGATACCATTTGTGATACACTACTAGTGTAGTTGTAATTATTGAATATATATCGGGCTGCAGATCTTTGGACCATTTCTATTATGTAGGTGAGGTATTTCTTCCCGGGGGTCCAGACTGTGGAGCAGTATTCAACCTATGTGCGGACATAAGTGATATATGCGTTTTCTTTGACCTGTTTGTAATTTGTTTTGACATTCCTTTTGATGAAGCGGAAGGGGTTGTTAGCTTTTGAGGTAATATTATTGATGTGTTGGGCCCAGTTAATGTTCTTACTAATGGTGACTCCGAGATATTTATATATATATATCAGTTGACCGTAACTCTTTCAACCCCAAGTAACTGACATGGATTGGTGCATGCTATTTTTAGACTAATAAATTAATAAGAAAATTACCTTTGGACCAGTTCATTTATCAAAATGGGTAATTTTATCTAAAAATAGTAATAATTATTACTGGCAAAAAAGTGCAGATCCTGATGAGACGGCTCGTTACGAGCCGGCTCATCTGGATCTACACTTTTCATAAGCCTATTTAGAGGCATGTGGGGTTGAAAGGGTTAATTGTGTGTTATGTAACATGTATGGGTAAATGATGTGGTTCTTTTTCCTATGGATTCTGAATATTTCGCATTTATCAGGGTTGTTGATAAATTCCATTGACCGTTCCTTTCCCCAAGATTCCAAGAGGTGTAGGTCATGTTGCAGAGCGTCTGCTGAGGACTTGTATCCCATTGTAATGTACTTATATGCGTCACATTATGTTGTTAATTATTTTAACGGAATGCTATGCAATTATCAGAGAAAACGTTCGTTTAGGCCTTACTTTGGGACGATGACGAGTGTAGGACTCCATTTTGAATTTTTATGTTCCCGGCTTTTTCTCCGGTGAGCACATCTAGTGTAACGCCGGGTACCGGAAATCGATACACTTCCTTTTCCGCTGAACTACCACTATGGTTATATTGTAGAGCTACATTACGAAATACACTAACGATCTGGCGACCACCATACCATCTCACATACTTCCCGATCCGAGGATCGAACCCGGGTGAATTGATGAGAAGCGAGCGTACTAACCACTGCGCTAATGGGACTATAAACCGAGGTCTCGTGTCGGTGCTGTACACCGTGTACGTAAAAGAACCAGATTATACTCTGGAATAGGTGTCTGTCTTATCCTTCTTTATAGAAGGGTGCCATCGAGGAGATGCATACACATTTAAGAAATTTGTTGAAATCTGCTATGATAATCTGCCGTATACACTATTGAGTATACATTATTTTAGATCACGCGATTGGCCTTAGACATGACCTTGACCCTCGATCATTCCGCGTGCTTACAAACAAACATGGACGAACACTCGAGTTCAGTCAATGTGTTTCGCATGTCATTCAGTTTGAAGGCCACACTTTTCATGTTAGATAGAGTTAAGAATATATCTACATGTTAAATTAAACTAAAATGGTACATTTATTGGGAACTAGTTTTACACGGGTTTATGCTCATGGATGCGTTGTTAGGTCAATACCTCTTACAGGACGGTGTATGGTCTAGAGGCACTTGGCCATGATATAAAGAAAATTTGGGACTCGTTTTCATTTCATATACATGTATAGGATATAAGCCGAAAACGATCCAATATGTAAAATAGTGGACTGTGTGAGTCGATTAGCGACGGAGACAGTACCAACAGTTTGCATTTTGGATCCGTTTGAGGCTTATATCTTACTTAATACACACACTTATATAACACGATCCTACACATTAAAATGGTTATATTCCGTATATGTACGCGTACAATTTAATATAATACTCTGGCCTTTTGACAGCAGTCCAATATTAATAATAATGGACTGCAAGCATAAAGGTATGACGTCACGACAGTGTTTTATGTATGTATGCACACCTCTAGCGAATTATATGTTCGCGGGGAGTCAGTGATAAAGCTTAATAGCTAAATGTAAACAAAACATGCATAAAACTGTTACATAACCATGGTAGTTCATAACCCTTGTAGTTTATCCCTCGTAGTTCATAACCCTCATAGTTCATAACCCTCGTAGTTCATAACCCTCGTAGTTCATAACCCTCGCCGACATAATCACTTGTGACGTTGTGTTATACATCAAGCCCACGTGCTGCATGTTTTATTATGAATCAAAGGTCATGTGACTTACTGCGCGTCAACGATAGCAAGGCAACGGAATGTACAACACAACAGCTTGGGTAAAAAGAGAAAGAAGCAATGACAGACATGACTGGTTTTTCTATTACCTCCCTTGATGGATAAAGTCAGGTTTATCCCTAAATGTATATTGTCCTTTTAGTTGGAATCCTTTGTTTTTACTGTTGTCGTCTAAACAGATAGGAAAGTGTAATTTTATCAAAATCGTGTTAAATAATTGACCCAATTTTTACAGTAAGGTATCCATTGGATATGCTAAAGAATATCTGTCGAGATTTAATAATTTCATTATTATAAGACGAGAATACGGATAAGAATGGAAAACATGTGCTGCAAAGGAAACAACGATAAAAACAGAGGAAACCCATTAAGAGGACCAATCTACTTTTAGGAGTATTCAGGTGCAGTAACTGACTAATGTTTCTCATTGCGATACATTCAAGAACACACTTGTCCTAGATATATGAATCAGAGAAATAATGCAATATGTGTGATATTATATTGTTGCTACATATCAGTGAGCATGTATTAGCTGTATTACTAGTAAATAGCACACACCATTAAATACACGTGCATTTATTGCCATTTACGCTCGCCCACATGGTTCGCCGGAGGCGAGGGTAAATAAGCTCAATCATCATCGTTAGCCAGTGTGGTTCTGTGGCATCCACAACTTAAAACGTCGATCACTACCGTACACTGCATGCATATTGTACAGTCTACAACCGCTATATCAAAGTCGGTTATGTCGAATTACCCGGTTACCTCCCAATCGGATCAAAAGTCCAGTTTCAGACATTATGATTTTACATAATATAACTGGCTCCGTTTATATAGAATTTCGTTAAGTCAAACTTCGGTTATGTCGAAGTCTTTTGTTCGGTCCGACGGAATTCGACATAACGGATGTAGACTGTATGTAGTAAAATTACAGAAAAGGCATACCAGTCCGGCGAGTTTGAAATCGACCCCGAATCGGTTCAGAATATCCACTGACCCTCTTCGCCCTCCTTCGGGGTAATGGTGACCAACGCCTTCCCACATTTGACCATTAGCGCAGGTAGTTGGTACCCGGTCCCCGTTAGGTATGTTACTACGGAAATGTCTGTGTCCGGTAACGCAACCCATCACGTACATAACAGCAATCACAGCCGTCAAGTACATCTGCAATGTGATAAATAACACATATACCAATACGAACAATAGGCATGATTGTGTAGATGTAATATATTATACCAATACGAACAATAGGCATGTGTAGATGTAATATAGTATACCAATACGAACAATAGGCATGTGTAGATGTAATATATTATACCAATACGAACAATAGGCATGTGTAGATGTAATATATTATACCAATACGAACAATAGGCATGTGTAGATGTAATATAGTATACCAATACGAACAATAGGCATGTGTAGATGTAATATATTATACCAATACGAACAATAGGCATGTGTAGATGTAATATATTATACCAATACGAACAATAGGCATGTGTAGATGTAATATAGTATACCAATACGAACAATAGGCATGTGTAGATGTAATATATTATACCAATACGAACAATAGGCATGTGTAGATGTAATATATTATACCAATACGAACAATAGGCATGTGTAGATGTAATATAGTATACCAATACGAACAATAGGCATGTGTAGATGTAATATATTATACCAATACGAACAATAGGCATGTGTAGATGTAATATATTATACCAATACGAACAATAGGCATGTGTAGATGTAATATAGTATACCAATACGAACAATAGGCATGTGTATATGTAATATAGTATACCAATACGAACAATAGGCATGTGTATATGTAATATAGTATACCAATACGAACAATAGGCATGTGTATATGTAATATAGTATACCAAGACGAACAATAGGCATGTGTATATGTAATATAGTATACCAATACGAACAATAGACATGTGTAGATGTAATATATTATACCAATACGAACAATAGGCATGTGTAGATGTAATATAGTATACCAATACGAACAATAGGCATGTGTAGATGTAATCTATTATACCAATACGAACAATAGGCATGTGTAGATGTAATATAGTATACCAATACGAACAATAGGCATGTGTAGATGTAATATAGTATACCAATACGAACAATAGACATGTGCAGATGTAATATAGTATACCAATACGAACAATAGGCATGTGCAGATGTAATATAGTATACCAATACGAACAATAGGCATGTGTAGATGTAATATAGTATACCAATACGAACAATAGGCATGTGTATATGTAATATAGTATACCAATACGAACAATAGACATGTGTATATGTAATATATTATACCTATACGAACCACGAAAATGGACCAGAATGAACGAGCCTAATCAGTATCTTCACCTTATATGTAGTTGATAACCAAACGGCAATGTGGAAGCTAAGTGCCTTGCCTAATGGTAGAATCGTAATGGCTACAGTTGGGCGCGAACTCCGAGCTTTTCACACCTTATGCGAACCTGTTACCACTGCCCTATCACGACACCCACAACATATGTATATAATATTTACATAGCTATTGCATTCCCTTCAATGAACGTATATTCCATGTGTGTATCTATTTTCGTGTGAATTCCTAATTAATCATATGCAACCGACATGCGCAGATTAAAGGGTATATGTGGTCATTCGTGTGGGAGGAAACCGGAGTACTTGGAGGAAACCCACCTGTCCGATATGGCGACCACCGTACCATCTCACATACTTCCCAGTCCGAGGATCGAACCAGGTAGCATTGGCGAGAAGCGCGCGCGCTAACCACTGCGCTAATGGGACTATAAACCGAGGTCTCGTGTCGGTGTTGTACACCGTGTACGTAAAAGAACTAGATGAGACTCTGGAATGGGTGTCTGTCTGTATCGTGGCACTATATATCTCCAAAATCTAAACTGGCTAATCTCTTGATGAAATAAAAACTACCAACTTCAGGAGGCGTCGCTCAAATAAACGTTAAAACACACATTCAGCATCTAATTGCCCTTTACCCAAAGTCCCTAGTCCATCAGTACTTACACTGCACTTTTATTTTGACTTTCAATACGTGTGTGATTTATATGTGTGCTGGAGATCGCCTATCCTGTTGTCTGTGTAGTCAATAAAGATTATCAACTTGTGGCATTTACTGCTGCAGTTTGGGTGTTTATCGTTGCATTGTGGTGTTTTATCTTACCCTTGCATAATTTACTCCTTAAACTGAACGAATAAATAACAGATTAATAGTAACTTCCAATGTTCTGGAAAACTTATTTTACGTCTACAGGTCTTATCTACCAATTAAATGGGTCGGCATTCATGTGAAATATAGTTCTGACTTACAACACAGTACCGTATTCATAATAAAATACATTCATTGTCTGCAATTTAGAAACATGGTGAAAAAAGCCATCCTAACAGATTAGAGGCAACACACACGTCAATTGTGGCGAATAATTCATGGATATTATTTAACAAAAACAGTATACAAAACGTTATTGTATCCCATAAATACAAACAATGGCGGTTATGTGTACATGTATTAGTACATCAGGTATGTCGTGATAGCGCAGTGGATGCGGGTTCGATTCAGGTGCGAAAGGTCCGGAGTTCGAGCCCCGCTGGAGCCGTTACGAGTGTGCCCTTAGGCAAGGCATTTAAATTCCACGTTGCCTCTTCTCTCTCCCTCGTGGCGATGGATTCAATCAGGAATGAGGTCTCGAGAGTGATTAATATAAGTTGAAATGACTTGTTTCGCAATCGAGCTAAAATAAATTTGTATAAACTAGCACATCATGTGAACAATGTATATTAAATATAAGTGCACGAATGAACACATAATTAATTTAATTATTAAAAATGTCTAAATAATGAATCTAGTAAAATCTATTGTATATTCACACTTCGAACACTGTTCTAAAATATTAATTTCATTTTTTGTTCATCAACCCATGGTACACGTTATACACACAGGTACACATTATACACACTGGTACACGTTATACACACGGGTACACGTTATACACACTGGTACACGTTATACACACTGGTACACACTGGTACACGTTATACACACTGGTACACGTTATACACACTGGTACACGTTATACACACAGGTACACGTTATACACACGGGTACACGTTATACACACTGGTACACACTGGTACACGTTATACACACTGGTACACGTTATACACACGGGTACACGTTATACACACTGGTACACACTGGTACACGTTATACACACTGGTACACGTTATACACACCGGTACACGTTATACATACATGGTACACGTAATACACACTGGTACACGTTATACACACTGGTACACGTTATACACACGGGTACATACCGGTACACGTTTTACATACATGGTACACGCTATACACACTGGTACACGTTATACACACGGGTACACGTTATACACACGGGTACACGTTATACACACGGGTACACGTTATACACACGGGTACACGTTATACATACAGGTACACGTTATACACACTGGTACACACTGGTACACGTTATACACACGGGTACACGTTATACACACGGGTACACGTTATACACACCGGTACACGTTATACACACTGGTACACGTTATACACACTAGTACACGTTATACACACTGGTACACGTTATACACACGGCTACACGTTATACACACGGGTACACGTTATACACACGGATACACGTTATACACACGGACACAACACACAGTACACGTTATACACACCGGTACACGTTATACACACTGGTACATGTTATACACACTGGTACACGTTATACACACGGCTACACGTTATACACACGGGTACACGTTATACACACTGGTACACACTGGTACACGTTATACACACGGGTACACACTGGTACACGTTATACACACTGGTACACGTTATACACACTGGTACACGTTATACACACCGGTACACGTAATACACACTGGTACACGTTATACACACTGGTACACGTTATACACACCGGTACACGTAATACACACGGGTACACGTAATACACACGGGTACACGTTATACACACGGGTACACGTTATACACACTGGTACACGTTATGCACACTGGTACACGTTATACACACTGGTACACGTTATACACACGGGTACACGTTATACACACGGGTACACGTTATACACACTGGTACACGTTATACACACGGGTACACGTTATACACACGGGTACACGTTATACACACTGGTACACGTTATACACACGGGTACACGTTATACACACTGGTACACGTTATACACACGGGTACACGTTATACACACTGGTACACGTTATACACACCGGTACACGTTATACACACTGGTACACGTTATACACACTTGTACACACTAGTACACGTTATACACACGGGTACACGTTATACACACTGGTACACACTGGTACACGTTATACACACTGGTACACGTTATACACACCGGTACACGTTATACACACTGGTACACGTTATACACACTGGTACACGTTATACACACAGGTACACGTTATACACACGGGTACACGTTATACACACGGGTACACGTTATACACACGGGTACACGTTATACACACTTGTACACACTGGTACACGTTATACACACCGGTACACGTTATACACACTGGTACACGTTATACACACTTGTACACACTAGTACACGTTATACACACCGGTACACGTTATACACACTGGTACACGTTATACACACTGGTACACGTTATACACACTGGTACACGTTATACACACTGGTACACGTTATACACACTTGGTACACGTTATACACACTTATACACACTGGTACACGTTATACACACTGGTACACGTTATACACACTGGTACACGTTATACACACTGGTACACGTTATACACACTTGTACACACTAGTACACGTTATACACACCGGTACACGTTATACACACTGGTACACGTTATACACACTGGTACACGTTATACACACCGGTACACGTTATACATACTGGTACACGTTATACACACAGGTACACGTTATACACACTGGTACACGTTATACACACTTGTACACACTAGTACACGTTATACACACTGGTACACGTTATACACACCGGTACACGTTATACATACTGGTACACGTTATACACACAGGTACACGTTATACACACTGGTACACGTTATACACACTGGTACACGTTATACATACTGGTACACGTTATACACACTGGTACATACCGGTACACGTTATACACACTGGTACACGCTATACACACGGGTACACGTTATACACACGGGTACACGTTATACACACGGGTACACGTTATACATACTGGTACACGTTATACACACTGGTACATACCGGTACACGTTATACACACTGGTACACGTTATACACACGGGTACACGTTATACACACGGGTACACGTTATACATACTGGTACACGTTATACACACGGGTACACGTTATACATACCGGTACACGTTATACACACGGGTACACGTTATACACACGGGTACACGTTATACACACTGGTACATACCGGTACACGTTATACACACGGGTACACGTTATACTTACCGGTACACGTTATACACACGGGTACACGTTATACACACGGGTACACGTTATACACACTGGTACATACCGGTACACGTTATACACACGGGTACACGTTATACACACGGGTACACGTTATACACACGGGTACACGTTATACACACAGGTACATACCGGTACACGTTATACACACTGGTACACACGGGTACACGTTATACACACTGGTACACGTTATACACACTGGTACATACCGGTACACGTTATACATACTGGTACACGTTATACACACGGGTACACGTTATACACACGGGTACATACCGGTACACGTTATACATACTGGTACACGTTATACACACGGGTACACGTTATACATACGGGTACACGTTATACACACGGGTACACGTTATACACACTGGTACATACCGGTACACGTTATACATACTGGTACACGTTATACATACAGGTACACGTTATACATACAGGTACACGTTATACATACAGGTACACGTTATACACACTGGTACATACCGGTACACGTTATACATACAGGTACACGTTATACACACGGGTACACGTTATACATATAGGTACACGTTATACACACTGGTACACGTTATACACACTGGTACACGTTATGCACACTGGTACACGTTATACACACGGGTACACGTTATACACACGGGTACACGTTATACACACGGGTACACGTTATACACACGGGTACACGTTATACACACGGGTACACGTTATACACACGGGTACACATTATACACACTGGTACACGTTATACACACGGGTACACGTTATACACACTGGTACACGTTATGCACACGGGTACACGTTATACACACGGGTACACGTTATACATACAGGTACACGTTATACACACGGGTACACGTTATACACACTGGTACACGTTATGCACACGGGTACACGTTATACACACGGGTACACGTTATACATACAGGTACACGTTATACACACGGGTACACGTTATACATACAGGTACACATTATACACACGGGTACACGTTATACACACCGGTACACGTTATACACACGGGTACACGTTATACACACGGGTACACGTTATACACACGGGTACACGTTATACACACTGGTACATACCGGTACACGTTATACACACGGGTACACGTTATGCACACCGGTACACGTTATACACACTGGTACACGTTATTGTGAACTGTTTCTCAGAATAGTAGACACGTAAGATGACAATCTGTTACTTCCAGAGTAGCGAAATGTTAAATAATGTCATGGTGTTGCAGAAACCAAATTAAATATATGTTCAAATAATTGTAAGTCGACATACAGTCTTATACCGTTCGTGATCTTTATTACGTTGATAAACCACAGACGCTGGTAGTTGAGGCTCGAAAACGATCTCGAATTTGGTTTTGAAAACTGTATTATATTCTAACAGTCGCACCGGCGTCCCCTAGTCATTTTATTTATTGGAGGATAGTGAATACAGAAGACGCTCGAACTCCAGAAGAATCACTTGGTCTTTAGACACGCCCGGTGCATAGTACCGATACACGAGACCTCGGTTTAAAGTCCAATTTGAAAGTCGAGGGATTGAATCTGTCTGCCCTGGATTGGCAGTCCATCATGTTAACCTCTTAGCTTAGTTGTTGGTTCTGGGGATTTTACCCTCTGACGTGAGCTCATATCGTGGTTTTTGTTTGCACAATACACACGTTGTTCAGCATAAGATACTTCAGTGGGGCGTCTGTGGTATAGTGAATGGCGTCTCGAGGTGTGTGTTTTACGTTTATTTATCGTCGCCCATATGAGCGACGCCTCCTGAAGAGATTAGTAATTTTAGATTGTTGGAGGATAGTGCAATGATACAGAGAGATACCTATTCCAGAGTCTCCTCTGGTTCTTTTACGTGCACGGTGTAAAGCACCGACACGAGACCTCGGTTTAACGTCCCATCTGAAAGACTGTTAATTTTATTAGGGTCAGACGGGGGATCGAACCTGCGAACTGCTAAACATCTATCTTTAAACAGCTGTTTGTTCATTTTCCATTGGAAACAAATTGCCAGTTGCTTGCGAAACGTGGATGGTTTCTATACCTACTTGGATGTATCCAATGCGTGTATGTCTCTATCCATCAACCAATAGAATCCAAGAATTCTAAGGAGAGATATCTCAGTCAGATTTATCCTAACATTTATATTGGTACTTTTAGTCGGAATCCTTTAACTTTACAATTGTTTTCTAACGAGATGTTGCGGTAGAATAAATGTAATTTTATCAAAATCATGTTAATTAATTGATAACCAATTTTTTACCGTAAACTAGTAATTGATAACCAATGTTTTACCGTAAACTAGTAATTGATAACCAATGTTTTACCGTAAACTAGTAATTGATAACCAATGTTTTACCGTAAACTAGTAATTGATAACCAATGTTTTACCATAAACAATGTTTTACCGTAAACTAGTAATTGATAACCAATGTTTTACCGTAAACTAGTAATTGATAACCAATGTTTTACCGTAAACAATGTTTTACCGTAAACTAGTAATTGATAACCAATGTTTTACCGTAAACTAGTAATTGATAACCAATGTTTTACCGTAAACTAGTAATTGATAACCAATGTTTTACCGTAAACTAGTAATTGATAACCAATGTTTTACCATAAACAATGTTTTACCGTAAACTAGTAATTGATAACCAATGTTTTACCGTAAACTAGTAATTGATAACCAATGTTTTACCGTAAACAATGTTTTACCGCAAACTAGTAATTGATAACCAATGTTTTACCGCAAACTAGTAATTGATAACCAATGTTTACCGCAAACTACCCATTGTATATGCTGTAGGATATCTGTCGAGATTTAATAATTTAATAATTATAAGATGGAACACACTACATTATGACGTTTACCGGAAATTCTTCTGGCGATTAGTGGATAGTTTTATACAATACAATACAATACAATAAGTTTATTGCATAAAACAGACACATGTTTATAGCAATTAAACAGTAGAAACAGGCAGTGACATGGAATTTTACAAAAGAGCATAATTATAGGTTATTAGTATTCAAATACATGTATATGATATAAAAAGGTGTTAGGTTCGTTGTTTATTTCCAAAATATATAAATTTGGAAAGATCGATAGTGATTTTTTGGGATTTGCATGACAAGAGATTAATAAATGTCTGTGTAGTCAGCCAGGTATGGTAATATCTTTTAATAAATTTCGATCTTAAAGTTGCATAATGTGGGCAGATTAGTATGAAATGATATTCATTTTCCAAAATTCTCGAATTACAATAAATACATAATCTTTCGTTTCGTGGCAGGTGTAGGTAACGACCACGCTCAATAGCTCAATCATGCGATGATGTTTTAAATCGTGTAAGGGCAATTCTGTATTTGTTTTCTTTAATAAAATCAAGGTAAGTTTCAAAGATAAATTCATTTTTAAACAAACTGTATGTCTCTAGACGTGCAGAGTTATTGATAGCAGTATACCAGCGTTGATAATATATGTCTAATATGCGTGATTTTATAGTATTGTAATTAATAAGCATTCTTGACTGGTTTTGCCACACATAGGACAGTCCGCATGTATCGATAATACATGACATAGCGTATTTCGTAGGTT
>CM026400.1:26410232-26569989 GCA_014843695.1 Archivesica marissinica | reverse complement strand
ACTCTCTAGCTATGTGTGGAGGAAGACCCCGGATGCACCTCCGGGCAGTATTACAGACACTCTCCAGCTATGTGTGGAGGAAGACCCCGGATGTACCTCCGAGCAGTATTACAGACACTCTCCAGCTATGTGTGGAGGAAGACCCCGGATGCACCTCCGGGCAGTATTACAGACACTCTCCAGCTATGTGTGGAGGAAGACCCCGGATGCACCTCCGAGCAGTATTACAGACACTCTCCAGCTATGTGTGGAGGGGTGTGGGAGTATTACAGACACTCTCCAGCTATGTGTGGAGGAAGACCCCGGATGCACCTCCGGGCAGTATTACAGACACTCTCCAGCTATGTGTGGAGGAAGACCCCGGATGCACCTCCGAGCAGTATTACAGACACTCTCCAGCTATGTGTGGAGGAAGACCCCGGATGCACCTCCGGGCAGTATTACAGACACTCTCCAGCTATGTGTGGAGGAAGACCCCGGATGCACCTCCGAGCAGTATTACAGCCACGCTCCAGCTATGTGTGGAGGAAGACCCCGGATGCACCTCCGAGCAGTAATACAGACACCCTCCAGCTATGTGTGGAGGAAGACCCCGGATGCACCTCCGAGCAGTATCACAGACACTCTCCAGCTATGTGTGGAGGAAGACCCCGGATGCACCTCCGAGCAGTAATACAGACACTCTCCAGCTATGTGTGGAGGAAGACCCCGGATGCACCTCCGAGCAGTATTACAGACACTCTCCAGCTATGTGTGGAGGAAGACCCCGGATGCACCTCCGAGCAGTATTACAGACACGGACAAGCATTCGGGTAGAACCAATGACCGTCCGCAAGCCAGCGTGGTAGCCTCATCACATAAACAAAATCGACACACCCGGTGGGATTCAAAACAACAGCGGTTAGTGGCAATTTGGAGTCAATGACTGTAACCACTTGGCCACAGAGGCTCTCATATTAGGATGGAGACAGGTGACAATAGAATATAACTTATGACTATTCGCTCGGACCCTAAACTGGCAGGTTAATCAGCGCAAACTATTCTATAATGAGAGACGGCCCCTGGTCACTCCTAGAAGTAGATAGGCCCTCTTAATTGGTTCCATCTGATTTCCGTTGTTTTAGTTTAATCAAATTATGAAATATTATGTCAAATGTGAGTTACTGGATTATGGTAAGGTATTCAAAGCATCTACCCATTGGCCGGTATGATTAAACTACTGTCACAGGGGTCACTTATTACTAAAATCCTGGCGTAGGTTCATATATTTTATTTCCAATCAAGTTGGCCACAGCGTCGGTTGTATTTCTATATATATACACTGTATATACAGGTATCAGAGTAATCTGAATATTACAAAACGTCTATCTCGTAAGAGAATTCTGTCCTGACTGCCAGGAAAGATATTCCAAATACCCATCAGTGAAAGGATTATTATTAAACAACCAATGCACGCAATTCTTTCATACTATAATCCATTCATACACATAAAACAGACACAACGATTGGACATATACAAAACAACTCTAACTTTAATATGTGATATGTGTTCACGGACAATTTGCTCGAAATTGCATGGGTAGCATCGGCTATTTCCGTCATTGACGTACATTGCCGAATGTCGTCCATACAATTACTTACACTAGAACACATATAACAACCGGATTAATGAAATCAATATGAACGTAACCGATGTTTGACGCCTGCGCGATGATAATGCATTTGTTTGATTTACGACACCTTAAAAACATATGTTAAGACCTATGTATAAATTACAAACTGTGACATTACAAACCAATCAAAACGTTTTATTTGAATGTCCCGCTGCATAATTTAAAACAGTGCTGTATTTACAAGTATATGCACGTGTCAATCAATCTCAAATAGCTGCGCTGAAAAATTAAAACACACTCTTCACTGTATGGTATGTATTCACACATCAACTTATTGTCTTAATCAGTTGTGATCTTCAATAAACATAATTTCATCATTCGAGCCATAAACACTTCAAGCATGTCTCGCATTGGATTAGTGTTAGCCATCGGATTGTATATAAAATATAAAGGAAGATATTTATAAAAGATATAGTTGCCAAACAGCCGCGAATTATGCGGGATTTGTTGATTTTGTTAATCTCAATATGTTGTCAGAAGGCGACCATTTTACAATTGCAAATTGGGAAGGGGCCGTAACTAATGTTGTTAAACATTTGGCCCAACCCATTGACAAGTAGTGTGCAAGCAATGTCAGGAATCGTATATCATACAGAACTATACAAGTGTGTTCAGTTGTTTTGTGTTGTACATATTGAATATTTACGGAATGCAATAGAATATGAGTAAACTAAATGTAACTACACAGTAAATCGTGACGTCTTGTACATATTGAATATTTACGGAATGCAATAGAATATGAGTAAACTAAATGTAACTACACAGTAAATCGTGACGTCTTGTACATATTGAATAGTTACGGAATGCAATAGAATATGAGTAAACTAAATGTAACTACACAGTAAATCGTGACGTCTTGTACATATTGAATATTTACGGAATGCAATAGAATATGAGTAAACTAAATGTAACTACACAGTAAATCGTGACGTCACACAACTCCTATGAAGAAATGAAAGCAGAAACTTCATTGGAAGAAGATAATGAAAATTGTATTTTAACAAATCACAAGCCACCTTACAATACCATCAACAATGCGGAGTTGTATTTCAAAATGGTCGTCCTGTGACAATCTACATCTACACAATACATAGTAATGTGTGTTCAATAATTACTTTCGTTGGTTTTATCCGTTGACATGAATCTAGAACGCATGTATGTGCTATAACTTGAACTTCTTCCTGCCGAACAATCAATCATAAGTATGATTGACAGGCGCAGTCTAGAACAGTTAGTTAATCTAAAATGGTATGTGCAAGTTAAAAAGATATAATGATCTACAACGCTATAGCTAAACGCAGACAGTACAAAGATGAGAGAGAGTTCGAGTCCAGTCTGCTAGCAAAGGTTGGCAGACTGGGACTCGACTGTATATATGTCGGTAGACTGTTCCATAGCTTGATTGGTCATGGGGGGGACATGAGTTGGCATGATATTGAGTTTTTGACTGTGGGATTAGATAGTTAAGGTTTCTTGTGGGTGAAAGGTGGTGGTGATCTACAGCAACTACATGTAGTTCATTTCTTATTTTGAAAAACATAATTAGTGAGGTTTGATTTCGTCTATGTTCTAAAATTTCCAATAGAGGGTGGATACCATTTGTGATACACTACTAGTGTAGTTGTAATTATTGAATATATATCGGGCTGCAGATCTTTGGACCATTTCTATTATGTAGGTGAGGTATTTCTTCCCGGGGGTCCAGACTGTGGAGCAGTATTCAACCTATGTGCGGACATAAGTGATATATGCGTTTTCTTTGACCTGTTTGTAATTTGTTTTGACATTCCTTTTGATGAAGCGGAAGGGGTTGTTAGCTTTTGAGGTAATATTATTGATGTGTTGGGCCCAGTTAATGTTCTTACTAATGGTGACTCCGAGATATTTATATATATATATCAGTTGACCGTAACTCTTTCAACCCCAAGTAACTGACATGGATTGGTGCATGCTATTTTTAGACTAATAAATTAATAAGAAAATTACCTTTGGACCAGTTCATTTATCAAAATGGGTAATTTTATCTAAAAATAGTAATAATTATTACTGGCAAAAAAGTGCAGATCCTGATGAGACGGCTCGTTACGAGCCGGCTCATCTGGATCTACACTTTTCATAAGCCTATTTAGAGGCATGTGGGGTTGAAAGGGTTAATTGTGTGTTATGTAACATGTATGGGTAAATGATGTGGTTCTTTTTCCTATGGATTCTGAATATTTCGCATTTATCAGGGTTGTTGATAAATTCCATTGACCGTTCCTTTCCCCAAGATTCCAAGAGGTGTAGGTCATGTTGCAGAGCGTCTGCTGAGGACTTGTATCCCATTGTAATGTACTTATATGCGTCACATTATGTTGTTAATTATTTTAACGGAATGCTATGCAATTATCAGAGAAAACGTTCGTTTAGGCCTTACTTTGGGACGATGACGAGTGTAGGACTCCATTTTGAATTTTTATGTTCCCGGCTTTTTCTCCGGTGAGCACATCTAGTGTAACGCCGGGTACCGGAAATCGATACACTTCCTTTTCCGCTGAACTACCACTATGGTTATATTGTAGAGCTACATTACGAAATACACTAACGATCTGGCGACCACCATACCATCTCACATACTTCCCGATCCGAGGATCGAACCCGGGTGAATTGATGAGAAGCGAGCGTACTAACCACTGCGCTAATGGGACTATAAACCGAGGTCTCGTGTCGGTGCTGTACACCGTGTACGTAAAAGAACCAGATTATACTCTGGAATAGGTGTCTGTCTTATCCTTCTTTATAGAAGGGTGCCATCGAGGAGATGCATACACATTTAAGAAATTTGTTGAAATCTGCTATGATAATCTGCCGTATACACTATTGAGTATACATTATTTTAGATCACGCGATTGGCCTTAGACATGACCTTGACCCTCGATCATTCCGCGTGCTTACAAACAAACATGGACGAACACTCGAGTTCAGTCAATGTGTTTCGCATGTCATTCAGTTTGAAGGCCACACTTTTCATGTTAGATAGAGTTAAGAATATATCTACATGTTAAATTAAACTAAAATGGTACATTTATTGGGAACTAGTTTTACACGGGTTTATGCTCATGGATGCGTTGTTAGGTCAATACCTCTTACAGGACGGTGTATGGTCTAGAGGCACTTGGCCATGATATAAAGAAAATTTGGGACTCGTTTTCATTTCATATACATGTATAGGATATAAGCCGAAAACGATCCAATATGTAAAATAGTGGACTGTGTGAGTCGATTAGCGACGGAGACAGTACCAACAGTTTGCATTTTGGATCCGTTTGAGGCTTATATCTTACTTAATACACACACTTATATAACACGATCCTACACATTAAAATGGTTATATTCCGTATATGTACGCGTACAATTTAATATAATACTCTGGCCTTTTGACAGCAGTCCAATATTAATAATAATGGACTGCAAGCATAAAGGTATGACGTCACGACAGTGTTTTATGTATGTATGCACACCTCTAGCGAATTATATGTTCGCGGGGAGTCAGTGATAAAGCTTAATAGCTAAATGTAAACAAAACATGCATAAAACTGTTACATAACCATGGTAGTTCATAACCCTTGTAGTTTATCCCTCGTAGTTCATAACCCTCATAGTTCATAACCCTCGTAGTTCATAACCCTCGTAGTTCATAACCCTCGCCGACATAATCACTTGTGACGTTGTGTTATACATCAAGCCCACGTGCTGCATGTTTTATTATGAATCAAAGGTCATGTGACTTACTGCGCGTCAACGATAGCAAGGCAACGGAATGTACAACACAACAGCTTGGGTAAAAAGAGAAAGAAGCAATGACAGACATGACTGGTTTTTCTATTACCTCCCTTGATGGATAAAGTCAGGTTTATCCCTAAATGTATATTGTCCTTTTAGTTGGAATCCTTTGTTTTTACTGTTGTCGTCTAAACAGATAGGAAAGTGTAATTTTATCAAAATCGTGTTAAATAATTGACCCAATTTTTACAGTAAGGTATCCATTGGATATGCTAAAGAATATCTGTCGAGATTTAATAATTTCATTATTATAAGACGAGAATACGGATAAGAATGGAAAACATGTGCTGCAAAGGAAACAACGATAAAAACAGAGGAAACCCATTAAGAGGACCAATCTACTTTTAGGAGTATTCAGGTGCAGTAACTGACTAATGTTTCTCATTGCGATACATTCAAGAACACACTTGTCCTAGATATATGAATCAGAGAAATAATGCAATATGTGTGATATTATATTGTTGCTACATATCAGTGAGCATGTATTAGCTGTATTACTAGTAAATAGCACACACCATTAAATACACGTGCATTTATTGCCATTTACGCTCGCCCACATGGTTCGCCGGAGGCGAGGGTAAATAAGCTCAATCATCATCGTTAGCCAGTGTGGTTCTGTGGCATCCACAACTTAAAACGTCGATCACTACCGTACACTGCATGCATATTGTACAGTCTACAACCGCTATATCAAAGTCGGTTATGTCGAATTACCCGGTTACCTCCCAATCGGATCAAAAGTCCAGTTTCAGACATTATGATTTTACATAATATAACTGGCTCCGTTTATATAGAATTTCGTTAAGTCAAACTTCGGTTATGTCGAAGTCTTTTGTTCGGTCCGACGGAATTCGACATAACGGATGTAGACTGTATGTAGTAAAATTACAGAAAAGGCATACCAGTCCGGCGAGTTTGAAATCGACCCCGAATCGGTTCAGAATATCCACTGACCCTCTTCGCCCTCCTTCGGGGTAATGGTGACCAACGCCTTCCCACATTTGACCATTAGCGCAGGTAGTTGGTACCCGGTCCCCGTTAGGTATGTTACTACGGAAATGTCTGTGTCCGGTAACGCAACCCATCACGTACATAACAGCAATCACAGCCGTCAAGTACATCTGCAATGTGATAAATAACACATATACCAATACGAACAATAGGCATGATTGTGTAGATGTAATATATTATACCAATACGAACAATAGGCATGTGTAGATGTAATATAGTATACCAATACGAACAATAGGCATGTGTAGATGTAATATATTATACCAATACGAACAATAGGCATGTGTAGATGTAATATATTATACCAATACGAACAATAGGCATGTGTAGATGTAATATAGTATACCAATACGAACAATAGGCATGTGTAGATGTAATATATTATACCAATACGAACAATAGGCATGTGTAGATGTAATATATTATACCAATACGAACAATAGGCATGTGTAGATGTAATATAGTATACCAATACGAACAATAGGCATGTGTAGATGTAATATATTATACCAATACGAACAATAGGCATGTGTAGATGTAATATATTATACCAATACGAACAATAGGCATGTGTAGATGTAATATAGTATACCAATACGAACAATAGGCATGTGTAGATGTAATATATTATACCAATACGAACAATAGGCATGTGTAGATGTAATATATTATACCAATACGAACAATAGGCATGTGTAGATGTAATATAGTATACCAATACGAACAATAGGCATGTGTAGATGTAATATATTATACCAATACGAACAATAGGCATGTGTAGATGTAATATATTATACCAATACGAACAATAGGCATGTGTAGATGTAATATAGTATACCAATACGAACAATAGGCATGTGTATATGTAATATAGTATACCAAGACGAACAATAGGCATGTGTATATGTAATATAGTATACCAATACGAACAATAGACATGTGTAGATGTAATATATTATACCAATACGAACAATAGGCATGTGTAGATGTAATATAGTATACCAATACGAACAATAGGCATGTGTAGATGTAATCTATTATACCAATACGAACAATAGGCATGTGTAGATGTAATATAGTATACCAATACGAACAATAGGCATGTGTAGATGTAATATAGTATACCAATACGAACAATAGACATGTGCAGATGTAATATAGTATACCAATACGAACAATAGGCATGTGCAGATGTAATATAGTATACCAATACGAACAATAGGCATGTGTAGATGTAATATAGTATACCAATACGAACAATAGGCATGTGTATATGTAATATAGTATACCAATACGAACAATAGACATGTGTATATGTAATATATTATACCTATACGAACCACGAAAATGGACCAGAATGAACGAGCCTAATCAGTATCTTCACCTTATATGTAGTTGATAACCAAACGGCAATGTGGAAGCTAAGTGCCTTGCCTAATGGTAGAATCGTAATGGCTACAGTTGGGCGCGAACTCCGAGCTTTTCACACCTTATGCGAACCTGTTACCACTGCCCTATCACGACACCCACAACATATGTATATAATATTTACATAGCTATTGCATTCCCTTCAATGAACGTATATTCCATGTGTGTATCTATTTTCGTGTGAATTCCTAATTAATCATATGCAACCGACATGCGCAGATTAAAGGGTATATGTGGTCATTCGTGTGGGAGGAAACCGGAGTACTTGGAGGAAACCCACCTGTCCGATATGGCGACCACCGTACCATCTCACATACTTCCCAGTCCGAGGATCGAACCAGGTAGCATTGGCGAGAAGCGCGCGCGCTAACCACTGCGCTAATGGGACTATAAACCGAGGTCTCGTGTCGGTGTTGTACACCGTGTACGTAAAAGAACTAGATGAGACTCTGGAATGGGTGTCTGTCTGTATCGTGGCACTATATATCTCCAAAATCTAAACTGGCTAATCTCTTGATGAAATAAAAACTACCAACTTCAGGAGGCGTCGCTCAAATAAACGTTAAAACACACATTCAGCATCTAATTGCCCTTTACCCAAAGTCCCTAGTCCATCAGTACTTACACTGCACTTTTATTTTGACTTTCAATACGTGTGTGATTTATATGTGTGCTGGAGATCGCCTATCCTGTTGTCTGTGTAGTCAATAAAGATTATCAACTTGTGGCATTTACTGCTGCAGTTTGGGTGTTTATCGTTGCATTGTGGTGTTTTATCTTACCCTTGCATAATTTACTCCTTAAACTGAACGAATAAATAACAGATTAATAGTAGCTTCCAATGTTCTGGAAAACTTATTTTACGTCTACAGGTCTTATCTACCAATTAAATGGGTCGGCATTCATGTGAAATATAGTTCTGACTTACAACACAGTACCGTATTCATAATAAAATACATTCATTGTCTGCAATTTAGAAACATGGTGAAAAAAGCCATCCTAACAGATTAGAGGCAACACACACGTCAATTGTGGCGAATAATTCATGGATATTATTTAACAAAAACAGTATACAAAACGTTATTGTATCCCATAAATACAAACAATGGCGGTTATGTGTACATGTATTAGTACATCAGGTATGTCGTGATAGCGCAGTGGATGCGGGTTCGATTCAGGTGCGAAAGGTCCGGAGTTCGAGCCCCGCTGGAGCCGTTACGAGTGTGCCCTTAGGCAAGGCATTTAAATTCCACGTTGCCTCTTCTCTCTCCCTCGTGGCGATGGATTCAATCAGGAATGAGGTCTCGAGAGTGATTAATATAAGTTGAAATGACTTGTTTCGCAATCGAGCTAAAATAAATTTGTATAAACTAGCACATCATGTGAACAATGTATATTAAATATAAGTGCACGAATGAACACATAATTAATTTAATTATTAAAAATGTCTAAATAATGAATCTAGTAAAATCTATTGTATATTCACACTTCGAACACTGTTCTAAAATATTAATTTCATTTTTTGTTCATCAACCCATGGTACACGTTATACACACAGGTACACGTTATACACACTGGTACACGTTATACACACGGGTACACGTTATACACACTGGTACACGTTATACACACTGGTACACACTGGTACACGTTATACACACTGGTACACGTTATACACACTGGTACACGTTATACACACAGGTACACGTTATACACACGGGTACACGTTATACACACTGGTACACACTGGTACACGTTATACACACTGGTACACGTTATACACACGGGTACACGTTATACACACTGGTACACACTGGTACACGTTATACACACTGGTACACGTTATACACACCGGTACACGTTATACACACTGGTACACGTTATACACACCGGTACACGTTATACACACTGGTACACGTTATACACACTGGTACACGTTATACATACATGGTACACGTAATACACACTGGTACACGTTATACACACTGGTACACGTTATACACACGGGTACATACCGGTACACGTTATACATACATGGTACACGTTATACACACTGGTACACGTTATACACACGGGTACACGTTATACACACGGGTACACGTTATACACACGGGTACACGTTATACACACGGGTACACGTTATACATACAGGTACACGTTATACACACTGGTACACACTGGTACACGTTATACACACGGGTACACGTTATACACACGGGTACACGTTATACACACCGGTACACGTTATACACACTGGTACACGTTATACACACTAGTACACGTTATACACACTGGTACACGTTATACACACGGCTACACGTTATACACACGGGTACACGTTATACACACGGATACACGTTATACACACTGGTACACGTTATACACACTAGTACACGTTATACACACCGGTACACGTTATACACACTGGTACATGTTATACACACTGGTACACGTTATACACACGGCTACACGTTATACACACGGGTACACGTTATACACACTGGTACACACTGGTACACGTTATACACACGGGTACACACTGGTACACGTTATACACACTGGTACACGTTATACACACTGGTACACGTTATACACACCGGTACACGTAATACACACTGGTACACGTTATACACACTGGTACACGTTATACACACCGGTACACGTAATACACACGGGTACACGTAATACACACGGGTACACGTTATACACACGGGTACACGTTATACACACTGGTACACGTTATACACACGGGTACACGTTATACACACTGGTACACGTTATACACACTGGTACACGTTATACACACGGGTACACGTTATACAGACTGGTACACGTTATACACACCGGTACACGTTATACACACTGGTACACGTTATACACACGGGTACACGTTATATACACTGGTACACACTGGTACACGTTATACACACTGGTACACGTTATACACACGGGTACACGTTATACACACTGGTACACGTTATACACACCGGTACACGTTATACACACTGGTACACGTTATACACACTTGTACACACTAGTACACGTTATACACACTGGTACACGTTATACACACTTGTACACACTAGTACACGTTATACACACCGGTACACGTTATACACACTGGTACACGTTATACACACTGGTACACGTTATACACACTGGTACACGTTATACACACTGGTACACGTTATACACACTTGTACACACTAGTACACGTTATACACACCGGTACACGTTATACACACTGGTACACGTTATACACACTGGTACACGTTATACACACTGGTACACGTTATACACACTGGTACACGTTATACACACTTGTACACACTAGTACACGTTATACACACCGGTACACGTTATACACACTGGTACACGTTATACACACTGGTACACGTTATACACACTGGTACACGTTATACACACTGGTACACGTTATACACACTTGTACACACTAGTACACGTTATACACACCGGTACACGTTATACACACTGGTACACGTTATACACACTGGTACACGTTATACACACTGGTACACGTTATACACACTGGTACACGTTATACACACGGGTACATACCGGTACACGTTATACATACATGGTACACGTTATACACACTGGTACACGTTATACACACGGGTACACGTTATACACACGGGTACACGTTATACACACGGGTACACGTTATACACACGGGTACACGTTATACATACAGGTACACGTTATACACACTGGTACACACTGGTACACGTTATACACACGGGTACACGTTATACACACGGGTACACGTTATACACACCGGTACACGTTATACACACTGGTACACGTTATACACACTAGTACACGTTATACACACTGGTACACGTTATACACACGGCTACACGTTATACACACGGGTACACGTTATACACACGGATACACGTTATACACACTGGTACACGTTATACACACTAGTACACGTTATACACACCGGTACACGTTATACACACTGGTACATGTTATACACACTGGTACACGTTATACACACGGCTACACGTTATACACACGGGTACACGTTATACACACTGGTACACACTGGTACACGTTATACACACGGGTACACACTGGTACACGTTATACACACTGGTACACGTTATACACACTGGTACACGTTATACACACCGGTACACGTAATACACACTGGTACACGTTATACACACTGGTACACGTTATACACACCGGTACACGTAATACACACGGGTACACGTAATACACACGGGTACACGTTATACACACGGGTACACGTTATACACACTGGTACACGTTATGCACACTGGTACACGTTATACACACTGGTACACGTTATACACACGGGTACACGTTATACACACGGGTACACGTTATACACACTGGTACACGTTATACACACGGGTACACGTTATACACACGGGTACACGTTATACACACTGGTACACGTTATACACACGGGTACACGTTATACACACTGGTACACGTTATACACACTGGTACACGTTATACACACGGGTACACGTTATACAGACTGGTACACGTTATACACACCGGTACACGTTATACACACTGGTACACGTTATACACACGGGTACACGTTATATACACTGGTACACACTGGTACACGTTATACACACTGGTACACGTTATACACACGGGTACACGTTATACACACTGGTACACGTTATACACACCGGTACACGTTATACACACTGGTACACGTTATACACACTTGTACACACTAGTACACGTTATACACACGGGTACACGTTATACACACTGGTACACACTGGTACACGTTATACACACTGGTACACGTTATACACACCGGTACACGTTATACACACTGGTACACGTTATACACACAGGTACACGTTATACACACAGGTACACGTTATACACACGGGTACACGTTATACACACGGGTACACGTTATACACACGGGTACACGTTATACACACTTGTACACACTGGTACACGTTATACACACCGGTACACGTTATACACACTGGTACACGTTATACACACTTGTACACACTAGTACACGTTATACACACCGGTACACGTTATACACACTGGTACACGTTATACACACTGGTACACGTTATACACACTGGTACACGTTATACACACTGGTACACGTTATACACACTTGTACACACTAGTACACGTTATACACACCGGTACACGTTATACACACTGGTACACGTTATACACACTGGTACACGTTATACACACCGGTACACGTTATACATACTGGTACACGTTATACACACAGGTACACGTTATACACACTGGTACACGTTATACACACTTGTACACACTAGTACACGTTATACACACTGGTACACGTTATACACACCGGTACACGTTATACATACTGGTACACGTTATACACACAGGTACACGTTATACACACTGGTACACGTTATACACACTGGTACACGTTATACATACTGGTACACGTTATACACACTGGTACATACCGGTACACGTTATACACACTGGTACACGCTATACACACGGGTACACGTTATACACACGGGTACACGTTATACACACGGGTACACGTTATACATACTGGTACACGTTATACACACTGGTACATACCGGTACACGTTATACACACTGGTACACGTTATACACACGGGTACACGTTATACACACGGGTACACGTTATACATACTGGTACACGTTATACACACGGGTACACGTTATACATACCGGTACACGTTATACACACGGGTACACGTTATACACACGGGTACACGTTATACACACTGGTACATACCGGTACACGTTATACACACGGGTACACGTTATACTTACCGGTACACGTTATACACACGGGTACACGTTATACACACGGGTACACGTTATACACACTGGTACATACCGGTACACGTTATACACACGGGTACACGTTATACACACGGGTACACGTTATACACACGGGTACACGTTATACACACAGGTACATACCGGTACACGTTATACACACTGGTACACACGGGTACACGTTATACACACTGGTACACGTTATACACACTGGTACATACCGGTACACGTTATACACACTGGTACACGTTATACACACTGGTACATACCGGTACACGTTATACATACTGGTACACGTTATACACACGGGTACACGTTATACACACGGGTACATACCGGTACACGTTATACATACTGGTACACGTTATACACACGGGTACACGTTATACATACGGGTACACGTTATACACACGGGTACACGTTATACACACGGGTACATACCGGTACACGTTATACATACTGGTACACGTTATACACACGGGTACACGTTATACATACGGGTACACGTTATACACACGGGTACACGTTATACACACTGGTACATACCGGTACACGTTATACATACTGGTACACGTTATACATACAGGTACACGTTATACATACAGGTACACGTTATACATACAGGTACACGTTATACACACTGGTACATACCGGTACACGTTATACATACAGGTACACGTTATACACACGGGTACACGTTATACATATAGGTACACGTTATACACACTGGTACACGTTATACACACTGGTACACGTTATGCACACTGGTACACGTTATACACACGGGTACACGTTATACACACGGGTACACGTTATACACACGGGTACACGTTATACACACGGGTACACGTTATACACACGGGTACACGTTATACACACGGGTACACATTATACACACTGGTACACGTTATACACACGGGTACACGTTATACACACTGGTACACGTTATGCACACGGGTACACGTTATACACACGGGTACACGTTATACATACAGGTACACGTTATACACACGGGTACACGTTATACACACTGGTACACGTTATGCACACGGGTACACGTTATACACACGGGTACACGTTATACATACAGGTACACGTTATACACACGGGTACACGTTATACATACAGGTACACATTATACACACGGGTACACGTTATACACACCGGTACACGTTATACACACGGGTACACGTTATACACACGGGTACACGTTATACACACGGGTACACGTTATACACACTGGTACATACCGGTACACGTTATACACACGGGTACACGTTATGCACACCGGTACACGTTATACACACTGGTACACGTTATTGTGAACTGTTTCTCAGAATAGTAGACACGTAAGATGACAATCTGTTACTTCCAGAGTAGCGAAATGTTAAATAATGTCATGGTGTTGCAGAAACCAAATTAAATATATGTTCAAATAATTGTAAGTCGACATACAGTCTTATACCGTTCGTGATCTTTATTACGTTGATAAACCACAGACGCTGGTAGTTGAGGCTCGAAAACGATCTCGAATTTGGTTTTGAAAACTGTATTATATTCTAACAGTCGCACCGGCGTCCCCTAGTCATTTTATTTATTGGAGGATAGTGAATACAGAAGACGCTCGAACTCCAGAAGAATCACTTGGTCTTTAGACACGCCCGGTGCATAGTACCGATACACGAGACCTCGGTTTAAAGTCCAATTTGAAAGTCGAGGGATTGAATCTGTCTGCCCTGGATTGGCAGTCCATCATGTTAACCTCTTAGCTTAGTTGTTGGTTCTGGGGATTTTACCCTCTGACGTGAGCTCATATCGTGGTTTTTGTTTGCACAATACACACGTTGTTCAGCATAAGATACTTCAGTGGGGCGTCTGTGGTATAGTGAATGGCGTCTCGAGGTGTGTGTTTTACGTTTATTTATCGTCGCCCATATGAGCGACGCCTCCTGAAGAGATTAGTAATTTTAGATTGTTGGAGGATAGTGCAATGATACAGAGAGATACCTATTCCAGAGTCTCCTCTGGTTCTTTTACGTGCACGGTGTAAAGCACCGACACGAGACGTCGGTTTAACGTCCCATCTGAAAGACTGTTAATTTTATTAGGGTCAGACGGGGGATCGAACCTGCGAACTGCTAAACATCTATCTTTAAACAGCTGTTTGTTCATTTTCCATTGGAAACAAATTGCCAGTTGCTTGCGAAACGTGGATGGTTTCTATACCTACTTGGATGTATCCAATGCGTGTATGTCTCTATCCATCAACCAATAGAATCCAAGAATTCTAAGGAGAGATATCTCAGTCAGATTTATCCTAACATTTATATTGGTACTTTTAGTCGGAATCCTTTAACTTTACAATTGTTTTCTAACGAGATGTTGCGGTAGAATAAATGTAATTTTATCAAAATCATGTTAATTAATTGATAACCAATTTTTTACCGTAAACTAGTAATTGATAACCAATGTTTTACCGTAAACTAGTAATTGATAACCAATGTTTTACCGTAAACTAGTAATTGATAACCAATGTTTTACCGTAAACTAGTAATTGATAACCAATGTTTTACCATAAACAATGTTTTACCGTAAACTAGTAATTGATAACCAATGTTTTACCGTAAACTAGTAATTGATAACCAATGTTTTACCGTAAACAATGTTTTACCGCAAACTAGTAATTGATAACCAATGTTTTACCGCAAACTAGTAATTGATAACCAATGTTTACCGCAAACTACCCATTGTATATGCTGTAGGATATCTGTCGAGATTTAATAATTTAATAATTATAAGATGGAACACACTACATTATGACGTTTACCGGAAATTCTTCTGGCGATTAGTGGATAGTTTTATACAATACAATACAATACAATAAGTTTATTGCATAAAACAGACACATGTTTATAGCAATTAAACAGTAGAAACAGGCAGTGACATGGAATTTTACAAAAGAGCATAATTATAGGTTATTAGTATTCAAATACATGTATATGATATAAAAAGGTGTTAGGTTCGTTGTTTATTTCCAAAATATATAAATTTGGAAAGATCGATAGTGATTTTTTGGGATTTGCATGACAAGAGATTAATAAATGTCTGTGTAGTCAGCCAGGTATGGTAATATCTTTTAATAAATTTCGATCTTAAAGTTGCATAATGTGGGCAGATTAGTATGAAATGATATTCATTTTCCAAAATTCTCGAATTACAATAAATACATAATCTTTCGTTTCGTGGCAGGTGTAGGTAACGACCACGCTCAATAGCTCAATCATGCGATGATGTTTTAAATCGTGTAAGGGCAATTCTGTATTTGTTTTCTTTAATAAAATCAAGGTAAGTTTCAAAGATAAATTCATTTTTAAACAAACTGTATGTCTCTAGACGTGCAGAGTTATTGATAGCAGTATACCAGCGTTGATAATATATGTCTAATATGCGTGATTTTATAGTATTGTAATTAATAAGCATTCTTGACTGGTTTTGCCACACATAGGACAGTCCGCATGTATCGATAATACATGACATAGCGTATTTCGTAGGTTTTTAAAAACGTTTTATTTATCGATCTCGAGTTGAATACGTTCAACAAAACTTTAAATGTCGCTTAGCGGTAGTAATATGCGTAGCGGAACGTTGTATGACCTTCTACACGTGCAATACGTGCTACAATATATATGTGTGTGTTTTACGTTTATTTATCGTCGCTACCGGTTGCCCATATGAGCGACGCCTCCTGGAGATATTAGTCATATTAGATTTTGGAGGATAGTGCATGATACAGACAGAGACCAATTCCAGAGTCTCCTCTGGCTCTTTTACGTGCACGGTGTAAAGCACCGACACGAGACCTCTGTTTAACGTCCCATCTGAAAGACTGTTAATTTTATTAGGGTCAGACGGGGGATCGAACCTGCGATTCCTGGATTACCAGTCCAGCGTGTTACCACTGGACTACAGATCCGTCTGTTACAATATATAGACACACTTCTTTATTAATAAATGGCGTCTTGGTAAATCCCGATCAAGCTCAATGTGATTTGCTAATACCCGCCACCGCTAAAAAGCATCTGAGCGAGTACAAAGTCCGATTATTATTTTACAAATACAATGTATACATATACGTACGAGATTAAGCATGCACTTTCAGATTTAAAATACAACATGTAAGTAATAATAAAAAATAACGAGGCGGACGTATTCATTTCTAATTCTTTAACTTTCATAATGATATCCGATTTCATATTTTAACAGCAAATATTGTGAATGATACAGATCCGAGAAATGAACCTTGGTTCACTCCACTTTTTATTTGTTTTCAGAAAACGTTATACCATTACCATACAGCACCACATGTTGTACTCGCCCAGATAATCAGTCTTGAATCCATGCTTTGATATTTCCCAATATCTATACAGTGTCCTTCAAGTTTATTTAATAGTCTTTGACGGGCAACTTTGTCAAATGCCTTCGGAAAGTCTAGGTATATGACGCTAACCAGATAACCTTCATCCCAGTAGTGTGTTACTTTCCCGTTGTAACACTCGACCACACTGTTTTAAATCCATGTTGAGTATTCGTCAACAAGCTACGAGTGTCTCAGTGACCAACAACTACAGTTAAGGACAGGACAACCATAAGTTAATTAGCCTTCGGTCCAATTCTATCATTGTACATTGTAAATTATCATGTGCTGATTCTATAAATAAATGTGTTTAAAC
Source organism: Archivesica marissinica (assembly GCA_014843695.1). Lineage (NCBI taxonomy): Eukaryota > Metazoa > Mollusca > Bivalvia > Venerida > Vesicomyidae > Archivesica > Archivesica marissinica. The sequence goes on along the minus strand of CM026400.1, from coordinate 26,551,478 downwards.
CAACAATTACAGTCCGCAGCATGGATTCATTAGTCTTACAAACTAACGAAGTCGATAACCTCAGGGGAATGAACGTGTTTATCATTCCCTTCAGGTTTCATGACCGATCCAGTGAATGGATATATTCTTGCAAAATATATAAAACTATTTTACAATCTAATATAATTGACATTTCGTCTGTTTTTATCAGATTACAAAAAGTAAAGGAAACTGGATCTTCCGGGGGCCATAAACGTAATATAGTTGATACTAGCAGTTAGCAACGCATCTATGTGGCAGCCTACTATCAAACAGACCGTATTGTAGTGAGAAGCTCAATATAGTCTATGTAGATGGCATGTCATTTTAAAATCAAATGATTAAAGCCGCTGTATGTGTTTACATGGAATATGCTAGTGTGAGATATACTAATGAGCGGGTGATCAGAACCTCGCATTCTGACATAACGCTTAACCTTGCAGATATATGTATACATGCAGGGGTTTACTAGTTTATACACATTTATTTTAGCTCGATTGCGAAACAAGTTCTTTCAACTTATATTAATCACTCTCGAGACCTCATTCCTGGTGGAATACATCGCCATGAAGGAGAGAGGGGGCAATGTGGAATATAAATGTCTTGCCTAAGGGCACAATCATAACGGCTCCAGCGGGGCTCGAACTCCGGAACGTTCGCACCTGAATCGAACGCGCATCCACTGCGTTATCACGACTTCCACAGGGGTTTACCGACATTCATACAATGTATATGAAACATAGTTGTATTCATGCAGTGCAAAGAACAAAATGCATAACGCGTATGTAGATAAGTGGTGCCGAAACAAACACAATGGTCACTATTGCACATGCCGTGTGAACCAGATATCGTATAATAAGTGGTGCCGAAACAAACACAATGGTCACTATTGCACATGCCGTGTGAACCAGATATCGTATAATAAGTGGTGCCGAAACAAACACAATGGTCACTATTGCACATGCCGTGTGAACCAGATATCGTATAATAAGTGGTGCCGAAACAAACACAATGGTCACTATTGCACATGCCGTGTGAACCAGATATCGTATAATAAGTGGTGCCGAAACAAACACAATGGTCACTATTGCACATGCCGTGTGAACCAGATATCGTATAATAAGTGGTGCCGAAACAAACACAATGGTCACTATTGCACATGCCGTGTGAACCAGATATCGTATAATAAGTGGTGCCGAAACAAACACAATGGTCACTATTGCACATGCCGTGTGAACCAGATATCGTATAATAAGTGGTGCCGAAACAAACACAATGGTCACTATTGCACATGCCGTGTGAACCAGATATCGTATAATAAGTGGTGCCGAAACAAACACAATGGTCACTATTGCACATGCCGTGTGAACCAGATATCGTATAATAAGTGGTGCCGAAACAAACACAATGGTCACTATTGCACATGCCGTGTGAACCAGATATCGTATAATAAGTGGTGCCGAAACAAACACAATGGTCACTATTGCACATGCCGTGTGAACCAGATATCGTATAATAAGTGGTGCCGAAACAAACACAATGGTCACTATTGCACATGCCGTGTGAACCAGATATCGTATACACCGTTAATTTATATCCAAGACTACGACTAAGTGGCAAACTTCAATATATATGCACATTGACTGCATCGCAGGTGTTTGAACAGAGGGGTCAGTAGTCCAGTGGTGAAAACGGGGGACTGCAAATCCAGGGTTAACGGGTGCGATCCCCAGTCTAATAATATTAACAGTCTTTCAGTTGGGACTGTAAACCCAGGTCTCGTGTCGGTGCTGTACACCGTACAGTTAAAGGAACCAGAGGAGACTCTGAAATGGTGTTCTGTCTGTATCACTGCCTTATCCTCCAAGATCTAAAATGACTGATATCTTCCGGCGTCGCTCATATGGGCAACCGGTAGCGACGATAAATAAACGTAAAACACACACGTGCAGGTATTTGCAATTTTAACCGTTGCGGTAATTGGGATGTACACTAAAGATTGATACCAAAGTAAGCCTTGTATCATTACTGAGACACCGGTTAGGGTCCGTCGCCAAGTGGTTACGGTTGCTAACAACACTTGTCCCCGGCCGATGCAGGTTCGAACCCCAATAGGGTATCGAATTATTTCATGTGCTGAAGCTATCCAGCTGGCTTGCGAAATGTCTGTGGTTTTACCCGGGTGTTTGATTTACGTTTATTTATCGTCGCTACCGGTTGCCCATATGAGCGACGCCTCCTGAAGAGATTAGACATTTTTATATTTTTGGAGGATAGTGCAATGATACAGACAGAGACCCATTCCAGAGTCTCCTCTGGTTCTTTTACGTGCACAGTGTACAGCACCGACACGAGACCTCGGTTTAACGTCCCATCTGAAAGACTGCTAATTTGACGGATCTGTAGTCCAGTGGTAACACGCTGGACTGGTAATCCAGGGATCGCAGGTTCGATCCCCCGTCTGACCCTAATAAAATTAACAGTCTTTCAGATGGGACGTTAAACCGAGGTCTCGTGTCGGTGCTTTACATCGTGCACGTAAAAGAACCAGAGGAGACTCTGGAATGGGTCTCTGTCTGTATCATGCACTATCCTCCAAAATCTAAAATAACTAATCTCTTCAGGAGGCGTCGCTCATATGGGCAACCGGTAGCGACGATAAATAAACGTAAAACACACACATGCTAATTTTATTAGGATCAGACGGGGGATCGAACCTGCGATCCCTGGATTACCAGTCCAGTTCTACCGAGTGCCCGTCAATGTCTGGAATACTGCTCGGAGTGGCTCCCGGGATCGTTCTCAACCAATGAAAGCTCGAGAGTCGCCATATGACCAAAGCTATTTGTGCTGAGTTTAAACCCATAATAAACAAATGGCTCACACGTTGATTGCGTTCTTCTCTACTATGTGGCTTTCTCCCATTGCATGGCTTCAATATATTGTAATCAGGAACGTGCCATTATTTATCAATATCTTTATTTGAACCCCGGCACTCTTCCTATCTGTGTGTGTGCTGACAGAAAGTTACTATGCATGATGAAGTGGAACCACTCATTCTGTACGAGATGATAGCCAGCACCACTTGCGAAGATACCGAATGGATTTGAAACATGGCATTCGTCTGTTTGTTTTAGTTACACGTGATGTGTCACGTCAGTGATGATTTATACTATAGCGTCGAACATGCTTGACGACACGGAGAATGTAATCAAATAGATCGAACAATGCCCAGAGGACGTCAAACCAGCATTCATTGCTCCTAAAATTATGTTAGTGTTCAGCAAGCTTCCGCGAGATTGCAAATAACCAGTATTGGAACATACCGTACGTAGCCCTTATTTCCGTTGAGAGATAGAACGGTTGCCGCGGTACTAACTAATGCGCAGAGACAGTACTATCTTGTCTTCGTGTTCTTTTGGAACTTGTAAATTAGCGTTTAATTGAAATTAACTATGCAGAGAAATTGATCAATTTTGTGAGGCAATCGGAGAGAGAGAGAGAGAGAGAGAGAATGACAACTAATCCACACGTTATGAAGTTCCTAGTTGTTTGTATTCACAAGGACACGCATACACACCCTCCTACATACACGGATACGGGGACATCCGTAACCGGCGGTAGGGTCGTTAACTTGCCCCTCGTCGCTGTACGTTAGACTCCCACAGGGCGTGTCGAATTGTTTCATGTGAGGAAGCTATGTAGCTGGCTTGCGGTAGATCGGTGGTTCTACCCCGATGCCTGCCCGTGCCTGCAGTACTGCTCGGAGGGGCATCCGGCGTCATCCTCCACCAATAATAGCTGGAGAGCCGCCATATAACCTAAGCTGTTGGTGCAAATGTAAGACCCCGAAAAAACAAAAAAAACATACAAGAATACAATTCGACGCTCGGGTCATAGGTTATCGAACAATATGTAGGAACCATATGCAAGGAATGTCACAAACGGGGAAATGCGACAAAGTACTGAAACAAATGTCACTATTGAAAAATGTTGAGACAAAGGTAACAACAGTGCCTGTCATTGATGCCCAAAAATAAATAACGACACATGTCAAAAATCGCCACTAACGTATGGTTCATATAGAGTTCAGTAGCGTGACACGTGACAGCGGCGTGAACAATTAGTTTAAACATATTTTATTCAGAAAATAACATATAAGAATAAAGTGTTACAAGAGAAATAATTTGGATTGGAAAACAAGCATATTAAAATGCTTATACAAATTCCTTTCCATAGTGGAGTTTGCAAACATATAAATTTAACACATTAGAGCCAGTGTATGGTAGGTATTCTTTGAGCATTGGATAGGTTTAATTCTATATAGTTCAAACCTGATACTGAATTTTAATGCACACGGTGACTAATTGTTATCCTGATTCAATGCATTAATTAGTGTTAGTTTATAACATTAGTAGAACATACTAGGTACTGTCTCACACGCTGCATAGATAGGGGGTCGGACATTTGATGGTAAATGACTAGATCTCGAAGCGCTTAGTTGCTGCTATGAAGCCTTGGACTCGTAGGAAGATGTGTGTATTGACTTCGTGAACAATTACTATAGGAATAGGGGAAGGTTGCAGCTGTATCGGTTGTGGCCCATGATTAACGCTTTGTGCTACCAATTAGACCGTTAGTTCGATCCTTAGTCGGTCCATGACAAAATACTTTCAATCTAATATATAAGCACGTGGCCAAAGTAGTAGACATGACAACCGTGCATAGTATCTGAAGCAGGCGCGTAGCTACTATATGACCCTGAAGGCCTGCAGATTGTCCAAGAAAATAAAAATTCTAAAACACCAAATATGCAATAAAAACTGGTGTTGGAGGGGGAGGGGCGGGTATGACGACGAGTTGAGTTGACAACTTGGAGGAGGTCACATACATTCTGCACAACATAAAAGTCAAATTCATATCTCTGAAAATATCGAAATTTGAACTTCCAAGACGTAAATTTAAATGCGTCAGAGTGCACCATTGGCGTTCTATGGTTTATCATTTTCCGGGGGACCATGCCTCCAGATCTTTCTAGCAAAATCGTATCCTTTGATGCTCAGTTTATTATTATGACCTACCAATTCAAAATCGCTAGCTATGCAGTTATGCTAAGGGCAGTTCTAAAGAACTATAATAGTGTTTGAAAGCTGTAGGACAACACAAATATTCAGGCACATGACACTTTCCCTTGCCAATAACTTGTTCCGATGTGTCCAACAGTCGTACGCTGCTCGTATGATACAATACTATGACCTGTGTTACAGCCATATACAAGCAAACAACATATATGTTACTACGTACATAGTACCACAAGAACCCCCAATAGCCATTGTAACCGTATGCGAGAACAGCCAGATGTCTCAAATCGCGACCGACTCCGTGTTCTGGAATATTGTCAAGCCTTTATAAACAATGTTATAGAAGTAACTCAAGCCAGACTCCGCGTTATAGAATATTGTCTCGAGGCTGGACGGATTTTTTTATTAATAACTCGAGCCGACTCCGTGTTATCGTATATTGTCTCACATTTGAGAGTATCTATAGAGTAGTACATCGCGTCTGACTCCGTGTTATAGAATATTGTCTCACATTTGTGAGTATATATCGAGTAGTACATCGCGCCTGACTCCGTGTTATAGAATATTGTCTCACATTTGTGACTATCTATATAGTAGTACATCGAGCCTGACTCCGTGTTATAGAATATTGTCTCACATTCGGAATGAGCTATATAATAGTATCTAGCTGACTCCGTGTTATAGAATATTGTCTCACATTTGGAAGGAGCTATAGAATAGTACCTAGCCGACTCCGTGTTATAGAATATTGTCTCACATTTGAATGGAGCTATATAATAGTACCTAGCCGACTCCGTGTTATAGAATATTGTCTCACATTTGAAAGGAGCTATAGAATAGTACCTCGCCGACTCTATGTTATAGAATATTGTCTCACATTTGAAAGGAGCTATAGAATAGTACCTCGCCGACTCCATGTTATAGAATATTGTCTCACATTTGAAAGGAGCTTTAGAATAGTACCTCGCCGACTCTATGTTATAGAATATTGTCTCACATTTGAAAGGAGCTATAGAATAGTACCTCGCCGACTCCATGTTATAGAATATTGTCTCACATTTGAAAGGAGCTATAGAATAGTACCTCGCCGACTCCATGTTATAAAATATTGTCTCACAGTTGAAAGGAGCTATAGAATAGTACCTCGCCGACTCCGAGTTATAGAATATTGTCTCACATTTGGAAGGAGTTATAGAATAGTACCTCGCCGACTCCGTGTTATAGAATATTGTCTCACATTTGGAAGGAGCTATATAATAGTACCTAGCCGACTCCGTGTTATAGAATATTGTCTCACAGTTGGAAGGAGCTATACAATAGTACATAGCCGACTCCGTGTTATAGAATATTGTCTCACATTTGGAAGGAGCAATAGAATAGTGCCTCGCCGACTCCATGTAATAGAATATTGTCGCACATTCGGAATGAGTTATAGAATAGTACCTCGCCGACTCCGTGTTATAGAATATTGTCTCACATTTGGAAGGAGCTATAGAATAGTACCTAGCCGACTCCGTGTTATAGAATATTGTCTCACATTTGAAAGGAGTCATAGAATAGTACCTCGCCGACTCCATGTTATAGAATAGTGTCTCACAGTTGAAAGGAGCTATAGAATAGTACCTCGCCGACTCCATGTTATAGAATATTGTCTCACATTTGAAAGGAGCTATAGAATAGTACCTAGCCGACTCCGTGTTATATAATAGTGTCTCACATTCGGAAGAGGCTATAGAATAGTACCTAGCCGACTCCGTGTTATAGAATATTGTCTCACATTCGAAAGAGGCTATAGAATAGTACCTAGCCGACTCCGTGTTATAGAATATTGTCTCACATTCGGAAGAGTCTATAGAATAGTACCTAGCCGACTCCGTGTTATATAATAGTGTCTCACATTCGAAAGAGGCTATAGAATAGTACCTAGCCGACTCCGTGTTATAGAATATTGTCTCACATTCGGAAGAGGCTATAGAATAGTACCTAGCCGACTCCGTGTTATATAATAGTGTCTCACATTCGAAAGAGGCTATAGAATAGTACCTAGCCGACTCCGTGTTATAGAATATTGTCTCACATTCGGAAGAGGCTATAGAATAGTACATAGCCGACTCCGTGTTATAGAATATTGTCTCACATTCGGAAGAGTCTATAGAATAGTATATAGCCGACTCCGTGTTATAGAATATTGTCTCACATTTGAAAGGAGCTATAGAATAGTACCTCGCCGACTCCATGTTATAGAATATTGTCTCACATTTGAAAGGAGCTTTAGAATAGTACCTCGCCGACTCTATGTTATAGAATATTGTCTCACATTTGAAAGGAGCTATAGAATAGTACCTCGCCGACTCCATGTTATAGAATATTGTCTCACATTTGAAAGGAGCTATAGAATAGTACCTCGCCGACTCCATGTTATAAAATATTGTCTCACAGTTGAAAGGAGCTATAGAATAGTACCTCGTCGACTCCGTGTTATAGAATATTGTCTCACATTTGGAAGGAGTTATAGAATAGTACCTCGCCGACTCCGTGTTATAGAATATTGTCTCACATTTGGAAGGAGCTATATGATAGTACCTAGCCGACTCCGTGTTATAGAATATTGTCTCACAGTTGGAAGGAGCTATAGAATAGTACATAGCCGACTCCGTGTTATAGAATATTGTCTCACATTTGGAAGGAGCAATAGAATAGTACCTCGCCGACTCCATGTAATAGAATATTGTCGCACATTCGGAATGAGTTATAGAATAGTACCTCGCCGACTCCGTGTTATAGAATATTGTCTCACATTTGGAAGGAGCTATAGAATAGTACCTAGCCGACTCCGTGTTATAGAATATTGTCTCACATTTGAAAGGAGTCATAGAATAGTACCTCGCCGACTCCATGTTATAGAATATTGTCTCACAGTTGAAAGGAGCTATAGAATAGTACCTCGCCGACTCCATGTTATAGAATATTGTCTCACATTTGAAAGGAGCTATAGAATAGTACCTAGCCGACTCCGTGTTATATAATAGTGTCTCACATTCGGAAGAGGCTATAGAATAGTACCTAGCCGACTCCGTGTTATAGAATATTGTCTCACATTCGAAAGAGGCTATAGAATAGTACCTAGCCGACTCCGTGTTATAGAATATTGTCTCACATTCGGAAGAGTCTATAGAATAGTACCTAGCCGACTCCGTGTTATATAATAGTGTCTCACATTCGAAAGAGGCTATAGAATAGTACCTAGCCGACTCCGTGTTATAGAATATTGTCTCACATTCGGAAGAGGCTATAGAATAGTACCTAGCTGACTCCGTGTTATATAATAGTGTCTCACATTCGAAAGAGGCTATAGAATAGTACCTAGCCGACTCCGTGTTATAGAATATTGTCTCACATTCGGAAGAGGCTATAGAATAGTACATAGCCGACTCCGTGTTATAGAATATTGTCTCACATTCGGAAGAGTCTATAGAATAGTATATAGCCGACTCCGTGTTATAGAATATTGTCTCACATTCGGAAGAGGCTATAGAATAGTACCTAGCCGACTCCGTGTTATAGAATATTGTCTCACATTCGGAAGAGGCTATAGAATAGTACCTAGCCGACTCCGTGTTATAGAATATTGTCTCACATTCGGAAGAGGCTATAGAATAGTACCTAGCCGACTCCGTGTTATAGAATATTGTCTTCTCACACTTGGAGTTACAAAGCAGTAACTAGAGCTATGGTCCGTGTGATGGAATATTTCCTCATATTATTTTTTTTGGAAAGGAGTTATAAAGTAGTAACTCGGACCAGACTCCGTGTTATAGACTATTGTGTCACGTGTGAGATTTACAGTAACAAACCAAGGCCTACTCCGTGTCATATAATATTTCCTCACATTATAAAAGTCATTTAAAGTTTTACTGGTCATTGCTATTTCATGTTTTAATTTGTTGAGCGCATCATGGTAGATTGACTTAATTATTCGAATGAGTTATCTCGTTAAATAAAGCATTTAGTATTATTATTATTTTAGAATAGCAAGTCTGACTCTTGTCTTAGAATGATGCCTCCTTCAAGGAGAATATTGACTGGAAATATACAATGCAATAATGAGCTGGGTTGTTTTTTGATTGATGGTGTGTAGGTTCCAGCTAAACATTATAGATAATCCCAGTACGTAGGACCAACTAGCTGTCTTTAAAAACCAATATTAGTGGACTGGTGGAATTCCCTGAGAGACAGGTGGAATAGTTTAAAGGTGGGGTTGGGATATCCGTGCTGGAGTTCCCTGAGAGACAGGTAGAATAGTTTAAAGGTTGGGATGGAATATCCATGCTGGAGGTCCCTGAGAGACAGGTGGAATAGTTTAAAGGTGGGGTTGGGATATCCATGCTGGAATTCCCTGAGAGACAGGTGGAATAGTTTAAAGGTGGGGTTGGGATATCCATGCTGGAGGTCCCTGAGAGACAGGTGGAATAGTTTAAAGGTGGGGTTGGGATATCCATGCTGGAGGTCCCTGAGAGACAGGTAGAATAGTTTAAAGGTGGGGTTGGGATATCCATGCTGGAGGTCCCTGAGAGACAGGTGGAATAGTTTAAAGGTGGGGTTGGGATATCCATGCTGGAGGTCCCTGAGAGACAGGTAGAATAGTTTAAAGGTGGGGTTGGGATATCCATGCTAGAATTCCCTGAGAGACAGGTGGACTAGTTTAAAGGTTGGGATGGAATATCCATGTTGGAATTCCCTGAGAGACAGGTAGAATAGTTTAAAGGTGGGGTTGGGATATCCGTGCTGGAGTTCCCTGAGAGACAGGTGGAATAGTTTAAAGGTTGGGATGGAATATCCATGCTGGAGGTCCCTGAGAGACAGGTGGAATAGTTTAAAGGTGGGGTCTGGGATATCCATGCTGGAGGTCCCTGAGAGACAGGTGGAATAGTTTAAAGGTGGGGTTGGGATATCCATGCTGGAGGTCCCTGAGAGACAGGTGGAATAGTTTAAAGGTGGGGTTGGGATATCCATGCTGGAGGTCCCTGAGAGACAGGTGGAATAGTTTAAAGGTGGGGTTGGGATATCCATGCTGGAGGTCCCTGAGAGACAGGTGGAATAGTTTAAAGGTGGGGTTGGGATATCCATGCTGGAGGTCCCTGAGAGACAGGTGGAATAGTTTAAAGGTTGGGATGGAATATCCATGCTGGAGGTCCCTGAGAGACAGGTAGAATAGTTTAAAGGTGGGGTCTGGGATATCCATGCTGGAGGTCCCTGAGAGACAGGTGGAATAGTTTAAAGGTGGGGTTGGGATATCCATGCTGGAGGTCCCTGAGAGACAGGTAGAATAGTTTAAAGGTGGGGTTGGGATATCCGTGCTGGAGTTCCCTGAGAGACAGGTAGAATAGTTTAAAGGTGGGGTTGGGATATCCATGCTGGAGGTCCCTGAGAGACAGGTAGAATAGTTTAAAGGTGGGGTTGGAATATCCATGCTGGAGGTCCCTGAGAGACAGGTGGAATAGTTTAAAGGTGGGGTTGGGATATCCATGCTGGAGGTCCCTGAGAGACAGGTGGAATAGTTTAAAGGTGGGGTTGGGATATCCATGCTGGAGGTCCCTGAGAGACAGGTAGAATAGTTTAAAGGTGGGGTTGGGATATCCATGCTGGAGGTCCCTGAGAGACAGGTGGAATAGTTTAAAGGTGGGGTTGGAATATCCATGCTGGAGGTCCCTGAGAGACAGGTGGAATAGTTTAAAGGTGGGGTTGGGATATCCATGCTGGAAGTCCCTGAGAGACAGGTGGAATAGTTTAAAGGTGGGGTTGGGATATCCATGCTGGAGGTCCCTGAGAGACAGGTGGAATAGTTTAAAGGTGGGGTCTGGGATATCCATGCTGGAGGTCCCTGAGAGACAGGTGGAATGGTTTAAAGGTGGGGTTGGGATATCCATGCTGGAGGTCCCTGAGAGACAGATGGAATAGTTTAAAGGTGGGGTTGGGATATCCATGCTGGAGGTCCCTGAGAGACAGGTGGAATAGTTTAAAGGTGGGGTTGGGATATCCATGCTGGAGGTCCCTGAGAGACAGGTGGAATAGTTTAAAGGTGGGGTCTGGGATATCCATGCTGGAGGTCCCTGAGAGACAGGTGGAATAGTTTAAAGGTGGGGTTGGGATATCCATGTTGGAATTCCCTGAGAGACAGGTGGAATAGTTTAAAGGTGGGGTTGGAATATCCATGTTGGAATTCCCTGAGATACAGGTGGAATAGTTTAAAGGTGGGGTTGGGATATCCATGTTGGAATTCCCTGAGAGACAGGTGGAATAGTTTAAAGGTGGGGTCTGGGATATCCATGCTGGAGTTCCCTGAGAGACAGGTGGAATAGTTTAAAGGTGGGGTCTGGGATATCCACACATGCAATACTGAATTGAATGTACATTGTAAATTAAACGTATGCTTTTCCGGAAGTCGTGATAGCGTAGTGGTAGCGCGTTCGATTCATTCGAAAGACCCGTGGCTCGAGCCCAGCTGGAGCCGTTACGAGTGTGTCCTTAGGCAAGGCATTTAAATTCCACGTTGCCTCTTCTCTCTCCCTCGTGGCGATGCATTCCATTAGGAATGAGGTCTCGAGATTGATTAATATAAGTTGTAAGAACTTGTTTCGCAATCAAGCTAAAATAAATTTGTATAAACTAAACTTATCGTTTATATAATCATGTGAATCTCCGATCGACAAATCGAAAACCTTAAAACAGTGTACAAACAATAGCCACGCGCGTTGTCTAATTTATTAGGGAACACATAATATACACATATAATTGAAAACTCATAGCAAACGAAATACGAATATACATAGACAAAATAAACATTGTGTATCACGAACATGTACCCACATAATCAAATAGACAAAATAAAATGTAAATGTTATTGCATTAAAGACATACTTACATTGCATTTCATGAGCATCGACTGAGGGAGAAAATCCCAGATCTCTATTCAATTCCAGTCACTTGTATTTCATCAATATTATTTCTATTTCCCCCGAAAAGCATCTCGTGCCGGTACAATATAATAATTGAATTGTCGAGAGACTCCGTTCCTATAATAACCCATTATCCAAGATTTTCCGATTTTCTCAAACAGATCACGTGACAAAATATATATCACGTGGCATATCGTTTTCGGCTGCTGCAAGCACACACTCAAAATATCGGGAAGATTTTAGAGAAGTATTCCGATTGAATATGAGTATCGATGTGTGTTCGTGAATGAACTGTTCTATTCCCCTCACTCGTCTGAAGGTGTTTTGTTTAACAAACAAACAATGGTTGCAACTCGTTCCTGATTGTCGGCAAACAATTAGATTAGCTCTGTGTGTGTTATTTATCGCCTGTACAAGACAATCATTCATTATATTGGTACTAAGAGTTTTTTTTATAATTCTAAGAACTAGTAACACTCGGAATTGCCATGTTAAACGGCTAGTATCGACAGCAATCATGACTGGTTCACGAGTAATCTCAGTGAATATAACACATCCTGGGATCTTAGTTTCGATGCCCCGTCTGATCCTAGTAATGTAAACCGTATTGAACTGAATACGGCCAGCGTTTGATCCCCCGTCTGACCCTAATAATATTAACAGTCTTTCCGATGGGACGTTAAACCGAGTTCTCGTGTCGGTGCTTTACAACGTGCACGTAAAAGAACGAGAGGAGACTCTGGAATGGGTCTCTGCAGGAGGCGTTGCTGATAAAGTATAGGCAACCGGTAGCGACGATAAATAGACGTAAACACACACACACACTCACACACTATGTTCCGATGTCTCATGTATTGGTGCAATTAACCAGATAAACCAACCAGGGATACGGCTGGATGGCAACTTTATAATGAATGTAATACATTGTGGCTAGTGGGTGGCAACTTTATAATGAATGTAATACACCGTGGATGGTAAATTTATAATGAATATAATACATTGTGGCTCGTGGGTGGCAACTTTATAATTAATGTAATACATTGTGGCTCGTGGGTGGCAACTTTATAATGAATGTAATACATTGTGGAATGTAACTTTATAATGAATGTAATACAGCGTGGCTCGTGGGTGGCAACTTTATAATGAATATAATACATTGTGGCTCGTGGGTGGCAACTTTATAATGAATGTAATACATTGTGGCTCGTGGGTGGCAACTTTATAATGAATGTAATACATTGTGGCTCGTGGGTGGCAACTTTATAATGAATGTAATACATTGTGGAATGTAACTTTATAATGAATTTAATACATTGTGGATTGTAACCTTATAATGAATGTAATACAGCGTGGATTGTAACTTTATAATAAATGTAATACATTGTGGATTGTAACTTTATAATGAATGTAATACAGCGTGGATGTAACTTTATAATGAATGTAATACATTGTGGATTGTAACTTTATAATGAATGTAATACATTGTGGATGGCAACTTTATAATGAATGTAATACATTGTGAATTGTAACTTTATAATGAATGCAATACATTGTGGATTGTAACTTTATAATGAATGTAATACATTGTGGAATGTAACTTTATAATGAATGTAATACATTGTGGATGGCAACTTTATAATGAATGTAATACATTGTGGATTGTAACTTTATAATGAATGTAATACATTGTGGATGGCAACTGTATAATGAATGTAATACATTGTGGATAGTAACTTATAGCCACTATAGCCACTATATTGCTAGCATCGTCCACATCACGCACGTCTAACGGGGCCACTATATTGCTGGCATCGTCCACATCACGCACGTCTAACGTGACCACTATATTGCTAGAAACGTCCACATCATGCACGTCTAACGGGGCCACCATATTTCTAGCATCGTCCACATCACGCACGTCTAACGGGGCCACCATATTGCTAGAATCTACCACATCATGCACGTCTAACGGGGCCACTATATTGCTAGAATCGTCCACATCACGCACGTCTAACGTGACCACTATATTGCTAGAATATACCACATCATGCACGTCTAACGGGGCCACTATGTTGCTAGCATCGTCCACATCATGCACGTCTAACGGGGCCATTATATTGCTAGAATCTACCACATCATGCACGTCTAACGGGGCCACTATATTGATAGAATCTACCACATCATGCACGTCTAACGGGGCCACTATATTGCTAGCATCGTCCACATCATGCACGTATAATGGGACCACTATATTGCTAGCATCGTCCACATCATGCACCTCTAATGGGACCACTATATTGCTAGCATCTACCACATCATGCACGTCTAACGGGACCACTATATTGCTAGCATCGTCCACATCACGCACGTCTAATGGGACCACTATACTGCTAGCATCGTCCACATCATGCACGTCTAATGGGACCACTATATTGCTAGCATCGTCCACATCACGCACGTCTAATGGGACCACTATACTGCTAGCATCGTCCACATCATGCACCTCTAATGGGACCACTATATTGCTAGCATCTACCACATCATGCACGTCTAACGGGACCACTATATTGCTAGAATCTACCAAACCACGCACGTCTAACTGGGCCACTATATTGCTAGAATCTTCCACATCATGCACGTCTAACGGGACCACTATATTGCTAGAATCGTCCACATCACGCACGTCTAACATGACCACTATATTGCTAGAATCGTCCACATCATGCACGTCTAATGGGACCACTATATTGCTAGTATCTACCAAACCACGCACGTCTAACTGGGCCACTATATTGCTAGAATCGTCCACATCACGCACGTCTAACTGGGCCACTATATTGCTAGAATCTACCACATCATGCACGTCTAACGTGACCACTATATTGCTAGAATCGTCCACATCATGCACGTCTAACGGGACCACTATATTGCTAGAATCTACTAAACCACGCACGTCTAACTGGGCCACTATATTGCTAGAATCTTCCCCACATCACGCACGTCTAACGGGACCACTATATTGCTAGAATCGTCCAAATCACGCACGTCTAACGGGACCACTATATTGCTAGAATCTACCAAACCACGCACGTCTAACTGGGCCACTATATTGCTAGAATATTCCACATCATGCACGTCTAACGGGATCACTATATTGCTAGAATCGTCCACATCACGCACGTCTAACGGGACCACTATATTGCTAGAATCTACCACATCATGCACGTCTAACGGGACCACTATATTGCTAGAATCTACCATATCATGCACGTCTAACGTGACCACTATATTGCTAGAATCTACCACATCATGCACGTCTAACGTGACCACTATATTGCTAGAATCGTCCACATCATGCACGTCTAACGTGACAACTATATTGCTAGCATCGTCCACATCACGCACGTCTAACGTGACCACTATATTGCTAGAATCGTCCACATCATGCACGTCTAACGGGACCACTATATTGCTAGAATCTACCACATCATGCACATCTAACAGGACCACTATATTGCTAGCATCATCCACATCATGCACATCTAACGGGGCCACTATATTGCTAGAATCTTCCACATCATGCACGTCTAACGTGACCACTATATTGCTTGCTCGTCCACATCATGCACGTCTAACGGGGCCACTATATTGCTAGAATCTACCACATCATGCATGTCTAACGGGGTCACTATATTGCTAGCTCGTCCACATCATGCACGTCTAACGGGGCCACTATATTGCTAGCATCTACCACATCATGCATGTCTAACGGGGCCACTATATTGCTTGCTCGTCCACGTCATGCACGTCTAACGGGGTCACTATATTGCTAGCTCGTCCACATCATGAATGTCTAACGGGGCCACTATATTGCTAGAATCTTCCACATCATGCACGTCTAACGGGACCACTATATTGCTAGCATCGTCCACATCATGCACGTCTAACGGGGCCACTATATTGCTAGAATCTTCCACATCATGCACGTCTAACGGGATCACTATATTGCTAGCATCGTCCACATCATGCACGTCTAACGGGGCCACTATATTGCTAGAATCTTCCACATCATGCACGTCTAACGGGGCCACTATATTGCTAGAATATTCCACATCATGCACGTCTAACGTAACCACTATATTGCTAGCATCGTTCCACACCATGCACGTCTAACGGGGCCACTATATTGCTTGCTCGTCCACGTCATTCATGTCTAACGGGGCACTTTGGAAAGTTAATGGTTAAAATTTGACACTTTGGAAAGTTAATGGTTAAGATCTGACACATTGGAAAGTTAATGGTTACGGTCTGACACATTGGAAAGTTAATGGTTAAGATCTGACACATTGGAAAGTTAATGGTTAAGGTCTGACACATTGGAAAGTTAATGGTTAAGATCTGACACATTGGAAAGTTAATGGTTAAGATCTGACACATTGGAAAGTTAATGGTTAAGATCTGACACATTGGAAAGTTAATGGTTAAGATCTGACACATTGGAAAGTTAATGGTTAAGGTCTGACACATTGGAAAGTTAATGGTTAAGGTCTGACACATTGGAAAGTTAATGGTTAAAATCCGACGCAATGCACCTTGCACATATTGCTTAGCTACGTAGCTGACCATAGATTGCCATGGGTGAAATACTATACTGTTGCCAGTAGCTGACCATATATTGGCATGGGTGAAATACTATACTGCTGCCGGTAGCTGACCATAGATTGCCATGGGTGAAATACTATACTGTTGCCGGTAGCTGACCATAGATTGCCATGGGTGAAATACTATACTGTTGCCGGTAGCTGACCATATATTGGCATGGGTGAAATACTATACTATTGCCGGTAGCTGACCATAGATTGCCATGGGTGAAATACTATACTGTTGCTGATAGCTGACCATATATTGGCATGGGTGAAATACTATACTGTTGCCGGTAGCTGACCATAGATTGCCATGGGTGAAATACTATACTGTTGCCGGTAGCTGACCATATATTGGCATGGGTGAAATAACATACCGTTGCAGGTAACTGACCATAGATTGCCATTGGTGAAATACTATACTGTTGCCGGTAGTTGACCATAGATTGCCATGGGTGAAATACCATACTGTTGTCGGTAGCTGACCATAGATTGTCATGGGTGAAATAACATACTGTTGCATATAGCTGACCATAGAATGCAATGGGTGAAATACTATACTGTTGCCAGTAGCTGACCATAGATTGCCATTGGTGAAATAACATTATGTTGCCAGTAGCTGACCATAGATTGCCATGGGTGAAATAACATACTGTTGCCAGTAGCTGACCATAGATTGCCATTGGTGAAATAACATACTGTTGCCAGTAGCTGACCATAGATTGCCATTGGTGAAATAACATACTGTTGCCAGTAGCTGACCATAGATTGCCATTGGTGAAATAACATACTGTTGCCAGTAGCTGACCATAGATTGCCATTGGTGAAATAACATACTGTTGCCAGTAGCTGACCATAGATTGCCATTGGTGAAATAACATACTGTTGCCAGTAGCTGACCATAGATTGCCATTGGTGAAATAACATACTGTTGCCAGTAGCTGACCATAGAACACCGATAGGAAATGTCATAAAGCTATAGAAGAACCAACCAATGATCAAACCCATGGCATTCAGATTGCCAGCCCAGAACATTCACCGCTCAGCCATTAACCCTTTCAACACCACAGACCTCTAAATAGGCTTACAAAAAGTGTAGATCCAGATGAGCCGGCTCGTGATGAGCCGTCTCATCAGGATCTGCACTTTTTGCCAGTAATATTACTATTTTTAGACATAATTACCCATTTTGATAAATGAACTTGTCCAAATGTGATTTTCTGATTCATTTATTGGTTTAAGAATATCATGGACCAGTCCATGTCAGTTACTTGGTGTTGAATGGGTTAAATGAATGCTGCATCAACACGTTAATAGTGGATACTTCAGTGCCACTGCTGCTGCTTAACGCTTTGCATGCTAGGTAAAATAAATGCTATAAATAGTTCAAATAATTGTTAACTGTAGCAGACGACAATTCAATAATGCGTTTTTCGTATTTGGTTTAAACGATATTTATTGCAAAACATGAATCAAATACAACAACATACATAATGCACAAGATCAAATAGGAAGCTAGCTTTAATAAAACGTTTTCCTTTCATTTGTAACAAAACTGAGGTGGAATTTCATTTCATTTCAGTGCTTACGCATTTGCTTCACGTGCGAAAGGCCCGGAGTTCGAGCCCCGCTGGAGCCGTTACGATTGTCTCCTTAGGCAAGGCATTTAAATTCCACATGCCTCTTCTCTCTCCCTCGTGGCGATGGATTCCATCAGGAATGAGGTCTCGAGAATGATTAGTGTAAGTTATAAGAACTTGTTTCGCAATTGAGCTAAAATAAATTTGTATAAATGGAATTTCATTATAATTGTGATATTACGACACAACTCTACTGAAATGTACGACATATTTTGACTGTTATTTTCACCGCTAGCTTGCAAAGAGTTAAGGATTATTTATTGTGTACACAAACGACTTTTTTTTTTAAAGTTTATTTATCGTCGCTACCGGTTGCCCATATGAGCGACGCCTCCTGAAGAGATTAGTCATTTTAGATTTTTGGAGGATAGTGCAATGATACAGACAGAGACCCATTCCAGAGTCTCCTCTGGTTCTTTTACGTGCACAGTGTAAAGCACCGACACGAGACCTCGGTTTAACGTCCCATCTGAAAGACTGTTAATTTTATTAGGGTCAGACGGGGTATCGACTTATACGACTTATGAGCACTTATATGAAGTGCTTTGTTACAATGATTGATTTTCACACATAGTGTTTTAAAAAAAAAAGTTTAAACTTTATTTATTTTACAACGATTGCGAAGCAAGTTTTAACAACTTATATTAATCACTCTTGTTGGCGCTGAAAGCGTAAATGTGGTCATTCGTGTGGGAGGAAACCGGAGTACCCGGAGAAAACCCACTTGTCCGATCTGGCGACTACCGTACCATCTCACATACTTTCCGGTCCGAGGATCGAACCCGGGTTGCATTGGTGAGAAGCGAGCGTGCTAACCACTGCGCTAATCAGACATTGTGTTTTGAACATAAATTTGATATTTTTAGACAGTTTTAGCGACACGTCGCCTCATTGAGGGAAGTATGACCCGAAGTCATTCGTTGATACGAAGCAACAAGACAATACCATCTGAACTTTAACCTGCAAGTGCGACCTTGACCGTGAAGATATGCACATGGGAGTTGTACACAAAATGTTGTATCACTTTACACAGGAAGTAGGACTGGCATACGGACAGACACTGCAAACATTATACAGTCAAACCTGTCTTAAGCAGCCAGCCAAGGGAATCACAGAAAGTGGCTGCTTAGCACAGGTGGCTGCTTAATAAAGGTCAAATGTATAATAAAACAACATATTGGGAATCTGGAAAGTGGCTGCTTAATACAGGCTGGCTGCTTAATGGAGGTGACCACTAACACAGGTTTGACTGTATAATACAGGTTGGCTGCTTAATGGAGGTGACCACTAACACAGGTTTGACTGTATAATACAGGTTGGCTGCTTAATGGAGGTGACCACTAACACAGGTTTGACTGCATAATACAGGTTGGCTGCTTAATGGAGGTGACCACTAACACAGGTTTGACTGTATGTCTCCCGACCTGTTGAGATCCAGGACACATAAATATAGTATACAATCAAATTATACATTGTAATATATCTGATAAACTTGTTTCAGTAATACAGTGTTTACTACAGAGCATCAACGATTCTCTACCACTGATAAAAACTTCTACCATTTTTGGTTTACAATTTTTAATGCTGTTAACAACACAGTCAATGTTACATACTAAACCAACTAGACATCAATCTTTGATTTCCCCATCATCAAAATATAACATTGGCAGCTCATTCCTTGCTTGCGATTGCAAAATTGCAACTACAGTCAAACCTGTCTATAAAGGCCACCCTCGGGAAAGTCAAAAAGTGGTCTTTGTTTGTTGGCAGGTGGCCTCTCAATAGAGGGTTAAAATGCATTGAAAATGACTCGACGGGAGCGAAAAATGGTGGTCTTTAGAGACAAGTTTTTCATATGCGGCCTTTATTCGGAGGTGGCCTTTGGCGCAGGTTTGACTGTATATGTACGAAATAAGTTTTGTTTGTTTGTTTTTGGGGGCTTAAAGGCGCACCAACAGCTTAGGTCAAACGGCACTCTCAAGCTATTATTGGTGGAGGACGACCCAGGATGCACCAACAGCTTAGGTCAAACGGCACTCTCAAGCTATTATTGGTGGAGGACGACCCAGGATGCACCAACAGCTTAGGTCAAACGGCACTCTCAAGCTATTATTGGTGGAGGACGACCCAGGATGCACCAACAGCTTAGGTCAAACGGCACTCTCAAGCTATTATTGGTGGAGGACGACCCAGGATGCACCAACAGCTTAGGTCAAACGGCACTCTCAAGCTATTATTGGTGGAGGACGACCCAGGATGCACCAACAGCTTAGGTCATACGGCACTCTCAAGCTATTATTGGTGGAGGACGACCCCGGATGCTGCTCTGAGCAGTATTGCAGGCACGGACGGGTGATCGGGTAGAACCACCCACCTACCTCAAGCCAGTTGGATAGCATCCTCAAATGAAATCATTTGAAAGACTCCGATGGGATTCGAACCTATAGTGGTGAGGGGCAAGTGATTTGAAGTCAAACGACCGTAACCACTCAGCCCCTTGTATGAAATGAAATTATACGTTATGTTATATTTCGGGTTTTACGCCTGCATCAGCACCATTTTGGGCTATATCAACGGGGGGCAGTTTACCTAACAACACCTTTCCTGGGCAGGTTCCAGCGGTTAACCAGTACTTGGGTGCACCAACCTCCATAAGAAACTGCCAACTTTTTCATATAAATGAGACACGGCCTGAGCGGGGCTCGAACCCGTGACCATCAGTGATGATAGGTTACAGTGGCATACAAGTCAGCGACCTTAACCACTCGACCACGGAGGCGGACATGAAATAAAATTACATATCTATATATAGAAAGGGATACAAGTACAACTGTACCTAAGTTATGGCTTGAACAATCTACAATCTATCGTAACTTGGAACTATTAAACATATTCCATTACATCACTCGCCTCAAACACTGTACGTGTACTTGAATTAGTGCGTCCAAATTTCAGCACACAGCCAATGATTTAAAAAAATTTAAAGAAAATTTATTTGGGGTCATGAATTGATTTGAGACTTCATTGCTATATATATGTGTATGTAACAAATACAAACAAATTACAAACATAATTAGCAAATGGGTTAGTTTATACAAATTTATTTTTAGCTCGATTGCGAAACAAGTTCTTACAACTTATATTAATCACTCTCGAGACCTCATACCTGATGGAATCCATCGCCACGAGGGAGAGAGAAAAGGCAACGTGGAATTTAAATGCCTTGCCTAAGGACACAATCGTAACGGGTTGGTCATGAACTAGTGCTAATTATAACTTTAGCGCGCAGTGGCGTAAACAGTCAACGGAAAATGATGGAACATGACAGAAAATATTAAAAGCATTGGAAATTTGTTGTAGTTTAATATCTCGATTACTAGATCGGTGTTATGGTGACGAGGTGGAAAAGCAACTGTGTAAAGTAGTCCTGGTAGAAAACGTGAAATGTGATTTGAAACTTTTTGATATTGAAGATAAGCCAATGAATGCCAAGTGGATTGTCGATGCACACGAACATGTAAAATCATCCACTTTAATTAATGGTTGGGCAACGTCTGCGTTGAAATCGTTCATTGAAAAGTGAAAATCATTAGAACTACAGTTCATGCCCGCCGACAATCTTTTAACCAACTTGTTATTTTATGTTATATTTCGGGTTTTACGCCTGCATCAGCACCATTTTGGGCTATATCACCGGCGGGCAGTTTACCTAACAACACCTTTCCTGGGCAGGCTCCAGCGGTTAACCAGTACTTGGGTGCACCAACCTCCGTAAGAAACTGCCAATATATAAATGAGACACGGTCTGAGCGGGGCTCGAACCCGTGACCATCAGTGATGATAGGTTACAGTGGTATACAAGTCAGCGACCTTAACCACTCGACCACGGAGGTGGACTACTTGTTATTTAAATGTTTTGTTTTTGTTGGTTTGAAAAGCCAGCCTTTGCAAACTGTTGTCCATCTGGCCAATACTTTAGATGTAATAATAAAAAATCTGCATACATTGCTTCTAGTTTTCACACACATTGTGTAACTCTAGCAATACGCACAATGTAAACATAAAGTATGCATGTCGAAGGAAGTAACCGATAGCGACGGAAACAATTAAAAACTTTCTTTAGTTTTAGCATTAACTTATTACATTTATCAACATAAGATATTGTTTTAATAGTCAGTTTATTTTCTAATTTGAAAACAATAACACAATTGGACAGGCACATGTATATCTCAGCAATTTAAAATACTAATATATAATAAATACGTAATATTTGATTTACGTTTATTAAAATGTCAGCTTTGTAACATTACAATAAGCATGTGAATGGGATTATAATAGCGTAGAATTAGCATGCAGTAAACACCCGCTAATAGCGCTAAAATTAGAACTCCGCTAAAATAAGTACACGTACAGTATAAGAGAAGACAAATAAGTCCCAAACATACAGACAATTGATAGTTCTCACAAATACAGTCCATGTTGGCACAGATTACATTACAACATTGCTCTGACACACGAGAGAACACATACTGTCACACACATACAGACATTCTGCAAGTCCATGTTGGCACAGATTACATTACAACACTGCTCTCACATACGAGAGAACACATACTGTCGCACACATACAGACATTCTGCAAGTCCATGTTGGCACAGATTACATTACAACATTGCTCTCAGATACGAGAGAACACATACTGTCGCACACATACAGACATTCTGCAAGTCCATGTTGGCACAGATTACATTACAACATTGCTCTCAGATACGAGAGAACACATACTGTCGCACACATAAAGACATTCTGCAAGTCCATGTTGGCACAGATTACATTACAACATTGCTCTCACATAGGAGAGAACACATACTGTCGCACACATACACAAGATATCAAAGGAGTAAATCACCCACACCATGTTGCTCACATACAGTACATACATAGTGGATAAGTACACTTCTAGCACCAGTTATAGTCAGGCTTTTAAAACACAAATCATTTGATTGACGTCTAAAACATAGGTTTTTTTTTTTAAGTCATGTTGAATTCACATGCGAGTATAATTGTGGTTTTATTTTTAAGAGATGTTATGCAAGCTGAGCTTAGTGAAGCGTATTAAATGCAAGAATGATCACCTTACATAGTAATATTATTTCATCTGCTATAAAAAAAGAGTGACTAGAAGTTATTCACATTCAAACCTTAGGTTTGGTCTAATACAGGTACGCCCATGGTATTTACATTCTGTCGTTTATGATGTATCAAAACCAGTGCATTTCAATTCACAAACCGATGAACAATTCTATACCTACAAAAAATGTAACAACACGTAATAATATTGCACTGTGGGGGTTAACCTAATTGCAAAATGTTTCATATGAAAAATTAACAACCGCCAATTTACATTCTTTTTTTAGTTTTCAAATATTGCAGGTGAACACTGTTAAACTACGTTTGGAAAATGCTGTTCATCATTGAGGCAAATTAATATTTGTTCTTAAATGTGTTGTAGCTTTTTCTTGGGTTACTACTCTATGCAAATAAATGGTGTGTTTTGGAACTATTTTCAATGCGATGTCATATTTCTAGAGCTTGTTTAGTTGTTATGCGGTGTTGCTTATGAAATTCCACGGGGGGGTTGTTTGTATGATAACTTTAATACTTCTTTATTTTGGCCTATCTAAACCTGTTTAGTCTAAATACTGGTACAAATGCAAAAATAATGATTGAAGAAAAAGATCTTGATGTTCATGGGTGTATGAACTACTTTCGGGCGCTTCAGACTCCACCCACTGGTTCCTAACTCATAAATATTATATCCATAAACATCAAAACTCATCGAATCAATCCGTAAATCAAAAAATATATTCAATTCCAGCAAAATGTTCTGCTTAGATCACCAAGAGATCAGTTTAAAGCAACGGGCCTAGGCCTCAAAGTTATAAAACTTTGCTCAGATCACCAAGAGATCAGTTTAAAGCAACGGGCCTAGGCCTCAAAGTTATAAAACTTTGCTCAGATCACCAAGAGATCAGATTAAAGCAACTGGGCCTAGGCCTCAAAGTTATAAAACTTTGCTCAGATCACCAAGAGATCAGATTAAAGCAACTGGGCCTAGGCCTCAAAGTTATAAAACTTTGCTCAGATCACCAAGAGATCAGATTAAAGCAACTGGGCCTAGGCCTCAAAGTTATAAAACTTTGCTCAGATCACCAAGAGATCAGATTAAAGCAACGGGCCTAGGCCTCAAAGTTATAAAACTTTGCTCAGATCACCAAGAGATCAGATTAAAGCAACGGGCCTAGGCCTCAAAGTTATAAAACTTTGCTCAGATCACCAAGAGATCAGATTAAAGCAACTGGGCCTAGGCCTCAAAGTTATAAAACTTTGCTCAGATCACCAAGAGATCAGATTAAAGCAACTGGGCCTAGGCCTCAAAGTTATAAAACTTTGCTCAGATCACCAAGAGATCAGATTAAAGCAACTGGGCCTAAGCCTCAAAGTTATAAAACTTTGCTCAGATCTCAAACTCAAAGAGTTTGAATTCATTGATTCTGAGCTTAACTCGACCAATCAGAATACTTGATATACTATACAACTTATCAATATTCTATGTAATTGTTGTTGACGACGCCGGCGCCGTTAGCGGGAAAATCATTGCCATGTCTCGCTTTCCACTAAAGCGGACGAGACCAAAAGTATGGAGTCGCCTTTAAATAAACGAGGCATTTGTTTGTAATAGAAAACATGTGACGGAATACTGAACTCTCACAAACATATTAACGAAGCATGCATGCCTAAAACAAAAACTAAAGTGCCCTTAGTCTGTCAACAAGAACTCTTCATTCTATTTTTAAAAATACAGTACTATTCATTCTCCTATTTTTAGAAATACAGTACTATTCATTCTCCTATTTTTAGAAATACAGTACTGTTCTCATTCTCCTATTTTTGGAAATACAGTACTGTTCATTCTCCTATTTTTAGAAATACAGTACTCTTCATTCTCCTATTTTTAGAAATACAGTACTCTTCATTCTCCTATTTTTAGAAATACAGTACTCTTCATTCTCCTATTTTTAGAAATACAGTACTCTTCATTCTCCTATTTTTGGAAATACAGTAGAACCTGTATTGAGCATTGAAAACGTGCAATAAGCAGTTAGAACTATCAACCATACTACATAGAACTACAGATCAATAAACGTGCTTGAAGACAGAGCCAGCTATTCTTGAAACTATTGCTTGTAGTTTATTTAATCGAAGGAAAACTATGATATGATCATTCCTCTATTCATTTTCCCCATCTTTTGTCATTTACGATGCAATTTTCCCCCTCTTTTGTCATTTACGATGCAATTTTCCCCTCTTTCAACATTTACGATGCAATTTTCCCCCTCTTTCGTCATTTACGATCCAATTTCCCCCCTCTTTTGTCATTTACGATGCAATTTTCCCCTCTTTTGTCATTTACGATCCAATTTTCCCCTCTTTCAACATTTACGATGCAATTTTCACCCTCTTTCAACATTTACGATGCAATTTTCACCACTCCCCTAAAGGTGATAAGAACACTGCTATGAACATAGTCTTGTCTCAGTCACTGTGAGTGCTTTTCCTCGATTCCTGAGGAATTCTTAAATTAAACAATGCCCGTAGTAAAAAATAAAGCATGTTGGTTACTCGATATATTTATATGTATAAATGATTACAATATAGACACTGATACCCATCATGGCACTGTCATAGATAAGTATGTGAGAAGGAAACGATGATTTAAGAAATCCTAACATGATAATGCTGATTGTATGGTGTCAAGTGTAGGACATAATCCACCCAATGTTTTATTGACAGTGGCAGACATACAGCACAAGTCCAGCAGACTTTTCCAAATACACGAGACCCCACGAAATTTCTGTCCACTCTTTAACAGTCACACCATGGACACAATGAAATAACGACCACGGAAATGACTATCTGACCGCTGTATCGCGGCCCCAAAGCTATAACGACCACGGAAATGACTATCTGACCGCCATATCGCGGCCCCAAAACTATAACGCCACGGAAAAAAAGAACTCAATGTTTCACAGCTAAATTTTCTGAGGTTTGAAAATTTGCCAATTAAACAAAAGCATGTGGTGACACGTTTAATAGCTCAAATATCTGTGTTACAAATTGATTAATGCAGTCTAATTGGCAGACACACTATTGAGTGATACCATTGAGCAAATAAACTTATAATATACAAGTTTTTCACAATCAAGGTAAAGGGGGTATTCTGATATTTGTTGTCCGTGGTGTCGATCAGCGGGAAATTCAAACCCCCTGCGGAAAAAACAGACGTATCCACCATGATTTTCCACTAATATTACGAGATAAATTTGCCCCCTGTGGAAATAGAAGTCTGCAGGACTTGTACCCCCGCCCATAAATATCCAGGAATAACATAATCCCCCAGTAGGGCACTAACCATACGACGGTGATTTTGTCGACCTGCTTTAGAAAAACAGGGGGGAATGTCCGTATCCTGTCACGGTCCAATAATGATTTCATTTCAAACTATCATGCATGTTACTTAAAATGCCAATATTAATAACAATTCATTTTTTAGCCAGATAATCACACATGAAAATATGATTAATTATAACATGAATGTTCCCAAAATGCCTACAGGTGAATATTTGGTCGTAACATATATCACCTAACGATACCGCTAATAGTCATGTCAACGTAGAACTGTATCAAAAAGAAAATTTAGAATTCTGTGGTTGCAAATAAATGCTTGGTGACGTGAATAAAATGGCAAGATATATTGCGATATTTGCTGAGCCGAGGGGAAAAATAACTCATCTTACTCAGGGGTTGACCGAACTGTCATGAGATAGACAGTTACCCCAAAAGTACAAGTAACTAACAGTAATACATAACTTATCAAGCATCGTTAGCAGACATGTATACCAATGTCCGAATGAATGTGAATATGATTAATTCATATCGTACTCACGACCCCGATGATTTTGAACACGACCCCCCTGAAATGTGGCGAGGGGGTCACTGATGACCTCCAGAATTTAGATCCTGGAGAAAACAGTTTTTGAATAGTACATTTATTACTTATTATGCCTGTCATTATTGGTTTATTCTAGATGTGACAATTAGCTTTAGTCTTAGGTATCACACGTCTATGTATAAACATTTCACGCAGCCTGCAATACAATACATGTCCATTCACCACAATATGATAACAATCAACAACTACTTCCAATTAATTCACTAGAACAGTCGCTAAATAAAATTGATTTTTTTCCCCTAAAGGCAGACAATCCTACCATTTCTTCTTATGTTCATCCATGCTTACTCCCCCTGGTCCAAATGCCACCACAAGCAGCAGCCCACCAATCACGGACAATGTCTGAAAGAAGTCGTACTTTAGAAAGTCCCTCATTGGCTTGTATGACGGGATATTCCAAAACGCATTGAAATATAAGTTAAGACATGTAAGCCAGACGACTAGAACAAGGGCAGATAACTTTGTCTTGTAACCGATAGCGATGAGAATGATTAATGCTGTTCCGACCAAATTCTGAACAATTTGTAGGAAGTCTATTTCGAAGCGTAGCAGGGTGAGGAACATCAGGACTAGGAGGATGCGCCCACTCAGCTGCATGTACTGTTTGGGGTTGTTCTCTCCGAGGGATGGCAGACCGGCAAACAGGCTTCGGCCTTCAGCTTTGTTTTCAGCCAGTAACAGCAATACACCACCAGCCAGAGCCAAATTTCTGAAATAAAATAATAACTTATTTCATAAACAACGTGTCTCATGTTGCATTTTTAGGAATATTCTAATATTTCATTTTAATTATATTGACTAAAGTTCAGGGTGTGTATGGATCTTGAGTCAAGACCCGTAACTACATGTAAGATCATTTTATAGCAAATTTCCATCCTTTGCAGAAGAGACCAATCACTGTCATTATTGCTTTTTATTGCTGATGAGCAATAGGCACACTGTACTACAAACAATAATAATCAACACCTAAGTGTGTGGAGGCCGAAGGCCCATTTTGGTTCATACCATGATGGAAACTATTAACCTGTGATTCATAACTTTCTAGAACATTAATTATTTATTTTCAATGACACAAAAAAAAATCACATATTGCATTTAAAATGTATTTAGGCGAGATTTGCGATTTACCGTGTGCCGAACCTGGTAAATAGATCATTCTTGGAACAGTGTAAACTGTCAGACACACCTTTTCTTGTGATGATTGCTGCCCAACACTGCGAATGACCGTAACTGCTGCATATCATTAGTGAGGAAATTCATACGAAAATGAATACAAACATGGAATATACCGGTACATGTACGATCAAAGAAGGAAATGCAATAGCGATGTAAATATTACCCAAATAAACATTGCAACAGACCTCCCCAACTGCATGCACATGTATGTTTCATGTACCAACAAACACTCATTAAAATCCATGTACGTTTCATGTACCAACAAACACTCATTAAAATCCATGTACATTTCATGTACAAATAAACACCCATTAAAATCCATGAATGTTTCATGTACGAACAAACACTCATTAAAATCCATGTACATTTCATGTACAGTCACAAAAATCCATGTACGTTTCATGTACCAACAAACACAAATTTGTTTGTTTTAGGGTTTAGCGTTGCATCAACTCTCGAGCAATTATTATGGAGATAGACCCAGGGTTCCCCCTCCGAGACTAGGTCGAGCACCCGGGTAGAACCATCACCCCATCGCAAGCCAGATGGATCATCACACGAAATAATTTGACCCCACCAATGGGACTCGAATCCACAGCGGGGAGGGGCAGGCCAAGAGGCCCATAATCAAAAATACAGCCCTGATTGCAAGATTATAATTGGTGCTGATTAAACAGTCTTTGTTACAGATTATAATACAAGAGATAGAACAGTGCACTTTATTGATATGTGTATTACAGATCACCCTTTGCATGCTGGGTAGAATAAAGGCTATAAATAGTTCAAATAATTCTAGCAGACGACAATACATTAATGTGTTTGAAAACTCTGGAAATTATGTGTTCCGACCTTTGAAATGAAATTCCTTGACATATTTGACTGTGATGTTTTTTCATTGCTAGTGTGCAAAGTGTTATCCACCATTAAATATCAGGAAAATATGCTAACTATATACATTACCCATAGTGCAATATCAGGTTGAAACTCACCTTAACAAAAACTTTAGGTCAAACAAAATGCTGTAAGCAACAGTCTGAAAAATAAATGTACAATTTTGAAATACATTTTTAACAAGAGCTGTGTATTTGACTACAAAAATATACAACATACATATATATGTTATTTTCGAGGTTTATAGAGGGAATTCCAACTTAGAGATTTAGAGGGGTTCCGGTTTTAAGGGGTGTCACTGTATTATAAAATTTGAAAATGTCTGTACAAGTAGCAATGTTACTACCGGTACACATTTTTGCATTATTATTTGAATATTATATATAAATATTATATTTTGGATCAACATACACAAAGCCGAGCATCACCAATCCATAAACTTCCATATACACACAGCCGAGCATCCCACCAATCCATAAACTTCCATATACACATGGCCGAGCATCACCAATCCATAAACTTCCATATACACACAGCCGAGCATCCCACCAATCCATAAACTTCCATATACACATGGCCGAGCATCACCAATCCATAAACTTCCATATACACACAGCCGAGCAACCCACCAATCCATAAACTTCCATATACACACAGCCGAGCATCCCACCAATCCATAAACTTCCATATACACATGGCCGAGCATCACCAATCCATAAACTTCCACATACACACGGCCGAGCATCACCAATCCATAAACTTCCATATACACATGGCCGAGCATCACCAATCCATAAACTTCCACACACACAGCCGAGCATCAGCAATCCATAAACTTCCATATACACAGCCGAGCATCACCAATCCATAAACTTCCATATACACAGCCGAGCATCACCAATCCATAAACTTCCATATACACAGCCGAGCATCACCAATCCATAAACTTCCATATACACAGCCGAGCATCACCAATCCATAAACTTCCATATACACAGCCGAGCATCACCAATCCATAAACTTCCATATACACACACGGCTGAGCATCACTAATCCATAAACTTCCATATACACACATGGCCAAGCATCAACAATCCATAAACTTCCATACACACACACGGCCGAGCATCACCAATCCATAAACTTCCATATACACATGGCCGAGCATCACCAATCCATAAACTTACACACACACAGCCGAGCATCAGCAATCCATAAACTTCCATATACACAGCCGAGCATCACCAATCCATAAACTTCCATATACACAGCGAGCATCACCAATCCATAAACTTCCATATACACACATGGCCGAGCATCACCAATCCATAAACTTCCATATACACAGCCGAGCATCACCAATCCATAAACTTCCATATACACAGCCGAGCATCACCAATCCATAAACTTCCATATACACACACGGCTGAGCATCACCAATCCATAAACTTCCATATACACACATGGCCGAGCATCACCAATCCATAAACTTCCATATACACAGCCAAGCATCACCAATCCATAAACTTCCATATACACACATGGCCGAGCATCACCAATCCATAAACTTCCATATACACACATGGCCGAGCATCAGCAATCCATAAACTTCCATATACACAGCCGAGCATCACCAATCCATAAACTTCCATATACACGGCCGAGCATCACCAATCCATAAACTTCCATATACACACACGGCTGAGCATCACCAATCCATAAACTTCCATATACACACATGGCCGAGCATCACCAATCCATAAACTTCCATATACACAGCCAAGCATCACCAATCCATAAACTTCCATATACACACATGGCCGAGCATCACCAATCCATAAACTTCCATATACACACATGGCCGAGCATCACCAATCCATAAACTTCCATATACACAGCCGAGCATCACCAATCCATAAACTTCCATATACACACACGGCCGAGCATCACCAATCCATAAACTTCCATATACACACACGGCCGAGCATCAGCAATCCATAAACTTCCATATACACGGCCGAGCATCACCAATCCATAAACTTCCATATACACACACGGCCGAGCATCACCAATCCATAAACTTCCATATACACACATGGCCGAGCATCACCAATCCATAAACTTCCATATACACACAGGCCGAGCATCACCAATCCATAAACTTCCATATACACACAGCCGAGCATCACCAATCCATAAACTTCCATATACACACAGCCGAGCATCACCAATCCATAAACTTCCATATACACACAGCCGAGCATCACCAATCCATAAACTTCCATATACACACACAGCCGAGCATCACCAATCCATAAACTTCCATATACACACAGCCGAGCATCACCAATCCATAAACTTCCATATACACACATGGCCGAGCATCACCAATCCATAAACTTCCATATACACACATGGCCGAGCATCACCAATCCATAAACTTCCATATACACACAGCCGAGCATCACCAATCCATAAACTTCCATATACACACAGCCGAGTATCACCAATCCATAAACTTCCATATACACACAGCCGAGCATCACCAATCCATAAACTTCCATATACACACATGGCCGAGCATCACCAATCCATAAACTTCCATATACACACAGCCAAGCATCACCAATCCATAAGCTTCCATATACACACAGCCGAGCATCACCAATCGATAAACTTCCATATGCACACAGCCGAGCATCACCAATCGATAAACTTCCATATACACACATGGCCAAGCATCACCAATCCATAAACTTCCATATACACACAGCCGAGCATCACCAATCCATAAACTTCCATATACACACAGCCGAGCATCACCAATCGATAAACTTCCATATACACACATGGCCAAGCATCACCAATCCATAAACTTCCATACACATACAGCCGAGCATCACCAATCCATAAACTTCCATATACACACAGCCGAGCATCACCAATCCATAAACTTCCACACACACACAGCCGTGCATCACAAATCCATAAACGTCCATATACACACAGCCGAGCATCACCAATCCATAAACTTCCACACACACACACAGCCGAGCATCACCAATCCATAAACTTCCATATACACACAGCCGAGCAGCACCAATCCATAAACGTCCACATACACACATGGCCGAGCATCAGCAATCCATAAACTTCCATATACACAGCCGAGCATCACCAATCCATAAACTTCCATATACACGGCCGAGCATCACCAATCCATAAACTTCCATATACACACACGGCTGAGCATCACCAATCCATAAACTTCCATATACACACATGGCCGAGCATCACCAATCCATAAACTTCCATATACACAGCCAAGCATCACCAATCCATAAACTTCCATATACACACATGGCCGAGCATCACCAATCCATAAACTTCCATATACACACATGGCCGAGCATCAGCAATCCATAAACTTCCATATACACAGCCGAGCATCACCAATCCATAAACTTCCATATACACACACGGCTGAGCATCACCAATCCATAAACTTCCATATACACACACGGCTGAGCATCACCAATCCATAAACTTCCATATACACACATGGCCGAGCATCAGCAATCCATAAACTTCCATATACACGGCCGAGCATCACTAATCCATGAACTTCCATATACACACACGGCTGAGCATCACCAATCCATAAACTTCCATATACACACATGGCCAAGCATCAACAATCCATAAACTTCCATACACACACAGCCGAGCATCACCAATCGATAAACTTCCATATACACACATGGCCAAGCATCACCAATCCATAAACATCCATATACACACATGGTCGAGCAGCACCAATCCATAAACTTCCATATACACACAGCCGAGCAGCACCAATCCATAAACTTCCACACACACACACATAGCCGAGCATCACCAATCCATAAACTTCCATATACACACAGCCGAGCATCACCAATCCATAAACTTCCACACACACACACAGCCGAGCATCACCAATCCATAAACTTCCATATACACACAGCCGAGCAGCACCAATCCATAAACTTCCACATACACACATGGCCGAGCATCACCAATCCATAAACTTCCATATACACACATGGCCGAGCATCACCAATCCATAAACTTCCATATACACACAGCCAAGCATCACCAATCCATAAACTTCCATATACACACATGGCCGAGCATCACCAATCCATAAACTTCCATATACACACATGGCCGAGCATCACCAATCCATAAACTTCCATATACACACACAGCCGAGCATCACCAATCCATAAACTTCCACATACACACGGCCGAGCATCACCAATCCATAAACTTCCACATACACACATGGCCGAGCATCACCAATCCATAAACTTCCACATACACACAGCCGAGCATCACCAATCCATAAACTTCCATATACACATGGCCGAGCATCACCAATCCATAAACTTCCATATACACACAGCCGAGCATCACCAATCCATAAACTTCCATATACACACACAGCCGAGCATCACCAATCCATAAACTTCCATATACACACATGGCCGAGCATCACCAATCCATAAACTTCCATATACACACAGCCGAGCATCACCAATCCATAAACTTCCATATACACACATGGCCGAGCATCACCAATCCATAAACTTCCATATACACACAGCCGAGCATCACAAATCCATAAACTTCCATATACACATGACCGAGCATCAGCAATCCATAAACTTCCACATACACACAGCCGAGCATCACCAATCGATAAACTTCCATATACACACATGGCCAAGCATCACCAATCCATAAACTTCCATATACACACAGCCGAGCATCACCAATCCATAAACTTCCATATACACACAGCCGAGCATCACCAATCCATAAACTTCCATATACACACAGCCGAGTATCACCAATCCATAAACTTCCATATACACACAGCCGAGCATCACCAATCGATAAACTTCCATATACACACATGGCCGAGCATCACCAATCCATAAACTTCCATATACACACAGCCAAGCATCACCAATCCATAAGCTTCCATATACACACAGCCGAGCATCACCAATCGATAAACTTCCATATGCACACAGCCGAGCATCACCAATCGATAAACTTCCATATACACACATGGCCAAGCATCACCAATCCATAAACTTCCATATACACACAGCCGAGCATCACCAATCCATAAACTTCCATATACACACAGCCGAGCATCACCAATCGATAAACTTCCATATACACACATGGCCAAGCATCACCAATCCATAAACTTCCATACACATACAGCCGAGCATCACCAATCCATAAACTTCCATATACACACAGCCGAGCATCACCAATCCATAAACTTCCACACACACACAGCCGAGCATCACAAATCCATAAACTTCCATATACACACAGCCGAGCATCACCAATCCATAAACTTCCACACACACACACAGCCGAGCATCACCAATCCATAAACTTCCATATACACACAGCCGAGCAGCACCAATCCATAAACTTCCACATACACACATGGCCGAGCATCACCAATCCATAAACTTCCATATACACACAGCCGAGCATCACCAATCCATAAACTTCCATATACACACAGCCGAGCATCACCAATCCATAAACTTCCATATACACAAACAGCCGAGCATCACCAATCCATAAACTTCCATATACACACACGGCCGAGCATCACCAATCCATAAACTTCCATATACACACAGCCGAGCATCACCAATCCATAAACTTCCATATACACACAGCCGAGCATCACCAATCCATAAACTTCCATATACACAAACAGCCGAGCATCACCAATCCATAAACTTCCATATACACAACAGCCGAGCATCACCAATCCATAAACTTCCATATACACAAACAGCCGAGCATCACCAATCCATAAACTTCCATATACACACACGGCCGAGCATCACCAATCCATAAACTTCCATATACACACAGCCGAGCATCACCAATCCATAAACTTCCATATACACACAGCCGAGCATCACCAATCCATAAACTTCCATATACACACAGCCGAGCATCACCAATCCATAAACTTCCACACACACAGCCGCGCATCACCAATCCATAAACTTCCATATACACACAGCCGAGCATCACCAATCCATAAACTTCCACACACACACACAGCCGAGCATCACCAATCCATAAACTTCCATATACACACAGCCGAGCAGCACCAATCCATAAACTTCCATATACACACAGCCGAGCAGCACCAATCCATAAACTTCCACACACACACACACAGCCGAGCATCACCAATCCATAAACTTCCATATACACACAGCCGAGCATCACCAATCCATAAACTTCCACACACACACACAGCCGAGCATCACCAATCCATAAACTTCCATATACACACAGCCGAGCAGCACCAATCCATAAACTTCCACATACACACATGGCCGAGCATCACCAATCCATAAACTTCCATATACACACATGGCCGAGCATCACCAATCCATAAACTTCCATATACACACAGCCAAGCATCACCAATCCATAAACTTCCATATACACACATGGCCGAGCATCACCAATCCATAAACTTCCATATACACACATGGCCGAGCATCACCAATCCATAAACTTCCATATACACACACAGCCGAGCATCACCAATCCATAAACTTCCACATACACACGGCCGAGCATCACCAATCCATAAACTTCCACATACACACATGGCCGAGCATCACCAATCCATAAACTTCCACATACACACAGCCGAGCATCACCAATCCATAAACTTCCATATACACACAGCCGAGCATCACCAATCCATAAACTTCCACATACACACAGCCGAGCATCACCAATCCATAAACTTCCATATACACACAGCCGAGCATCACCAATCCATAAACTTCCACACACACACACACAGCCGAGCATCACCAATCCATAAACTTCCATATACACACAGCCGAGCATCACCAATCCATAAACTTCCACATACACACAGCCGAGCATCACCAATCCATAAACTTCCATATACACACGGCCGAGCATCACCAATCCATAAACTTCCACATACACACATGGCCGAGCATCACCAATCCATAAACTTCCATATACACACATGGCCGAGCATCACCAATCCATAAACTTCCATATACACACATGGCCGAGCATCACCAATCCATAAACTTCCATATACACACACGCCGAGCATCACCAATCCATAAACTTCCATATACACACAGCCGAGCATCACCAATCCATAAACTTCCATATACACACAGCCGAGCATCACCAATCCATAAACTTCCACATACACACAGCCGAGCATCACCAATCCATAAACTTCCATATACACACAGCCGAGCATCACCAATCCATAAACTTCCATATACACACAGCCGAGCATCACCAATCCATAAACTTCCATATACACACAGCCGAGCATCACCAATCCATAAACTTCCATATACACACAGCCGAGCATCACCAATCCATAAACTTCCATATACACACATGGCCGAGCATCACCAATCCATAAACTTCCATATACACACAGCCGAGCATCACCAATCCATAAACTTCCATATACACACAGCCGAGCATCACCAATCCATAAACTTCCATATACACACAGCCGAGCATCACCAATCCATAAACTTCCATATACACACAGCCGAGCATCACCAATCCATAAACTTCCATATACACACACGGCCGAGCATCACCAATCCATAAACTTCCATATACACACATGGCCGAGCATCACCAATCCATAAACTTCCATATACACACAGCCAAGCATCACCAATCCATAAACTTCCATATACACACAGCCGAGCATCACCAATCCATAAACTTCCATATACACACAGCCAAGCATCACCAATCCATAAACTTCCATATACACACATGACCGAGCATCACCAATCCATAAACTTCCATATACACACACCAGCCAAGCATCACCAATCCATAAACTTCCATATACACACAGCCGAGCATCACCAATCCATAAACTTCCATATACACACATGGCCGAGCATCACCAATCCATAAACTTCCATATACACACAGCCGAGCATCACCAATCCATAAACTTCCATATACACATGGCCGAGCATCAGCAATCCATAAACTTCCACATACACACAGCCGAGCATCACCAATCGATAAACTTCCATATACACACATGGCCAAGCATCACCAATCCATAAACTTCCATATACACACAGCCGAGCATCACCAATCCATAAACTTCCATATACACACAGCCGAGCATCACCAATCCATAAACTTCCATATACACACAGCCGAGCATCACCAATCCATAAACTTCCATATACACACAGCCGAGCATCACCAATCCATAAACTTCCATATACACACAGCCGAGCATCACCAATCCATAAACTTCCATATACACACAGCCGAGCATCACCAATCCATAAACTTCCATATACACACATGGCCGAGCATCACCAATCCATAAACTTCCATATACACACAGCCGAAGCATCACCAATCCATAAACTTCCATATACACACAGCCGAGCATCACCAATCCATAAACTTCCATATACACACAGCCGAGCATCACCAATCCATAAACTTCCATATACACACATGGCCGAGCATCACCAATCCATAAACTTCCATATACACACAGCCGAGCATCACCAATCCATAAACTTCCATATACACACAGCCGAGCATCACCAATCCATAAACTTCCACACACACAGCCGAGCATCACCAATCCATAAACTTCCATATACACACAGCCGAGCATCACCAATCCATAAACTTCCATACACACACAGCCGAGCATCACCAATCCATAAACTTCCATATACACACAGCCGAGCATCACCAATCCATAAACTTCCATATACACACACGGCCGAGCATCACCAATCCATAAACTTCCATATACACACAGCCGAGCATCACCAATCCATAAACTTCCATATACACACACGGCCGAGCATCACCAATCCATAAACTTCCATATACACACAGCCGAGCATCATCAATCCATATAACGACATCCCATAACTATACACACACAGCAGCATCACCAATCCATAAACTTCCATATACACACAGCCAAGCATCACCAATCCATAAACTTCCATACACACACAGCCGAGCATCACCAATCCATAAACTTCCATATACACACAGCCGAGCATCACCAATCCATAAACTTCCACACACACACAGCCGCGCATCACCAATCCATAAACTTCCATATACACACAGCCGAGCATCACCAATCCATAAACTTCCATACACACACAGCCGAGCATCACCAATCCATAAACTTCCATATACACACAGCCGAGCATCACCAATCCATAAACTTCCATATACACACAGCCGCAGCATCCAATCCATAAACTTCCACACACACTCACACACCGAGCATCACCAATCCATAAACTTCCATATACACACAGCCGAGCATCACCAATCCATAAACTTCCACACACACACACAGCCGAGCATCACCAATCCATAAACTTCCATATACACACAGCCGAGCAGCACCAATCCATAAACTTCCACATACACACATGGCCGAGCATCACCAATCCATAAACTTCCATATACACACATGGCCGAGCATCACCAATCCATAAACTTCCATATACACACAGCCAAGCATCACCAATCCATAAACTTCCATATACACACATGGCCAAGCATCACCAATCCATAAACTTCCATATACACACAGCCAAGCATCACCAATCCATAAACTTCCATATACACACATGGCCGAGCATCACCAATCCATAAACTTCCATATACACACACAGCCGAGCATCACCAATCCATAAACTTCCACATACACACGGCCGAGCATCACCAATCCATAAACTTCCACATACACACATGGCCGAGCATCACCAATCCATAAACTTCCACATACACACAGCCGAGCATCACCAATCCATAAATTTCCATATACACATGGCCGAGCATCACCAATCCATAAACTTCCATATACACACAGCCGAGCATCACCAATCCATAAACTTCCATATACACACAGCCGAGCATCACCAATCCATAAACTTCCATATACACACACGGCCGAGCATCACCAATCCATAAACTTCCATATACACACATGGCCGAGCATCACCAATCCATAAACTTCCATATACACACAGCCAAGCATCACCAATCCATAAACTTCTATATACACACAGCCGAGCATCACCAATCCATAAACTTCCATATACACACAGCCAAGCATCACCAATCCATAAACTTCCATATACACACATGGCCGAGCATCACCAATCCATAAACTTCCATATACACATGGCCGAGCATCACCAATCCATAAACTTCCATATACACACACAGCCAAGCATCACCAATCCATAAACTTCCATATACACACAGCCGAGCATCACCAATCCATAAACTTCCATATACACACAGCCGAGCATCACCAATCCATAAACTTCCATATACACACAGCCGAGCATCACCAATCCATAAACTTCCATATACACAGAGCCGAGCATCACCAATCCATAAACTTCCATATACACACAGCCAAGCAGCACCAATCCATAAACTTCCACATACACACATGGCCGAGCATCACCAATCCATAAACTTCCATATACACACAGCCGAGCATCACCAATCCATAAACTTCCATATACACACGCCGAGCATCACCAATCCATAAACTTCCATATACACACAGGCGAGCATCACCAATCCATAAACTTCCACATACACACATGCCGAGCATCACCAATCCATAAACTTCCATATACACACAGCCGAGCATCACCAATCCATAAACTTCCACATACACACAGCCGAGCATCACCAATCCATAAACTTCCATATACACACGGCCGAGCATCACCAATCCATAAACTTCCATATACACACAGCCGAGCATCACCAATCCATAAACTTCCATATACACACAGCCGAGCATCACCAATCCATAAACTTCCATATACACACAGCCGAGCATCACCAATCCATAAACTTCCATATACACACATGGCCGAGCATCACCAATCCATAAACTTCCATATACACACAGCCGAGCATCACCAATCCATAAACTTCCATATACACACAGCCGAGCATCACCAATCCATAAACTTCCATATACACACAGCCGAGCATCACCAATCCATAAACTTCCATATACACACATGGCCGAGCATCACCAATCCATAAACTTCCATATACACACAGCCGAGCATCACCAATCCATAAACTTCCATATACACACAGCCGAGCATCACCAATCCATAAACTTCCATATACACACATGGCCAAGCATCACCAATCCATAAACTTCCATACACATACAGACGAGCATCACCAATCCATAAACTTCCATATACACACAGCCGAGCATCACCAATCCATAAACTTCCACACACACACAGCCGCGCATCACAAATCCATAAACTTCCATATACACACAGCCGAGCATCACCAATCCATAAACTTCCACACACACACACAGCCGAGCATCACCAATCCATAAACTTCCATATACACACAGCCGAGCAGCACCAATCCATAAACTTCCACATACACACATGGCCGAGCATCACCAATCCATAAACTTCCATATACACACAGCCGAGCATCACCAATCCATAAACTTCCATATACACACAGCCGAGCATCACCAATCCATAAACTTCCATATACACACATGGCCGAGCATCACCAATCCATAAACTTCCATATACACACAGCCGAGCATCACCAATCCATAAACTTCCATATACACACATGGCCGAGCATCACCAATCCATAAACTTCCATATACACACGGCCGAGCATCACCAATCCATAAACTTCCATATACACACAGCCGAGC
The DNA here is from genome assembly GCA_014843695.1 of Archivesica marissinica. Classification (NCBI taxonomy): domain Eukaryota; kingdom Metazoa; phylum Mollusca; class Bivalvia; order Venerida; family Vesicomyidae; genus Archivesica; species Archivesica marissinica. Next base: position 26,510,125 of record CM026400.1, on the reverse strand, counting down.
ATCACCAATCCATAAACTTCCATATACACACATGCGAGCATCACCAATCCATAAACTTCCATATACACACAGCCCAGCATCACCAATCCATAAACTTCCATATACACACAGCCGAGCATCACCAATCCATAAACTTCCATATACACACAGCCGAGCATCACCAATCCATAAACTTCCATACAACACAGCCGAGCATCAGCAATCCATAAACTTCCATATACACACACAGCCGAGCATCACCAATCGATAAACTTCCATATACACACATGGCCAAGCATCACCAATCCATAAACTTCCATATACACACACAGCCGAGCATCACCAATCCATAAACTTCCATATACACAGCCGAGCATCACCAATCCATAAACTTCCATATACACACAGCCAAGCATCACCAATCCATAAACTTCCATATACACACAGCTGAGCATCACCAATCCATAAACTTCCACACACACACAGCCGAGCATCACCAATCCATAAACTTCCATATACACACAGCCGAGCATCACCAATCCATAAACTTCCACATACACACATGGCCGAGCATCACCAATCCATAAACTTCCATATACACACATGGCCGAGCATCACCAATCCATAAACTTCTATATACACACAGCCGAGCATCACCAATCCATAAACTTCCATATACACACAGCCAAGCATCACCAATCCATAAACTTCCATATACACACATGGCCGAGCATCACCAATCCATAAACTTCCATATACACACAGCCAAGCATCACCAATCCATAAACTTCCATATACACACATGGCCGAGCATCACCAATCCATAAACTTCCATATACACACACGGCCGAGCATCACCAATCCATAAACTTCCATATACACACATGGCCGAGCATCACCAATCCATAAACTTCCATATACACACAGCCAAGCATCACCAATCCATAAACTTCTATATACACACAGCCGAGCATCACCAATCCATAAACTTCCATATACACACAGCCAAGCATCACCAATCCATAAACTTCCATATACACACAGCCGAGCATCACCAATCCATAAACTTCCATATACACATGGCCGAGCATCACCAATCCATAAACTTCCATATACACACAGCCGAGCATCACCAATCCATAAACTTCCATATACACACAGCCGAGCATCACCAATCCATAAACTTCCATATACACACAGCCGAGCATCACCAATCCATAAACTTCCATATACACACACAGCCAGCATCACCAATCCATAAACTTCCATATACACACAGCCGAGCATCACCAATCCATAAACTTCCATATACACACAGCCGAGCATCACCAATCCATAAACTTCCATATACACACAGCCGAGCATCACCAATCCATAAACTTCCATATCACACACCGAGCATCACCAATCCATAAACTTCCATATACACACAGCCAGCATCACCAATCCATAAACTTCCACATACACACATGGCCGAGCATCACCAATCCATAAACTTCCATATACACACAGCCGAGCATCACCAATCCATAAACTTCCACATACACACAGCCGAGCATCACCAATCCATAAACTTCCATATACACACAGCCGAGCATCACCAATCCATAAACTTCCACACACACACACAGCCGAGCATCACCAATCCATAAACTTCCATATACACACAGCCGAGCATCACCAATCCATAAACTTCCACATACACACAGCCGAGCATCACCAATCCATAAACTTCCATATACACACGGCCGAGCATCACCAATCCATAAACTTCCATATACACACATGGCCGAGCATCACCAATCCATAAACTTCCACATACACACATGGCCGAGCATCACCAATCCATAAACTTCCATATACACACAGCCGAGCATCACCAATCCATAAACTTCCATATACACACATGGCCGAGCATCACCAATCCATAAACTTCCATATACACACACAGCCGATCATCACCAATCCATAAACTTCCATATACACACAGCCGAGCATCACCAATCCATAAAATTCCATATACACACACGGCCGAGCATCACCAATCCATGAACTTCCACATACACACACGGCCGAGCATCACCAATCCATAAACTTCCATACACACATGGCCGAGCATCACCAATCGATAAACTTCTACATACACACACACAGCCGAGCATCACCAATCCATAAACTTCCATATACACACAGCCGAGCATCACCAATCCATAAACTTCCATATACACACACAGCCGAGCATCACCAATCCATAAACTTCCATATACACACAGCCGAGCATCACCAATCCATAAACTTCCATATACACACAGCCGAGCATCACCAATCCATAAACTTCCATATACACACAGCCGAGCATCACCAATCCATATACTTCCACATACACACATAGCCGAGCATCACCAATCTATAAACTTCCACATACACACATGGCCGAGCATCACCAATCCATAAACTTCCATATACACACAGCCGAGCATCACCAATCCATAAACTTCCATATACACACACAGCCGAGCATCACCAATCCATAAACTTCCATATACACATATGGCCGAGCATCACCAATCCATAAACTTCCATACACACATGGCCGAACATCACCAATCCATAAACTTCCATATACACACAGCCGAGCATCACCAATCCATAAACTTCCATATACACACATGGCCAAGCATCACCAATCCATAAACTTCCATATACACACAGCCGAGCATCACCAATCCATAAACTTCCATATACACACAGCCAAGCATCACCAATCCATAAACTTCAATATACACACACAGCCGAGCATCAGCAATCCATAAACTTCCATATACACACACAGCCGAGCATCAGCAATCCATAAACTTCCATATACACACACAGCCGAGCATCACCAATCGATAAACTTCCATATACACACATGGCCAAGCATCACCAATCCATAAACTTCCATATACACACACAGCCGAGCATCACCAATCCATAAACTTCCATATACACAGCCGAGCATCACCAATCCATAAACTTCCATATACACACATGGCCAAGCATCACCAATCCATAAACTTCCATATACACACAGCTGAGCATCACCAATCCATAAACTTCCACACACACACAGCCGAGCATCACCAATCCATAAACTTCCATATACACACAGCCGAGCATCACCAATCCATAAACTTCCACACACACACACAGCCGAGCATCACCAATCCATAAACTTCCATATACACACAGCCGAGCATCACCAATCCATAAACTTCCACATACACACATGGCCGAGCATCACCAATCCATAAACTTCCATATACACACATGGCCGATCATCACCAATCCATAAACTTCCACATACACACAGCCGAGCATCACCAATCCATAAACTTCCACATACACACACGGCCGAGCATCACCAATCCATAAACTTCCACATACACACATGGCCGAGCATCACCAATCCATAAACTTCCATATACACACAGCCAAGCATCACCAATCGATAACTTCCATATACACACAGCCGAGCATCACCAATCCATAAACTTCCATATACACACACAGCGAGCATCACCATCGATAAACTTCCATATACACACAGCCGAGCATCACCAATCCATAAACTTCCATATACACACAGCCAAGCATCACCAATCGATAAACTTCCATATACACACAGCCGAGCATCACCAATCCATAAACTTCCATATACACACACAGCCGAGCATCACCAATCCATAAACTTCCATATACACACAGCCAAGCATCACCAATCCATAAACTTCCATATACACACATGGCCGAGCATCATCAATCCATAAACTTCCATATACACACACGGCTGAGCATCACCAATCCATAAACTTCCATATACACACATGGCCGAGCATCACCAATCCATAAACTTCCACATACACACAGCCAAGCATCACCAATCCATAAACTTCCATATACACACAGGAAATAAACATATTTTTTGACATACAAGGAAATACATGTACCTGCAATGCTATTATTCCGAAGAGTATGCCACAGCCAATGGGAACCTTCTTTCGACTCAGTATCATTACACATCCCCCGAGCTGACCAAGCAGATTCACCATAACGAAAAGTGTTCCTAAATAGTAGCCGCAGCCCCACGAGATGTTCATATAATCCCTCTGCTCCCCCCATTGCGTCCACATTCGGATACCATCTTCTAGAAATGTGCTGATCAAACAAAAGCGAGCAATGTGTGGCAATACATGCTTTGAATGTCGCAATACCTGAAAAGAAATAGACATAATTATATATACAATGTATGAGGTTACACATAAACATTACAGATATACCTACAATGTACACACGGCCGAGCATTGCCAATCCATAAACTTCCATATATACATGGTTGAACAAATACCAATCATGGACCATCCCTATCAACCAATACAAGTCATGGACCATCCCTATCAACCAATACCAATCATGGACCATCCCTATCAACCAATACCAGTCATGGACCATCCCTATCAACCAATACCAGTCATGGACCATCCCTATCAACCAACACCAGTCATAGACCATCCCTATCAACCAATACCAATCATGGACCACCCCTATCAACCAATACCAATCATGGACCATCCCTATCAACCAATACCAATCATGGACCATCCCTATCAACCAACACCAGTCATAGACCATCCCTATCAACCAATACCAATCATGGACCATCCCTATCAACCAATACCAATCATGGACCATCCCTATCAACCAACACCAGTCATAGACCATCCCTATCAACCAACACCAGCCATAGACCATCCCTATCAACAAACACCAATCATGGACCATCCTAGCAACCAAACATTATTAAATATGAGAAATGGCACTTTTGTTGGTTTCAGTTTTTAAGTTCATGGCACACACATACATGTACCATTGCAGTCAAACTTCATTGCCTCTAACCTATGATAGTATGAATAATGGTTTGAGTCATGGGTGGTTCAACTCAAGGATATTCAGTCTGAAGTGATATTTATAAATGACATAATATTACCCGTGAAGATGTTGGGGATATTGAGTCAACGACAACTTTTGAGATAGTCGATACTGGAAAAAGAAAACTGGTATCCAGTGCAGGATATTCGTTTGTCGTCAAAGGCCAACAGAAGAATGGGACGACGGAATGGCAATGTAGTGTTTGTGGACATAAGATGGGATGCAATGTAGTGGTGCGACAGAATGGTGACATCTCCACAGAGAGTCAACATACCAGACATGGGGTAATCGTAATCGGTAATCGCAATCGATTGCAAGTTGTCAAGTAATCGTAATTGATTACAATTACAATTTTGCCATTGTAATTGTAATCAATTACATTTGAAAAGTAATCGTAATCACTGATTACTTTTATGATTACATTGTAATTTAGGTTTTGGGATATTAAACAGCTGGGGGTACGGACAATTGCCCCTTAGAACAATTGCCCCTAGGACAATATCCCCTTCATATAAGTTAATCATAGGACAATAGCCCCTTTGTATAAGGTAAGGAGGGGTTTCATTCAGGGGGTCAGGGGTATTATTAGAAATTTATTAAAGTGGAAGGGGTAGAAGTGGGTTTTTTAGAGAAAGACATTTTTTTATATTTTGAATAAAAACTGAACTAATATACATACTTCAAAGGTAATTATATCTCAAATAAACTTATCCAACATCTTAATTATGGGTCATCAATAATTCACTTCAAAAGTGAATAAACATTCACACCATTTTGAAACAGGTACTTTAATTAATTACTTCAAAGATAAATAAACACTCCCTAGTTTCCTTGTGAACATTCATTAAATAACTTGAAAGGTGAATAAACGTTACACCTTTTAGAAACAACTATATTAGTTCTTTTAACTTTGCACCTTTTTTAGAAACAATTACAAGTGAGATTGTAATAATATATATCAAAAAGAAAGTTTGAATTTATACTTAGAAAATGAGAAGGTAAGAGTAATTATTTTTAAGAAGTGCTATTTGCACAAAGGCTTCAAAGGTACATAAACATTCCCCATGAAAAAATACCACCCTAGCACTTAGGGATGGATTATGGAGAAAATCTAGTGAGCACAATGTCAACTCTAGGGAGCACATTGTCAATGATAAATGCTGGAGCAAATTGTAAGTTATCATCAGTTTCATCAAGTTGTCAGAGCAGTGAACATTCAGTTGATATTTTTGATAGTTAATCAGTTAGCAAATTATAAATGCCATTATGGCAACCAAACCAAGTTCAGTGGTGTTTGATCACTTTGAAATGCCAGCAAATACCTCTGGCAAATATAAAGCCAAATTGCAAGCATTGTTATGTTTTCATCTCTGGGACTGGCAAGACAACATCAAACCTGTTGACTCATCTCAAGGTAAATAAATATATTTCCTTTTATTATTTATTTCTCTTTGTTTTCAGGAGCCTACAAAATACCCTAAATTATTATTGTAAATATGTAATGTAATGACTGTAATCTGTTTGTTAAATAATTTCTAGCGTATTTTATTTTTATTTGTCAATTCAAACATTCCAAAACCATACCATTTTGTCTACAAAAGAAGCAATATCATGATGCTGTCAATAGGGAGTAATAAATAGGCCTAATTATATATTATATTATATTATCATATGCTACAATTTACACTCTACAACAGTGGTAATGCTTGGCCATGATACACTCTGCTTTTGTAGGTGAAACTTTGTGACACTGCGCTCTGTGTAAGAGAGTAGCTAAACATATCCCCATTACATTATGACAATTTAGGCTTATGTGTTGGGTTATATTAACACAGGAATGTTCCACATTATTGTTGGGTTTGGGGGGGAGAGGGGTGGTAGTTATATTATTATTAAATAGATTACTTTTAAATTGAAAATAAATTCTACATTTGTATCTTATTATAATATGATTTTAACTTTCTATTTTCAGAGGAAACACCCTGCTGTCCTCCTGGAAGATCCATCCAAGAAAACAGTTATGTGGATCAAGTAAAGAAGTATGGACAACATGACAGGAAACAGAAAAGCATAACTGATGCACTTGTGTTGTTTGTAGCAGATGATTTAATGCCCCTTAGTGTTGTGGATAGTGACAGATTCCGCGAACTGCTGAGAACATTAGATCCCCGTTATACTGTTCCAAGTAGGAAACACCTGTCTGATAACCTGTTGAAGGATACTTGCAAGGACATTAATGATTCTGTGATTAGCAAGCTGAGACAAGCTCAGAATGTGTGTTTAACAATAGATCTGTGGTCTAATAGACAAATGAGAGGATTTATAGGCATCACCGCCCATTTCATTCTGGATTGGACAATGCAGTCTGCTATGTTAGCTTGTAAACGGTTCAAGGGGAGACATACTGCTGAGAACATACTTCAGCAGTATGAAGAAACAGTAGCTTCCTTTGATGTTGCCCAGAAGACTACAGACGTAGTTACCGACAATGCCTCCAACATGACAAAAGCATTTTCACTTCCAGGGTATGAGGCAGATGTGAGTGATTCTGAAGGTGAAACAGATGATGAGGATAGTCTGACTGAGGATTTAGCAGTGGCTAGTGATGTATGTGACTTTCTCCCTGAGCATCATCCATGTTTTGCCCATACTCTGAATTTAGTGGTGAAGGATGGGCTAAAGAATGCTGGACAGTTAAGCAAAGTCATTCAGAAAGCTTCAAAAGTTGTGTCTTATGTCAGGAAATCAATTCATGCTACAGAGTACTTGGAAAATGAAGGGGAACTTAAGTTGCAGGCTGCAAATGCAACTCTGTGGAATTCTGACCTCAGAATGATCCGCTCAGTTCTACGTGTGCCCCATGAGAAGCTTGCTGATCTGAATACAGTTACACTCACACAGCATGATCGCAACATACTGAAGGACTTGATAGTGATTCTTGCTCCCTTTGAGGAAGCCACAAACAGCGTACAGGGTCAAAATATTGTGACATCAAGTATGGTTGTGCCTTGCGTCCGTGGACTGAAGTTGCATCTCCGTGACATGACATCTCGTTATAACAACAAGTTAGTTGAAACACTGAGAGCATCTGTTGAAACGACTCACTGTATTTGAGGAACGTGAAGCGTTCGTAATAGCTTCATGCCTAGACCCTAGGTTTAAGTTAGACTGGTGTGCGACTCCAGAGGAATGCTCTTCCCAGAGGAGGAACCTTCTCTTCACAGCACTGGCAGATGTATCCACAAGAATTGTAGCCAATGATGCTGAAGATGTGCCTCAAGAGCCTCCCCGCAAGCGCAGTAAATTATTCAGTTTTATGGACTCGCGAGTTCAGGCTGTGACTCCTGTGAACAATTCTAGTGTTGAGATAGAGATCCAGGATTACCTCTCTCAGCCATGCTTGCCAGAGGAGTGTGATCCTCTGGAGTACTGGAAAGTTCAGGAGTCTGTATTTCCCACATTAGCAAAGTTAGCCAGACATTATTTGGGCATCACAGCAACTTCAGCACCTGTGGAAAGACAGTATTGCGGGCAAAATATTCAGACCGGAGAGATGTAATTTGGGTGACATTAGGTTTCAGGAACTTATGTTTATAAGATGTAACTCGCAGTGAACATTACAAACTGTCAAGCACAGTTTAATATAATCATGTTTTAATTTAATCATGTTTTAATGCAATACCCACATAGCTTGTCCTCAGTAATAACAATAATAATCAATGCATTTTCTGCAGTAAGCCTTTGTACTTAGTAGTTTTAACTTCTTATACCAATATTTTTTTGAATTAAATGATGTATGTGTGTATATATGGAATACTTTTTTGAATAAATACCTTTTATATATTGTATAATACAGCTTTTGTGTTATCTTATTACAATTTTAAGGAATTGGGTGCATGGGTACATCAATGTAATCATGATTGCAATCATGATTACATTGCAATGTAATTGTAATTGTAATCAATTACTTGGAAAATATTTGTAATCGTAATCATAGCAACAGCAAGTAATCGCAATCGTAATTGATTACATTTTGCATGTAATCACCCCATGTCTGCAACATACCCACTCACATCCTGCACAACCAGGCGTGTTGTCCGCCGTGAAAGTCATTTCAGATGTAAGTACTATTCAACTGTCTGTATAATATACATGGTCCGACTTGACCACACAGATGGTTCGACTTGACAGTAATTCACATGTAGTAGCTTACTGTTGTACATGTATACTGGTTATATATCCTTTTCTCATGGTTTGATATGAATCCATGCCTTGTGTCTATGACAGCATTTCATAATCATGTTTTTTAGATTTATTTTTTAATCACTGCTAAATACAATGTGTTGTTGTCAGATTGTCGATTATACACACATGTACATTACTACATGCACATATTATTCTATATAACTGGTGAATATACTTGCAGTCACGAGATTATGTGCTATTCAAAGCCTGGCAATGAAATGGGGAATTAATGTTAGGAATCCCTGAAAAGTGCCTCCCATGTTAGGAATCCCTGACAAGCGCCTCCCAGTCATACTCGATACCGAGTGTTGGTAGTATGACGTAAATGTAGATCTATAATGATAATAAGGATAAAACAGGGTTCATTCAGAATTTTTGGGAGAAGTGAGAAAGCGCGTGATCACTTCCTTAAATGGTGTTCTTTAATATACTTCTGCAAAATAGGGTTAAAATGCACAGTACAACCATTAAATACAACATTTGAATAGAAGGAGTGCTTTATAATGGGCCAGTGTATCTTACTAGACACAATTTTGTTGGGGAGAAGTGGGGCCCCCAGAGGGCGAAGTCAGGATCCCTAGGTCTACAATTTCGCCCACATCGCCCTCTAGAATGGTCTATCTATCTTCTATCTTCCGCTAATGTTGAAAAACCCTCGCGCTGACGTAGACATGATCCCTGTTAAATAAAGATTAAAATGATGTGAAAATTACACAACTCCAGCTATCGTACATTTTTGAGGTGCACTTATGCACTGCACACACACATACCAGCCTGTTAACAAATGTTTGTGGGCATAATTGCATCCAACTATTAGATAAAGAAATTAAGTAGAGAGATTGCGGTTGATGTCTGGATTCCAAAAGATATGAAGAGGGGAGAAGTGTAGTGGACCGGTATATATAGGGAGACTTATACCGTCTCGTTATAGAGCTAGCCTAGCTTTTATAGCGACGCGGTAGAGTGTTCGCCTCCAGGTAATGGAGGATCAAGCAGTCGTGGGTTCGAACCCCGACTTGGGCTTGGTAACTTTAATATGTTTAGAAATTAGACACAAATTAGTGATCGGTCAGGCCACATATATAAACAATCAGGAACAATAAAGCACCAAGTCACACAATAGAGTCCGACCGTCTAGTATACCTGATCTGCTATATCTTCAGCTTTATCCACAAGCTCATTCTGCTTAGCCATAATGGCTAGAAATTGGTTAAAGACCGGCTTCGTTAGCCACGTACAAATTTTCACCCGGAACCGGAAATGTCTCGGATATGTCAAAAGCCTACGAATTTACCCAAATCATAAAATATTTCCCAAATCTACACAAACTTTTTGGACGACACATTTGTATATCATAGTATTTAAAATTATATCAAAAATATATACAAGTGTGTATTCTGGAATATGTATTAATGTTCAATAATAATAACAATTGGCTCTATAGAAAACAGAGAAACTTAGTAACTAAGGCTGAAGAAATATTCTATGAATAATTAGTTTAGAGAACGCTGTGTGGGAGTGAGTAAAACAATCAACTTCTGGAACACCATTAAGCCTTTTATGCCAAACAAATCAACAAAAAACGAAACAAAGATAATATTAAGTGAAAATGAAAATATTGTTGAAAAAAAGTAGAAGTGGCTGGAATTTTAACAACTTTTTTGTAAGTTTTTGTATGTATGTTCCATTACTGTCAAACCCCTTCCGGGGACATATACATGTTTTCCTGGGCATGCTTAGCCGACCATAGCGGTTAACCAGTACTAAGCAATGTGTGTGAGGTGCCTTGCTCAATGGGAATCCAGGGATCGCATGTTCGATCCCCCGTCTGACCCTACCTTAAATTATAAGACAGAGTTATGGAACTTGACTGAAACATTTCACATCTTCATAAGGAACAATTAGGTGAAGGTGCAACGGTATGTAGTAGATGGTTCAAGAGATAGCAACCTTGCTATAAAACTTTAACCAAATGGCAACGCCAGGACCAGTACAATAGCCCTCCATAGTCTTCGAATTGACGAGCTAATAACTACTTGATGCATTCAAAATTATAGCCATTCTCACTTTCCAATATTTGTTATATTGTATTAATGCTGTCCGATTATCGCAGTGGTTAGCACGTTCACTTCTCACGGGTTCGATCCTCGGACCGGGAAGTATATGAGATGGTACGATGGTCGCCAGATCGGACAGGTGGGTTTTCTCCGTGTACTCCGGTTTCCTCCCACACAAATGTCCACATATACGCTTTCATCCGCGCCAACGAGAGTGATTAATGTAAGTTATTAAAACTTGCTTTGCAATCGGTGTAAAATAAATAATGTTTAAAACCGTTTTTTTTCTGGCACTAAAACACTTGTGTTATTCAACTGGTTGAAAGCAGTGGAATAACATATTTTATTGCTCACCGTTTTGCACGTGTGGTACATAACTGCTGCTACAGTGACTGCTATGTTCTCATTCGACTTCGCCTTCGATGCGATACTCGACACAATCCTGTATTCCGGTATTCCATCAATGGTTGGTTAAAAGTACATGTGTGATGTCGGATGCTCCTCAAATGGTGATCGATCGCATAAGTTTGCGTTTGTGAAAGTTTAAAATCCAAACTTGTAATTACACTATACAATATGTCACAAGTCCATATACGAGTCCCGGCTATTGAATAGCTATCTTGAAGATGTCCAAAGTTGACACAAGAACCACTGACGCATGAACCGTTATTGTGTCCTAGCCCCACGCTGAGTGCATGTGGTCCGTAGTTTATACTACCCGTTGTTTAAATTATTTGTATGTATGTTCCTTTAATGTCAAACACCTCGCGGGGACTTAGACATGTTTTCCTGGGCAGGCTCCGACCTAAGCGATTAACCATTACTAAGCAATGTGTGTGAGATGTCTTGCTCAATGACACTACATACGTGGCCAGACCGAGTATCGAACCCGGGACCGTTCGATTCCAAATCCGACGCTCTACCACTGGACCACGGAAGCCACACTATTTGTTATAGTGTTGCTTGTAAATAACCCATGTGCATATGCAAATAAAACATTTTCTTCTATAATATAATACTTATTATTTCTGGAGGCTCTATACGCCACATTCTGATATCATAGAAATATCAAAAAGGCTAAATTGACTAAATTCCGCCGCAATACCGATTACTGGAATTTAGTATATTCGGTACTCTTCAAAGGTAGATAATTCACTAAACGAAATGTAAACAACTACCTACCTACCTAACAACGTAGCTAGCTGTCAAACTTGATATCTACATCATTTGACTCAAAATGGCATTGATTTACATCAATAAAACATATATCGGAAAGGATATTGAAAATAAATTCATGCAGGCTTGTGAAACTGGAGATATTTCTTCTGTGAACAAGATTTTAAGACACAACGTATCACCAAACACGAAAGATGATCTAGGAAGAAGTGCCTTGTCGAAAGCCTGTGCAGGTTTGTTGGATATGTACACACTAGTCTGAAATAAAAATAGCACCAACACTGTTGCTACTTATATGTGAACAAACAATACGCTATAGTTTAAAGTTAACAAAAAAATGTTAAGGAGGTATAGCTTTTCGAATTGTTGAAAAGTGGGGGAGGGTACCCTCGAATTTCCGGTTTCCGTTATGATAAGAAATGATCGGCATTCACAAAGCGAATCTTAAAACTACATAGTTTCTAAATGTATGATGTAAATAAAGTAACGTTCCTCTTTTATTCCAAATAATTAGAAATGAATATGACTACATAAATAACATTAATGGGTGCTGTCATTTTTACCATGACCCGGAACCGACATCTGTGGTGACTGGTAGCGGAGTTTTCGTGACCTTTCAGAAAATCAATTTTGCGTAACATCGAATGGGTGTAAATATAAAACGAACACGCTTTATGCAGCATAATGATAATTTCTATTATTTTGATGAATATTTCTTTTCACAGTGAACACTTTCACAGTTTAACAAGCATTTTCACAATTTGGACAGCTGAATTCATCACCTAATCTTGTAAACCTGACTTTTGAACAGTAAATGAGGTGGGTCCAATATATCACATTTGTAAGGGCTGTTGATGAATGTTGCCCGTACTTTTGCTTTGTAGGTGGTGGACTGCCATAAAGTTTGATAAACCTAAAACAAAATTTAAAAATATTCCTTTAATACACTACACTACAGGACACATCGTTTAGTTGACGATGACAGTAAACCACTGTATGGACCTCAAAACAATATAAGAGAAGTCTCCAAAACTATCTCCCCTTACACTAATTAAAATTGTAACACAGTCTATTTTGACCTTCACATTAAATGACAGGTAGGTAAACAAATCAGACGACGCAAAAACAAAACTGGAAATGGTTAATATTTTGCAGTAAATCCAATGGACAAATGTATGGTGATGCAAAATTGCATTATGAAAGATAGCATGTGTTATACCAATGCAAGGAAAATAACCAATTACTTACGCCTTCAAGGATTATAGCATTGTTGTTGCCAAATATGGAAAATGACCGTTGACACTATCTATTCCTGATTGGTGACGTCAGAAAACACCGATCGCGTGTAGTATTGTAAATACTTACGGGGTAACGAAAACGAAAGTATCACGATTTGAGGACACTAGAGGATATTGTTTAATTAAATTGTTTTATTCAAACAACTTTGGACAATTACTGTCTTCATCAAAACGCACTATTATGCAATGATTGAACGAGTGATATGTTCCTAAAATTGTTACTAATTAAAATTTTCAATAATTCAAGTGATTTACCTCAACAGTTGATCAGATGAGCTTTGAGAGTCATAACACGTGAAAACATACAAACATGGTGTATCAAAATAACACACACTTATAGTACAAGGGATATAGATAGTTTGTTATGCTATAAAAGTAAAGTGTTTGTTTATTATAGTGTCACCCTTATTGAAAGGGCCAGCCATTTCTGACTTATGAGACACCTCTTATGGACATCAGTACTTCCCAAATCCTATCCTTGAAGGTCAAGCGCCTGGCCGATAGGCAATCGGTAACCATCAGTAACTGTCGACGGACCAACCGCCCATATCAGAATGACCCCCTGACGAGGTTCGAACCTTCGACCTCCTGTTCTGTATTAACCACTAGGCCATGAATATAACAAAGCACTGACCATTTTAAAAAAATCCAATAATCTGTCATTTTCAATGTTTAAAGTAGTGTTAAAAGATTCACAGTGCATATAGTACATTAACTTTTAAGTCGTTACGTACAACGTTTTTGTGTAGTCGGTTAAAAAAATAGCGCATACTGGGAGATAATTAAAAAAATAGCATACTGATGGTCAATATGTGACATAGTTTCACAGTGCATTAACTTTGGTAGGTTGCTACATACACAGTTTTGAGTAGTCGGTATAAAAATAGCATAAAGTGAGACAATTGATCAGGTTAACTAAAACACTTTAGTAGTTGGCATGTTTTAATTATTTCCTTCATAACATTATCTGAATAAATTATTATTATCAAAAGTTATTTGAATAAAAAAAATTAATTAAACAATACCACACCCACATTTCTCCATTTCGAAAAGCTACATCCCCTTAATAACGACGAAATAATTAACAATTTAAATCGGATTTCTCCAAACCCCAATTATTCCGTTGAAGCAGCTCTGTAATGTAATAGATCAGGATCTGTGTTGTTTGCTATTCAGCGTGTTTTTGCTCCACTATCAGAATAGCAAGCATCATGGCTCTATGCTCTTTGCAAAAGCAACATTAGTCGTGATTTGCAGGTTACGAGTTAACGCTCGGGGTCAAATTTGTATACCTCGGTCCAATATGTGGTGGCGTCCGTGGTCCAGTGGTAGAACGTCGGATTTGAAATCGAAAGGGTCGCTGGTTTGATACTCGGTCAGGGCATAATCATATACATTGCTTAGTACTTGTTAACCGTTTAGGTCGGCTAAGCGTGTCCAGGAAAACATATCAAGGTCCCTGCAACGTAAATGAAACATATCTAAAGACTTTACTTAGCCGGATATTATATGCGAGCTCCATCAATACAGAATTTGGCCCACTGTTTTGTTCCCTTGAAAACAGTCTGTTCATTTAATTATATATACCCTATCAATATCATGACTTATGCTATACATTTTTATTTACATTGTCAGTTACTGTGCTAACTAGTGTGTTCTTGTTTTGTGTGGAACACACATGCTGACTAGAACGATTGTTTGCCCATATGAGCGACGGGCAGTTTACCTAACAACACCTTTCCTGAACAGGCTCCAGCGGTTAAGCAGTACTTGGTTTACCAACCTCCTAAACAAACTGCCAACTTTTTTCATATCAATAGATACGATAAGTGGGGCTCGAACCCGTGACCATCAGTGATGATAGGTTATAGTGGTATACAAGTCAGCGACCTCAACCACTCGACCCGTGACCATCAGTGATGATAGGTGATAGTGGTATACAAGTCAGCGACCTCAACCACTTGACCACGGAGACGGACTTTCCTATTCTAGCATAACCAGTGAATTATATTGTGGCGGTAGTGATCTTAGTCAAAATATAGATGGAGTACATCAGTAATCAAGTGTCGAGTACAGATAAAGTGTAGTTGTTAGTCCACGTGGGAGGTCTTCTTAAGTAATGGTTGCTGTGGATGTGCGGCCCCAGGGTGTCTATTTTTCATCATTTCAGTCTAGAGTAGGGGTAAAGTAGGGATAATGTGCAAAGTGGTAAGTAGTCTGTGTACATAAATTAAGAAGAAATGACAGGAGGCATTGTCGCAGTTCTTCATAGGCACTGAATGCCTGAGCCTGCAGATTGTCACAGAAACTGAAACATCCAACTATGAAATAAAGGTGGATGGGATATTGACATGTAGTACATTAATACATGTGTCAGAGTTCACTAATTAAAACAGTACAAAACATTAGGAGGCGTGTCTAATTAGCTCATGAAAACTCATGAAAATGAGTTGGTTGCAGAGTGGTTCTCTTACTTCTAGTGGTTCGCCATCGAGCGTAGTGTTGCTAAAATGTGTTAATTAGGAGGCGTGTCTAATTAGCTCGTGAATATTCATGCAAATGAATTGGTTGCAGAGTGGTGTTCTTACTTCTAATGATCCACCATCGAGCGTATTGGTTAAATACTAGATCATATGAATATGATCCGCCATCGAGCATATTGGTTAAATACTAGATCATATGATCCGCCATCGAGCGTATTGGTTAAATACTAGATCATATGATCCGCCATCGAGCGTATTGGTTAAATACTAGATCATATGATCCGACATCGAGCGTATTGGTTAAATACTAGATCATATGATCCGCCATCGAGCGTATTGGTTAAATACTAGATCATATGATCCGCCATCGAGCGTATTGGTTAAATACTAGATCATATGATCCGCCATCGAGCGTATTGGTTAAATACTAGATCATATGATCCGACATCGAGCGTATTGGTTAAATACTAGATCATATGATCCGCCATCGAGCGTATTGGTTAAATACTAGATCATATGATCCGCCATCGAGCGTATTGGTTAAATACTAGATCATATTATCTACAACGAGCGCATTGGTTAAATACTAGATCATATGATCCGCCATCGAGCGTATTGGTTAAATACTAGATCATATGATCCGCCATCGAGCATATTGGTTAAATACTAGATCATATGATCCGACATCGAGCGTATTGGTTAAATACTAGATCATATTATCTACAACGAGCGCATTGGTTAAATACTAGATCATATGATCCGCCATCGAGCGTATTGGTTAAATACTAGATCATATCCACTATCGAGCGTATTGGTTAAATACTAGATCATATGATCCGCCATCGAGCGTATTGGTTAAATACTAGATCATATGATCCGCCATCGAGCGTATTGGTTAAATACTAGATCATATGATCCGACATCGAGCGTATTGGTTAAATACTAGATCATATGATCCACTATCGAGCGTATTGGTTAAATACTAGATCATATGATCCGCCATCGAGCGTATTGGTTAAATACTAGAGCATATAATCCGCCATCGAGCGTATTGGTTAAATACTAGATCATATTATCTACAACGAGCGCATTGGTTAAATACTAGATCATATGATCCGCCATCGAGTGTATTGGTTAAATACTAGATCATATGATCCGCCATCGAGCGTATTGGTTAAATACTAGATCATATGATCCGCCATCGAGCATATTGGTTAAATACTAGAGCATATGATCCGCCATCGAGCGTATTGGTTAAATACTAGATCATATGATCCGCCATCGAGCGTATTGGTTAAATACTAGATCATATGATCCGACATCGAGCGTATTGGTTAAATACTAGATCATATTATCTACAACGAGCGCATTGGTTAAATACTAGATCATATTATCTACAACGAGCGCATTGGTTAAATACTAGATCATATGATCCGCCATCGAGCGTATTGGTTAAATACTAGATCATATGACCCGCCATCGAGCGTATTGGTTAAATACATACATTGTGCAAAAGATAGTAAAAACAAACATCTATTTGCACGAATAAATATTGTCACATATAAATAGAAATGTATTTTATAAATACATTTATTTATTTATATATATGACACATGGTTAACCATGTAAGATTATGATTTTATGTAATATGTATAATCGTCTGCTATTATTTTCGCGCCTAAAGTATCAGTTCTCTGTTTGCGCGGGAACAAGTTTCACTACCGAGTGCAGGTGGTCAGTTATGTAAGATAATAGCCGCTTTATTGATGACAGAGAAACAAGTAATAATATTGTATAACATCACAGATGTTTGGCGCCGTTATGTCTGTTATTGATGTTAATTTAGCTATTTAAGAAATGAGAAATGATGAAGAAATTAGTGCATTAATATCCTGCCAAGGAGGCATTTAAGGAATAAATGTAACTCACTTTTAAGATATAAACTGTTTCTATGACAGTTAGAAAAATTAATATTTAAAGAAGTATTAACTCTTAAATATTAAAGTCGTATTAAATACGTGAACGGAAGATAATTAGGCCGTTTAAGAAACGATTGTTTTGGCTAATATATCTATTGGAATAGTTTGATGAAGGAAGGAAATTAATTTAGTCATATGGGACTATTATGAACATAAGGAAATAGTGAGGCGAACAATAAGATACGAGATATTACGAATATATGATACATATAATAATATAAATTAAAGGCGATTGTTATAAATTATATTATATTAAGGAAAATGATAGACTGTGTTGAGTTATAAATTATTGAAGGACCATAGAGAAACCCCCTAGACAACGCCAGCGAGTCTATGATAGGATAGACCCTGGTTAGAGCATTATTGAAGGACCGTAGAGAAACCCCCTAGACAACTCCAGCGAGTCTACGATAGGATAGACCCTGGTTAGAGCATTTGTACCGGACAATATATATAAGTAGAAAGAGAGGTTTGCTACAACATACATGTAGTTACAAATGGAAATTAGCAGATATGTTTGACAACGAGTACCTTCGGTGGTCTACACTTGATGTGTTATGATCACGTATGGATACATGTATTACAAAACTACCAGCACGACACTAGTGATCAGGGTTGCCTATTTCAGGTGGTCATACCGAGGTTGTAAGGATGTTGATTGAAGCAGGTGCAGACGTCAACGTAAAACGTTCTGGTCTAGTCACGTCACTACATCTTGCTGCTAAAGGTACGTGATATACGTGATATAAAGTAGTATTACAATTTACAACATATTATATCATTGCAACATAAAACTATGTCATGTCAATATTATATAATTATTTCAATGATTGAACATGTACGTGGTTAATGTAGAAACTGACACCCTGTTATATAAGATCGCAATATCCAGAAATATGTTTTTATATGCGTTTATTTATCGTCGCCCCATGATTAATCGCAAGTGAGATAGTCACTTTATATGGGATCTATGGTGGAAATATGTACATGTATATCTATAAGGAAATATGTTTTATATGCGTTTATTTATCGTTGCCCCTTGATTAATCTTTTTTTATTTAAGTTTATTTAGCGTCGCAACCGGTTGTCCATTTGAGTGACGGGCAGTTTACCTAACAACACCTTTCCTGGGCAGGCTCCAGCGGTTAACCAGTACTTGTTGCACCAACCTCATAATAAGAAACTGCCAACTTGTTCATATAAATGAAACACAGTTTGAGCGGGGCTCGAACCCATGACCATCAGTGATGATAGGTTGGTTTGATAACCTGTGACAAATATATTTTAAGGTAGAATCGTATTGTACATGTATTGTGCGCGTGTGTACGTATACTATATCTACTATCAAAATATAAACGAATTTTAATTTATTGCGTACAAAACACAAATAAATTCTTCAAATGAATGTTGTTGTTGTTGGCGGGTGAACTCACAACTATATTCCAATATGAATATGATATAATATTATTATACTGAAGCGAAGTTAGTTTTGTTGGGAACCACACCAGTATTTCAGATTAAACAGGATGCCACCATCTACTTACTGGTAATGCCAATGTATTAAGAAACTGTTGATAACAATCGTTCCAATCCAAACCATTCACAATTTATGTAATTTGTAACATTTTTTGTGTTATACATGTACATTTATTGGAATAAATACTGTTTAAACCAACAATCGGTCTGTATTACTTAATAATAAATATTGTTTCCCATATCCCAACCTACCCGCTAAAATGGCCAGACTCAAATATTTGTATTGACCTTTTTCTAAAATAATGTTGTTATATTTACGAACACATATCAATATTGAACTTCTATTGATATTACATCCAGTCACCATTCTAGATAGTCTTGAAACAAATATCAATTGTGTGCCTTTTTAATACTGTACATAACTTTACTTTCACAGGTAAACACACCGAAGTGGCAAAACATCTCATACTGAGCGGTGCCACATTAGATGCTAAAACTACCGCTGGTCTAACACCCATCAACTTTGTTGCTTATGAATCAGAATTGTGGAATATGATTAATGACGCATTAAAGGGTGACATGCCGGAAATTGAAGAAATTCCGGATGTTCCGGAAATACCCGATTATGCTCTGCCAGATGGAGCTCAATCAAAGAAAGGCAAGAAAAAGGGAAAGAAGGGCAAGAAAGGGAAAAAAGGAGGAACGAAGAAAGGAGGAAAGAAGAAAGGAGGAAAAAAGAAAAAGAAGAAATGACTGGATGTTTTATTTTTGATAATGTGTTAAATAAAAGATGTTATATATACGAGAGGAATTTTTTTTCTTAGTGTATAGCTATATAACTATATTTCATCGAATTAGCATTGAAATAAATATTGTTACCCATGGCGCTTTCTATTTTATGAGTGAGAAATATATATCAATAGTATATTTTTCAAATTAAAACAAAAGCCAATAATTTATTTTTATTTTAGGCTTGAACATGTTTTTATGATTACGATAGAAAACGATGCTACTAGTTAACCGGTACTGAACGTCACGATTGGATGGCGTCATAAATGACATCACTGACGAATTGAGTCTGAATGCCGTCACGTTGCTGGTATTTCAAATTACAGTCACTTGGAAGCATAAACGTAAATCAATGTTAGCACATGTGTTTCCCCAATCCTAACTGTGCTGTTGCAACTATTCCTATGTTATGTACCATTCTTGAATAAAATATTGTTTAAACTAATGTTAGCAAAATATGTAAAATAACCTAATTTCTATATTGTATTGGAAATCATAGCATATCATGTATATTCCCCCAATTGAGCTACAACCAGTTACCAAGGATTGCAAACAAAGACAACGTTATGGGCAGCCTACAGAACGGAATACATGTTGAAGGAATGAATCACGGGTTAATAGTGTGTGGAGGCAGAAGTTTCCATCGGAGTATGAACTACAATGGGCGTGTTTAAAGTTAGTGTGGCATCCATGCCCATTGTAGTTCATACCCCGATGAAAACTATTAACCCACGAATCATTCCTTATATTTGCATTAATTATTCTTTAAAATGACACAAAGAAAACATAGCACACTTTGCATTTTAAATGTTTTTAATCCTGGTTGTGTGACTTATCGTATGCCGGAACAGGTAAATAGATCATCTTTGGAACAGCGTAAACTGTAAAACACGCCTTTTCTCGCGGCTAACGCTGCGAATGCGCATGCCCGTAACTCGAGTGTGCATGGCAGCTGCATATCATTAGTTGGGAACCCTCATACAAAAATGTACTAGTATACAACCATACGTTCATCGAAGGAATTGCAATGGTGATGCAAATATAGGAGAATAAGTCTTAAAATTGATCCATTGCATACTCGTATAGAATACAGCTAAGTATGGTCGGTATGATTGTCGCTTTAAAATCTATTATATATATTATTAATAACCACTGATCTTAAAAATCAAATTTCTGTTACTAATCATCGTATTTGGATCAATAATTATGTTAATAAACAAGAAGCACGATTTATTCGTTTATTTCCAAATTAATAAACAAGAAACAGAGGCCGCTGTAGTCGAATGGTTACGGTCGCTGACTTCCAATCACTTGCCACTCATTGCTGTATGTTGGGTGTGGACTTATTTCATGCGGGGAAGCTAGCCTGCGGGAGGTCGTTGGTTCTACCCGGGTGCCCGCCCGTGCATGAAATACTGCTCGGAGGCACATCCGAGATGTTCTGACATATATAATAGCTGTAGCATCGCCACATGATCTAACTAGTACCTGATGACAAATTGACTTTATGTAAACGACATAATTGAACCGAAGACGTAATAATACATATATATCAATATTTTGAACCAGGAAGTTTGAACAGCAGAAAACATTCCTGGAAGACCATGCGCATATGCTTGATGGCTGGGCAACTGTTTCCCGATTCTTGTCCCCCAAACATTATGTGAGTGTCCTACAAGTATGCACGTATACTGCTCTGAAGGGAACACCATGTGTATTATAAACATCATTAGTTATAACACGTGTGTACATGTATATACATGTAGTTTATCAATTTATTCTGATGTGTGTATAATGAATGCTACTTCCTTCTCAAATTCTCACATTTGTATTTACATAAGGTTTTATATATTCATCCCTTTGATAATGTACTTACCGTGGCGTTTCCTCAGTCGACCTAGGTCGACTTTCATGTACAGGTGGGGTATACTATCAAGCTCAAATTGATAGCCTGTTCATTTCTTAGCCTGTTCATTTCTTAGTTCATTTCTTAGCTGTTCATTTCTTAGCCTGTTCATTTCTATTAGATGTACATTTTGTATTTAAAATAAAGGAGTCATTTATTTATAGAGACCATAAAACAAGGGAAATATTGATGGGTGACAACACAGATTGTGCGAATATAGCACAAGGGAAATATTGATGGGTGGCAGCACAGATTGTGCGAATATAACACAAGGGAACTATTGATGGGTGGCAACACAGATTGTGCGAATATAGCACAAGGGAAATATTGACGGGTGACAACACAGATTGTGCGAATATAGCACAAGGGAAATATTGACGGGTGACAACACAGATTGTGCGAATATAACACAAGGGAACTATTGATGGGTGGCAACACAGATTGTGCGAATATAACACAAGGGAACTATTGATGGGTGGCAACACAGATTGTGCGAATATAGCACAAGGGAAATATTGACGGGTGACAACACAGATTTTGCGAATATAACACAAGGGAACTATTGATGGGTGGCAACACAGATGTGGTCAATATGACACAGCGGGCATATTATCAGTTTGTTTCGAATCTTTTACCAATATAAAATATATCACAATTGCATAATGATGATAACGAAAAATCATTTACACGTAACAGAAGCAAAGAAAAGATTAATTTTTTAAAATAAGCAAAACATGCTGCACCAGCAGCCACTACAAGTCCAGCTGCCAGTGCATACTTGGCTACATTGAAATATCTGCTCGAATTGATTGCAACTGGTTGAGCGTGGTCGTTGCAGTCGTCTCTATCTAAATCGTTTCCAACTGGTTGAGCCTTGTCGGCGCAGTCGTCTCTATCTGAATCGTTTCCAACTGGTTGAGCTTTGTCGTTGCAGTCGTCTATATCTGAATCATTTCCAGCTGGTTGAGCTTTGTCGTTGCAGTCGTCTCTATCTAAATCGTTTGCAACTGGTTGAGCTTTGTCGGTGCAGTTGTCTCTATCTGAATCCTGTCCAACTGGTTGAGCTTTGTCGATGCAGTTGTCTCTATCTGAATCCTGTCCAGCTGGTTGAGCTTTGTCGTTGCAGTCGTCTCTATCTAAATCGTTTCCAACTGGTTGAGCCTTGTCGGCGCAGTTGTCTCTATCTGAATCTTTTCCAATTGGTTGAGCCTTGTCGGCGCAGTTGTCTCTATCTGAATCCTGTCCAACTGGTTGAGCTTTAACGTTGCAGTCGTCTCTATCTAAATCGTTTGCAACCGGTTGAGCTATAATAGATATACGTATCATGGGTTACTGAGATTAGACATGTGGTGTGACTTGTTTAGTGACACACATATATATGCAGATGTTTTTGACAGAATGTTTGAAACGTCGCACCAACATTAAAGATATTCTATAATCTGTAATTTTGGTTGATTAAGAAATGTACATATATATGATCAGACATTCCTATTGTTCACAACATCATTCACATTTACAGTCCACACCTTTAGTTTATATCATGATTTGACCAACTATCATGCCAATATATTTTCTAACAAAGTAATGGGCTTGGAAACATTGTTCATATGGCAACAGTTTCAATTTTTCCTGCGCTATTTGATATAGAAATTTCAACGGCATAGCTTTAACAATACATTGAACATCTACAGTAATGTAAATGTGGGGGAAATGTGCAATTTTAGTCTAATTCAAGAATGTCCTTCCTCTTTTCTCATAAAATGTAAGAGTGCCCATTTTCGCATGGCGCCGACTATATGTATTACGGGTTACTGAGGTTAGATAGATGTACAAATGTATTACCGTTCACTGAGATTAGATATGTGTACTTCTCTATAAACACCACGCTACAATGACGGAGGTCAGTGAACATATTAAATGGCCTCCTTCTATAACAAATATGACGTGTCGTAACGACACAATTCTAATGAAATTCCATGAAATATTTCCAAACTTTACAGTTTCAAATAAGGATACCACAATAATGAATTCATTGGATTGTCGTCTGCTACAATTATTTGAACTACATTATAGTCCTATTTATTATCGTTATTTTACCCAGCATGCAAAGCATTTCTAAATTATAAGATCAAGTGAAAATGTATTACATTTCGCTTACATCACAGTAATTTCTCAGAATTGAATGCATAATTCGCGGCATAAATAACACACACACCAGATTGTTTCGGGATGCGGCTCAAGCTTCTGGGTCCTCTCCGAGTGTTCTTTGCACCAACTGTAGAATTAAACAGATTTCCTATTAGCATATAACGAGCGTGTTCGAAGAGGTCATTTCTATATCATGAATTATGAAGGACCTTCTTGACTATAAAATGTGTTTGTGTTGAAGATCGCTGAACACGGGAGAAAATAATAATGTTTTGAGATATACTGCATGCAGAATATGTCTCAAAGATGCAGACTGTTCAATGGTTAATACGTTGGACTGCGAATCCACGGATCGCAGGTTCAATCCCCTGTGTCTGACCATAACAGTAGTATCAGTCTTGCAGATGAACCTATAAACTGAGGTCTCAGATATCGGTGTAGAGCACCGGGCATGTATCAGAACCAGGAATGTTTCTGGAATTGGAGCGTCTTCTGTATCTTGCACTGTCCTCCAAACACATAAAATTACTAATAAAGTTCTGGAGGCGAAGATAAATAAACGTATCTCAAATATAAAATGTCAAAGGTTAATCCCCTAAACAGTGCGTGTATTACTCAATATTACTTGAGTTGTATTAATGAATCACGAACAATGGAGATAGTTTGAACTCTTACACATTGAGCTGGTTAGTTTGGTCGGATTCTCGTTTGATCGTAATTGAAATAACGTTATACATTACCTTCCCTAACACACAATCGTGTTCTATTCCACGTAGCTTTCATTAACAGCGGTTTGATGTTCACATACAGGCGGTGTGGAGAGATGGTCTCCGTGTCAACTGTGGACTGTGTGGAAGATCGCACCACCATGTACCGGAAGTCAATTACTGTGCCCTTTGGGAGCCTAAGATAATATAAATATCATTGTTGGGGACTACATACAATATTAATACATTTTGATAATGGCCCTCTTCGCAAATGTAAATCATGAACTCATCATGGTACTAACGAAAAACAAGTAGACAAGAGAAATACCCATGGAAAGTGACATCCATGGAAAGTGACATCGATGAGCAGCCCATTGAAGGAGCGCTCCATGGAAAGTGACATCAATGGAAAGTGACATCCATGGAAAGTGACATCCATGGAAAGTGACATCAATGGAAAGTGGCATCCATGGAAAGTGACATCGATGTAAGGAGCAGCCCATTGAAGGAGCACTCCATGGAAAGTGACATCAATGGAAAGTGACATCCATGGAAAGTGACATCGATAGAAGGAGCATCCCATTGAAGGAGCACTCCATGGAAAGTGACATCAATGGAAAGTGACATCCATGGAAAGTGACATCCATGGAAAGTGACATCGATAGAAGGAGCAGCCCATTGAAGGAGCACTCCATGGGAATATCTATGGAAGGAGCAGCCAATTGAAGGAGCAATCCATGGAAAGTGGCATCAATGGAAAGCGACATCAATGGAAAGTGAAATCCATTGAAGGAGCAGCTATGGAAAGTGACATCGATGGAAGGAGCAGCCAATTGAACGAGCACTCCATGGAAAGTGACATCAATGTAAAGTGGCATCCATTGAAGGAGCAGCCCATGGAAAGTGACGTCGATGGAAGGAGAACGAGCACTCCATGGAAACATGGCGGATCAGACATCCAATCATTCACGCATCAGAAATACATGGAGGATCAAACATCCAATCATGCACGCATCAGAAATACATGGAGGATCAGACATGCAATCATGCACGCATCAGAAATACATGGAGGATCAGACATGCAATCATGCACGCATCAGAAATACATGGAGTATCAGACATCCAATCATGCACGCATCAGAAATACATGGAGGATCAGACATGCAAGCATGCACGCATCAGAAATACATGGAGGATCAGACATGCAATCATGCACGCATCAGAAATAAATGGAGGATCAGACATCCAATCATGCACGCATCAGAAATACATGGAGGATCAGACATCCAATCATGCACGCATCAGAAATACATGGAGGAGCAGACATCCAACCATGCACGCATCAGAAATACATGGAAGATCAGACATCCAATCATGCACGCATCAGAAATACATGGAGGATCAGACATCCAATCATGCACGCATCAGAAATACATGGAGGATCAGGCATCCAATCATACACGCATCAGAAATATATGTAATACCCAATAGTTTCTCAATATATTATTATTATTTCCGACAAAAACAACAAAATTCTCAGTTTGCAAACTAGTCTGCGTAGTGCATGTAGAAATAGTAAAAGCATGATTATTTTAAATATGTATAATGATCGTGTGATGCACAGTGGAACAACGTACATTGAGGATTAACATCTAACCTATAATGTACAAACGAGCAATATAGTGCAATTAACTTGTTTTAAAGCCCCTCCCTGCGTTTACTTTAGAATGTGCTACATACAAGGAATATTAGAATGTCTAAGGTGCGAAATAATTAACTTTGTTCATACCCATATATAGTGTTAGCTGGATAGCGAAACAAGTTCTTACAGCAATAGTTTAATCGCTCGCGGTAACCACTACTTATACAATCAGTTGCCATAAGAGAGGGGAGAAAGAAGGTAGGGAGAAGGGAGAGATAAGGGTGAGGGGATTTAAGAGTTTCGCCTAAGGATATCACCTCCGTAGTTCTGGCGGGATTCGAACTCACAACATCTCGATTACGAATTGAGGGCCGTACCCATTTCACCAGAGGTTCCTCGAGACCCGAGAGTTGACTGCGTCTAGTTGGTTGTTGATATGTCATTGGAATATGAGAGGTCTGAGGACAGTTCCCAGTTGCACAACAAGCCAGACGGGTTGTTATTTACATAATGATCTTTTTTAGCTGTTCATACAAAATCATGTAAGGGTGATCGTAATTTACAACAAAATGCATACCATAAATCCGTTTTCCACATGTTGTTGCCTATAAGCTTGCACCTGGGTGCCGTGTCCGGGTTATTATCTCCCAATTGCAGTCCTGTGCCGGTTACCGCAACATAATAGTCGTTCGGTCGAAGGGGATACAGGGCTTTCTTCACTTGTAGTTCCACATGTATCATATTTTCTCTACAGATTGGCATCTATTGGTAAAAAGCAAATAAACAGACATTTTAATATATTAAATATATTATTTGAGACTATAAACCGTGGTCGAACCCACGACCTTCTTAGACCTATATAACACTAGTCGGACAGCTCGACCAACTGATTTCATTTGATGTCTGACGAACCTGCTACGAACTCAAATGCTAATGAACCATTCACCAGGTGTATGTGCCAGAGCTAGCCCGGTCTAACCACGTCGAAATCGAAATATAAAATATACACTACAAGCTTATACCAAGCACAACAATTAACAATACAAAAACTCATTCTTTCCACAACCTATAATATCCCCCGTTTGACCCTCATAAAATTAACAGCTTTCAGGTGGGACATTAAACCGAGGTATCGTGTCGGTGCTTTACATCGTGCACGTAAAAGAACCAGAGGGGGTTCTGGAATGGGTCTCTGTCTGTATCATTGCACTATCCTCCAAAAATTCAAACTGACTAATCTCTTCAGGAGGCGTCGCTCATATGGGCAACCGGTAACGACGATAAATAAACGTAAAACACACACACATACACCTATAATTGAGTTAAATATTCTAAGTGAACCATTAGTGAGCACACAGACAGTTAATGTCTTCAGAGCAGCCCTCCAACATCGGGATTATTGCCATCATCCCATTTCTCTCCCGTTGCGTTTACGCCGAAAGGCCCTGCAACGTATATTACCAGAACCAGAACCAGCACTTAACAAAGCCGATTGCCAATCATTGCATCTATCCAAATAAAACGTCTTACCTTTGAATTGTCTGTGTAATTTCTGTGTAAACGTATTGTTTGTATTTAATTGCTCTATGTTGTATCTGTACTACTGGCGATATTGTACCATAGTAACAACGCTTCCAGTTTAACGTCATAACGTAAGTTGACGTTACGTCAGGATGTGATGTTCTTTGAACGTTTTATTTATCTATCTTTCTTTAATGGTTTGCGTGTGTGTATATATTACGTTTATTTATCGTCGCTACCGGTTGCCCATATGAGCGACGCCTCCTGAAGAGATTAGTCATTTTAGATTTTTGGAGGATAGTGCAATGATACACAGAGACCAATTCTAGAGTCTCCTCTTGTTCTTTTACGTGCACGATGTAAAGCACCGACACGAGACCTCGGTTTAACGTCTTATTAGGGTCAGATGGGTGATCGAACCTGCGATCCCTGGATTACCAGTCCAGTGTGTTACCACTGGACTACAGATCCGTGTGTAATGGTTTGCGAATTGATCTATGCTATAAAGCATGGCTGAGTGATATCACGCTAGCAATGTACGATATTACATCGAGCATCGTAATCAACCATCACGCACCACAGCCGTACGTACCACCACACTCCGCTTAGTTATCTAGGAATAATGAAACGGTGTGTACTTGGGTGGGTGGGGGTCATCTTAGGCTATCATAGGGTATGAGTATCATTGACATATTTACGGGAACCACTCGCATGCTTTCAGCAACTACCCGTTGGCCCAGACTGCTTAAGGAGTCGCTCAAATAACTGTAAAGTCAGGCTAACTGGATGATAATTGCAAGACTGAGATCTAGAAAATTTCCTCTTGTAGATGCGTGTAATGTTAGCATACTTCCAATCATCCGGAACAAAGTTTGCTGAAAGACATTTGATAGTACATATATGCTTAATGGCGTGTGTGTCTAACTCGCTATGTCAGTTCACATTATTAATTGCAGATTCCATACCGCCAATGTCTCATTTATGATACACTTTGTAAATTTGCTGACTCGCTTCAATAGTAACTTTGGCCTGAATAATGCATTATATCGCACATGATCACTTAAATCTAGTCTAATGTATTCCCCTCCCTTGACGAGGAAATGTTCACATGTTGTTCACAGCAATAAGTCAGTCACTATTTCTAGAAATGGCACGAGCACTAACATTTAGCATGAACCAGTCTATGCACTTAGCATAGACCAGTCTATGCACTTAACATGGACCAGTTTATGCTTGGAAAGTTAAAGTACCCAAGAATGTCTGTCTGATATTTCCCTCAGAATTTTAGAATAATTTGATCATTATTCTTATGTGTGGAATTAGGCGATCTATAAATACATGCAACAAGTAAACGCGTATTGGAGACTAAAACTATTTCACAGAACACACTGTTTGTGAATCCGACTGCTGCATTTACATTTACTGTAATAGTCATTACACACACCAAATAGTATGTAAAAAATAAACATAGAATATACCCAGCTGACCTCCACATGGCGTACACGTCGTGGCCAAGGCACATCTCGCAGCAGAAGCTTAGAACACATGGATGTTCAACGTTTCACACTCTCTATCGGTGTGCGCGCGACTTGTCGACTGCACCGTCTTGGATCTAAGAGTACTCACATCCTTATCCGGAAGCGACTTGCGACACGCTGATGTCAAACTGCATGGTCAGTTAATATGCTGTTGCGTGATGACACACAGTGAGGAGTGTGTAACGGCGTTTATGTTCACATATTCAGGAAACAAACTGCATGGTCTGTTAATATGCTGTTGCGTGATGACAAACAGTGAGGAGTGTGTAACGGCGTTTATGTTCACAGGTTCAGGAAACAAACTGCATGGTCTGTTAATATGCGGTTGCGGAATGACAAACAGTGAGGAGTGTGTAACGGCGTTTATGTTCACAGATTCAGGAAACAAACTGCATGGTCTGTTAATATGCTGTTGCGAGATGACAAACAGTGAGGAGTGTGTAACGGCGTTTATGTTCACAGATTCAGGAAACAAAATGCATGGTCTGTTAATATACTGTTGCGGAATGACAAACAGTGAGGAGTGTGTAACGGCGTTTATGTTCACAGATTCAGGAAACAAACTGCATGGTCTGTTAATATACTGTTGCGGAATGACACACAGTGAGGAGTGTGTAACGACATTTATGTTCACAGATTCAGGAAACAAACTGCATGGTCTGTTAATATGCTGTTGCGGGATGACAAACAGTGAGGAGTGTGTAACGGCGTTTATGTTCACAGGTTCAGGAAACAAACTGCATGGTCTGTTAATATGCTGTTGCGGGATGACAAACAGTGAGGAGTGTGTAACGGCGTTTATGTTCACAGGTTCAGGAAACAAACTGCATGGTCTGTTAATATGCTGTTGCGGAATGACAAACAGTGAGGAGTGTGTAACGGCGTTTATGTTCACAGATTCAGGATACAAACTGCATGGTCTGTTAATATGCTATTGCGAGATGACAAACAGTGAGGAGTGTGTAACGGCGTTTATGTTCACAGATTCAGGAAACAAACTGCATGGTCTGTTAATATACTATTGCGGAATGACAAACAGTGAGGAGTGTGTAATGGCGTTTATGTTCACAGATTCAGGAAACAAACTGCATGGTCTGTTAATATACTGTTGCGGAATGACACACAGTGAGGAGTGTGTAACGACGTTTATGTTCACAGATTCAGGAAACAAACTGCATGGTCTGTTAATATGCTGTTGCGTGATGACAAACAGTGAGGAGTGTGTAACGGCGTTTATGTTCACAGATTCAGGAAACAAACTGCATGGTCTGTTAATATGCTGTTGCGGAATGACAAACAGTGAGGAGTGTGTAACGGCGTTTATGTTCACAGATTCAGGAAACAAACTGCATGCTCTGTTAATATGCTGTTGCGGAATGACAAACAGTGAGGAGTGTGTAACGGCGTTTATGTTCACAGATTCAGGAAACAAACTGCATGGTCTGTTAATATGCTGTTGCGGGATGACAAACAGTGAGGAGTGTGTAACGGCGTTTATGTTCACAGGTTCAGGAAACAAACTGCATGGTCTGTTAATATGCTGTTGCGGAATGACAAACAGTGAGGAGTGTGTAACGGCGTTTATGTTCACAGATTCAGGATACAAACTGCATGGTCTGTTAATATGCTGTTGCGGGATGACAAACAGTGAGGAGTGTGTAACGGCGTTTATGTTCACAGATTCAGGAAACAAACTGCATGGTCTGTTAATATGCTGTTGCGGAATGACAAACAGTGAGGTGTGTAACGGCGTTTATGTTCACAGATTCAGGAAACAAACCGCATGGTCTGTTAATATGCTGCTGCGGGATGACACACAGTGAGGAGTGTGTAACGGCGTTTATGTTCACAGATTCAGGAAATAACCAAAACCACAGAAAACCCGTGTATACATGTATGCAATCTTTAAATTTTATTTCTTTAGCAGTCTTGTTCGCATATTTAGTTTGCAATGCTTTTACTTTCCGATTACTGACGGATATGTAGTCCAGTGGTAACACGCTGGACTGGTAATCCAGGGATCGCAGGTTCGATCCCCCGTCTGACCCTAATCAAATTAACAGTATTTCAGATGGGACGTTAAACCGAGGTCTCGTGTCGGTGCTTTACACCGTGCACGTAAAAGAACCAGAGGAGATTCTGGAATGGCTCTGTATCAAAACTATCCTCCAAAATCTAAAATAACTAATCTCTTCAGGAGGCGTCGCTCATATGGGCAACCGGTAGCGACGATAAATAAACGTAAAACACACACACGTTCCGATGTTTTTTTATATCCTACATAGCTTACGTAAATGCGTCGCATACATACACGTTGATAATTACAAGATGTCAATGACCGCGCAATATATGCTAGTCTTGTACTTGGACAATCATGAAATGTGCCCTGCAGATATTATATTAACCCGATAATGCCCTGCACTGTTTCGCCGCATAGAGCTCCTGTCCCATAGAGTGTCCATGGACTTCAATGCGTATATATATGCCCTATCCGTTCACATTCAGCTCCCCTGTTTTCAACTACTGACTATTTCTTTCACCGTCATCATCACAAGTATCATCACCAGCACCATCGTCGTCGTCATCATCATCGTCGTCATCATCATCATTATGCTTGTGATGAGGATTGTGAACGTCATGATGATTATGATGATTATGATGATGGTGATGATGGTGATAACGATGACGATGACGACGATGATGATGATGATGATTATGATGATGATGATGATGATGATGATGATGATGATGATGATGATGATGATGATGATGATGATGATGATGATGATGATGATGATGATGATGATGACGATGACGATGACGATGATGATGATGATGATGATGATGATGATGATGATGATGATGATGATGACGACGACGACGACTATGTCTATGATGATGATGATGATACTACTGTTGATGATACTGTTGATGATTCTGATATTCATGATGATTGTGATGATGACGATGATGTATTTCTGCATTGTTTTATGTTCTGTTGATTTCTTTCTGTTGAATTCCAACTACACTTTTTTCTAATAATACCGATAACCGGATAGCACGTGCTAAATATGATGAAGCGGCACACGAAAGCAGTGTGTGATTATAAAATAGTGTGACAGTAAATCGTAGTGCCATACAATTGGGCCACGGCGCCGTATATTTTAAATGTCGCATCATAGCATTTGGTCACGTTATCCACGGTCATTGTCCAAGTTCTTCTTCAGAAAATGGCGTTATATCTGCATGCTCTTAACAGACGACAACATATCGCACGTCGTGTCTTCATGGATAGGAGCAATCACCTAGACAGTATGGACTACATAGAACATATCACTTGGACGTCACTCAATAGTTGCATTATGTGAGGAGCTATCAGATGCGGTTAGGGATAGTGGCAGTAATCTCATACAAAACAGGTGGCAGTAAACTAAAGCTGAAAAGTAGAATACTCTTCAATTTGAAGATCAAATTTAACCCTAACCCTAATGTCCATATTACTGCCAATTGTCCCATGATTACTGCCAATTGTATATTTCGTTACTGCCTCTATCGTTAACGATCAGGATGCATTAGTCTACAGAGACCAACTAATCGAAATCAATCACCACCAATTTCTCTACATACATGTCCTGCGATTATATGCACGAGGAAGCTTCCAGTATGTGAGTGCAGACTATCATGGCGTGGGTATTCAATCCGTGTCCATGCAGTTTCCTTTGCTCTTGCAAGTCGAGTTGGTAATTATGGCAAGTTGCCAGATACCCGACCTCTTCAGGGAACTAATCAAGAATGTTACGGCATCAGCGGATTTCCGAATATAATAGGTACAGTTGATGGTACATTTATTCCAATAAAAGCACCATATAATGATGAACACTTACACGTCACACGATGCCAAATATACATCTGATTTATGTTTTAATGTATGTGTTATGCTCCGGACCCGCTCTTTTGCCCTTCGTCTGAGATTCCTCCATTGCTATGTTTGTGTTTTGCTATACACACTAGTTAATACAACCGGTACATGGCGGGGAAATGACGGCACTCAACCAAGTTACGAGATCGTAAGATGATCTAAGATGCGATTTTCTACGAGCACTGTAAGGTGGGCTTTCGGGTAGTACGTTATCTAAATCGTAAACTGACCGTAAGTAACTCTTAAATGTCATCGTAATTGTACAGTTTGGTACATGTGACTATGGGTTATAGCAATCTAAATAAATTATCAATACTGACAAAACATTTTTAATAGGAATATGCCGGGATGTGAACTACGTTATGTTAATAGCAGATATACTAATCATGTAATTGTATGAAATAGATTAAATATAAACAAGTAGCTTTTTTTCTAACATTCATTGAAATATATAACATGCATAACTTATTTGGTCAACAGGCGGATATGTAGTCCAGTGGTAACACGCTGGACTGGTAATCCAGGGATCGCAGGTTCGATCCCCCGTCTGACCCTAATAAAATTAACAGTCTTTCAGATGAGACGTTAAACCGAGGTCTCGTGTCGGTGCTTTACATCGTGCACGTAAAAGAACCAGAGGAGACTCTGGAATGGGTCTCTGTCTGTATCATGCACTATCCTCCAAAATCTAAAATAACTAATCTCTTCAGGAAGCGTCGCTCATATGGGCAACCGGTAGCGACGATAAATAAACGTAAAACATAATTATTTGGTCATGGCAATATTAATTCATGTGCTATTTATATTACTGTCTATTTAACTAATTTACTGTGTTTTTAAAAAAAACATATTCTAATAGTTAGTATTTTGAAGTTTAAGTTTTGATGTGATATTTCAATAATAAATATGGTAACGTAATTCAGAAAATCAATTCGATCAGTTTGACCTACGCCTACATTCTCCCACTGGTTCCCTGTACATGTATATGTATCGTAGTTGAGTACATTGTGTTATTGATCAAGATCGAAAACCAGTCCACGATGTATTCATCTTCGCAGTAGTCACGTAGGCTTTAGGGATGCACACCGAAGTATTTCCGCCTTTTCGTTCTATGGTAAATCGATGAACTGTCACTGTCAAATTCTCAGTTCCAGACAAGAGTCCACGTATGCAGTTCCAGACAAGATTCCACGCATGCAGCAGTTCCAGACAAGATTCCACGCATGCAGTTCAGTAAACTCCAGAGCTTCTGCTTGAAGTTAGACACCAATGATGAATGTTTTTCACCATTTCCCAATGTTTGCAAACCACTGTCATATAGGGCTGTTTACTCATCAGTGCGCTGGAGCAAGTAGTACTGAAATAAATTCACAAAAGTCTTTTTCAAATGAACACAAATGTCACTGATGCACCACACTCACAATAAAAAAATGCAAACAATATCTGGTTCGACAGTAAAACATAATCAAAGTATGGTCTGCATGTTTGCAAAAACCACTTTCTAGTACAACCCGGAACCAATTCCTTCAGTGGGATCGCACGTTAGGTAGTACAGGGTATATATATATATATATATACGAACTTTGACGCATGTCGATTTATCTTGATGGATTTGGGACACCAAAAATTCATAAAACACATAGTAACTGGAACTACAAGCGCATACAGCATTTCTGAAAATCAAGTGATATTTTTTTTAATCATTCCATATGTCGGTATATCGTTGGACCTATGAGCTTTAAAAGTTGATTGGACACCAGCATTTTGACCATTTGCCAGGCTATAAACTGAAATGACTTCAATGTTTGGCCAATAATAACATGTTTGTCGCTACAGCGATATTAAAACCTCGAAATGTTTCTTCTTTTGGTGAATTTTGAAAACGTTATTTCTGTTATGCTCTCCAATGAATGTTTTCTCAGTGAAAGATGGCATTTTCTCTGTCACTGCTTTGAGTTTCGTATTCCTCCGCGGTTGGGTGTACTTTTGTATATTTGCTATTTTTTAAAGTTAATTATAAAGTAATATATTCTAATGAACTATGTCTTGTTACGAACGTTCACACTAACATTTTTGTGTTTTACGTTTATTTATCGTCGCTACCGGTTGCCCATATGAGCGACGCCTCCTGAAGAGATTAGTCATTTTAGATTTTGGGGGATAGTGCAATGATACAGACAGAGACCCATTTCAGAGTATCCTCTGGTTCTTTTACGTACACGGTGTACAGTAGCCTGAGTTCCAGTCTGTCGATTTTTCACTTTTTAACTTCTGGCAAAATAACATGTTGATATGATCAGAAACTCAATACGGCCCAATTAATAGTCTCGGTGTTAAAATATATTTATTTGACTGACCAGGCAAAATATATCGACGCCTGTTCCCGGGCTAGGTGTACAGCACAAACACGAGACCTCGGTTTAAAGTTCCTTCTGAAAGAATGTTATTTTATTAGGGTCAGACGGGGGATCGAACCTGCGATCCCTGGATTACCAGTCCAGCGTGTTACCACTGAACTACATATCCGTCTGGTCACACTAACATAAGTGGTTGTGCGGTTTTGTATTGTAGAGAAATGAGGCTCTCGATAGGGGTAGTTAAAGTGAATTAATTTGATAACTACTATTATATTATCCCAAATCATTGGATATCAGAAAAGAAAATGAAGATTTGTGTTTATTATTGTAAGATAAGATTTTATTTCACAGAAATATGTATTTCCACTTGCGGCGTTAAACACAATTATAACACGACCCAGCTAATAACATACATACTTATAGAGTAAAATCTACCTCGGGTTATTCTGCGATATACCTACCTTGAAGTATGCTGCGCGCGCACCGTGTTTTGGCTATTCCATTTATACAATGCGTGTACAGTTTTATGAATGAAAGTCACGTGATGTTTCGGCCTTCGTGATATATTTCTACGTATAAGAACTTCAAACTCGGGTTATTTTGCGATATACCACGGTTGATACTTATTATTTCTTAAATATCCACTATTTTTCTATGTTCCATTCCGCAGTCGTTTTTAATTATTTTACACTTTATGCACGACAACATTAAAATGTTAGCCATTAATGTTTGTGTTGCAGATCTATATGCACGACAACATTAAAATGTTAGCCATTAATGTTTGTGTTGCAGATCTTTATGCACGACAACATTAAAATGTTAGCCATTAATGTTTGTGTTGCAGATCTATATGCACGACAACATTAAAATGTTAGCCATTAATGTTTGTGTTGCAGATCTATATGCACGACAACATTAAAATGTTAGCCATTCATGTTTGTGTTGCAGATCTTTATGTAGAAACATGTTCGCTATTTGAATTTTGTGTCTCGTATGTCTGGAACATATAAAAAAAACATGTATTATTGACGTAGTGCATAGTATAGTATAGTTTTATTATGGTAAATTAGAATATATGTCATAAAATACAAATTCAATATCAACATAGTACATATGAACATCAAAGTGTAGAGTAGATGACATATAATCAATACCAAGGATAACACAAAAAGAGAGCAATAAAGCTCTCTTATTTCCATTGTGGTCCTTAGAATTGATCATATGACATCGGAAAGGGAAATTAGTCAATCAATTATTGCACATATTGAATTACAGTTAAATAGCACATGATTGTATGAATATTTATATAATATCACAAAAATGCCTGATATAGAAACGGTAATACTAAACTCAATACACTGGATCAAACCCGTTAAATGGAATAAAAATAATGACTGGATAAAAGGACTAGATTGGCACTGATTGCATACAATGTTTCTTCATAGATATTTTAAAATGACTACGATTACTTATAGATCTGAAACGGTTACCTGACAGCCATAAAAAGCGAATGATATTTTCTCTCCCTCTCCCTCTCTCTCCCCCCCCCTCTCTCTCTCTCTCTCTCTCAAATATTTGTTTTGTGGAAGCAATTGGCGCTATTGGCAACTGCGACGGCGGGAATGCCAATTTCAGGATTTTCCTATTAATTGTTTAATTACAATAAC
This sequence comes from Archivesica marissinica, assembly GCA_014843695.1. Classification (NCBI taxonomy): domain Eukaryota; kingdom Metazoa; phylum Mollusca; class Bivalvia; order Venerida; family Vesicomyidae; genus Archivesica; species Archivesica marissinica. The sequence continues at coordinate 26,472,270 of CM026400.1, read as the reverse complement.
ATCATTAATTTTTATTTGTATGTTTTGACAATGGTGTTTGGACTATAATTTATACCATAAGAACTTAACTTAACCCATATTTGAAAGTCTCTTTTTCACAGTTGAAATATTAATATACAGGCAAATTATGTTTTCAATAGGGATGGCATCGAATAGCGATGTTGTTATTTGACTATTCGATCGGGAGTGTATTCGAATATTTGATAGAATTATATCAAAATCTCAAAATCACTCAAATTCTTGCGTAAACTTCATTTTCTTCCCGTAAAGCCATGCAAATATGATGACGACTCATTCATGTATTGCTATCGGCCACTGTACATACATGTGGCGTTTTCACAAATGAAACCATTGCCACTAGAACTGTTTTCCGTTGAAAGATATTTGTTTTTCAAAAGATTATTCAGATTGGTGTTGTACCAGAATATGTTATGTCCAAGTTGCATAGGTAACACCTAGCAGTTTACTTATTCTCAGAGCGATTTAAGCCTTTCCAAACGTGTGACTGAGCGGGTGGCATTTTTCAGGACACTATTTTTTATTATTTAAGTTTATTTAACGTCGATACCGATTGCCCATATGAGCGACGGACAGTTTACCTAGCAGCACATTACCTGGGCAGGCTCCAGAGGTTAACCAGTACTTGTTGCACCAACATCCGTAAGAAAATGTCAACGTGTTCATATAAATGAGACACGGTCTGAGTGTGGCTCGAATCCGTAACCATCATAAAAATCTTTAAATAGGACGTTTGGGTAATATTGAGCAGTTAATTATAATACGTGGGGTGGCTGTTGTTGCAAAGTGTCCGTACTATTTCATTCTCTGTTGAAACAGTGTTGACATCATAATCAAACACTACGTACCTTAACACCTACTGTAATTATCCAATTACATGGCGGAGTATCATTTAACACTTGCCATGAATGCGACCACAACATGGTTTATTCACACATCCTGCGGCGATTTCGTTTTGTATTGGAAGATTTTATGATGGTTTCAAAAGAAAACAAAGTATCTGATGTTATGACATTTTATTTTATTTTTGCAAATATAATATTTTCCCCGAAAATTCGTTGACATCCCTAGTTTTAATCGTTAGTGACATATATAATAGTAATGTTTTGGAAAGATACGAAAAATATGTCCATTTAGGTATTTCCAACAAGGCATGAACCAGGGTGGTGGGATGTAAAATAAATATTTTATGAAAATAATTACGCTATTATATAATAATTATGTGATATACCTTGCTAAACAAAATGGCCACCACAGAAAGAATATGGTACTATCGGAATAATTCAAACATAATATCAGTAAAACAAAGTTGTCACCTTGATTCTTAGGCAGCGGGTGATATAATATGAAGTTTTGTTATCATTGAGTTCCACCAAACCAACACACGCGACATCTTTAGCATGCTTGCCAATGTAGTCTTACCAGTCTAAATTAACTAATACGATTAGTACTTGTAATCTAAATACACTGACATGATTAGTACGTGTAGCCTAAATAAACGGATACGATTAAAATAGGAATCTAAATAAATTGATACGATTAGAATTTGGCATCTCAATAAACTGATACGATTAGAATTTGGAGTCTAAATAAACTGATACGATTAGAATTTGGAGGCTAAATAAACTGATACGATTAGAATGTGGAGGCTAAATAAACTGATACGATTAGAATTTGGAGGCTAAATAAACTAATACGATTAGAACTTGGAATCTAAATAAACTGATAGGATTAAAATTTGGAGTCAAACATAAATATCTTTGCTGATATCAGTCTGTTCATTATCGTTGACACACCTACTGTAGCATTTATTCAACTCCAATCGGACATTGAAAATATTTCATTATGGACGAAATGGCTCATCACCTTCAATCCGGCTAAATCAGAATCTAGATCGTCATCTCTCGGAAACGACTAAACCCAGTGCATCAAGCTCTTGATAATTATGTCAAATTCCATTATTCCTCTGTTGATTTCCATAAACATTAGGTATAATGATCTCTGACGACTGATTTTGCACCATCAGATAAATCTTATGAAAACCAAAGCATGGGCAAGAGTAAACATAATGAAACGTCTCAAATATATACTGGACAGGACATCGTTTGAAGTAATTTATATTTCTTTTGTCAGGCCTCTTATGAAGTATGTTCATGTAATCATAAGTGAAGGAGTGCTGTATTCACGAAGAAGAATCTGGAACAAATGCACTCAATACGAAAAAGAAGAATTGGACACAATTCAGAACGAGGCTGCTCGTATCGTTACAGGCTGGACAAAACTTGTCTCAATACTTGATCTTGAATGTGGATGGAAACCATGGAAACCATAGGCCACAAACACAAATTGATATTATTCTAATATGATAATATAGATGGTGATAAATGACTAGTGTCAGCTTATTTATCCTCGCCCTCGTTCCAGTTTCAGTTGGCCAGGCAGCAAATAGAGCATTGAGGAACAGTACAAACCTCCTTAACATCCGTGGCAGAACGTCTCAATATGTATAGTCCTTCTTCCATCTGTCTTTAACGAATGAAATGCTTTGCCACCGGAAACTAAGGATATTGGTATACTTGCTTCCTTCAAATATTGCCTGACCTCTAATAAACATAATCATAATCCACTCTTCTATCATGGTGTATGCTGTACCGAAGTCTTCAATACCCGTATTCGAAACGAGGTCAGTGCTCTAACTCGACATTTATTTTCAAGAAACGTATCTAGATATAGGCCTTTTCCCCTTCTTTTTTGATATATATATATATTCTTTTATTCCTCCACTATAAAGGGAGAGTAGCACATTTACATACTATACACATTTACATACAATTTGTGACAACACATTAAAATATGTACCACTAGGCATTAAGCCTACATTGCGCATTATGAGCACATCTAGATATAGGCCTACATGTACCATACCAGGATCTGTTTGATTGACAGATTCCTAACCATATCAACATTAAAATTCAATTCAATAAAACAACAGTGCAACAATAATAGTTTGAAATAAAAATTCACTAACATTAAAAATCATTGATGGTAGAATTAATTATATTCTTCGCTTGACATATTGATTGATAACGGAAACTATTCTTCATTTCTCATTTATAAAACTTGGCTCCAGGGGTACATACGAACCGATTTGACAAATTTCTAAAAAGAACACACGGAGTGGCTATGCATACCAAACAGCTTACCCCGAATGCCCGGTGATGGAACCAGTGCCACACTGCTAAATACAGTAGAAATTGGTACGAATTGCAAACATTCGAATAATTTTGAGTGCGAATATTTTACATTTTTTTAAAATGTTGGTATATGAAAGGTTTTACTCGGCTTGCAGTACTATATATTATCATTAAAAAGACTGAGTTCTTACAATGCGTAAAATAAAATAACATAATAATAGTCTAGATTTTATTCTCATTCAGCGAGAACGTAATATTCGAGAATACATCGCCATGATGGATTTGTAATAAATGAATTTCGGTAAATTACCTCTGTAATTGGATGTATAGCATGTGAATCATCTGTCTTCTGTTGTTATTTGAGCACATGCAGACATGAGCTGGGGAATAGGTTTGTGGGTAAGTCAAATCAGTGTCAAATAATGTAAAATTTAGGATTAATCCCAGTATTTACTTAAAAAAGCAACCAACCGGAAACAGGAAGAGATGACAGTTTTTCATGTTTTATTCTTAGAAATAGATGCGTTGGTGAATCAGAAGTATTGATTGTTAATTGTATTTATTTTCTTGATCTTAGTCAATACCATGTCCAATTTATTGTTGCCTTTGTTAATGTAAATCAAGCTTTGACCCTGTGTCCAAAAATTACACTGCAGTCCGGGTCCCTGTTTCAGACTGAAGTAGGATCTGGATGAATACATCGCACGGCCAGTTACGGCAACGCAAGAGAAAGTGATTATAAACAGTCTTTGAGTGTTGTTCAGAAGCAGACTACTGTCTCCACACACATGATACAACACTCCACACATACATCATTACATGATAGTACAACACTGTCACTAAGTTTATTCCATTCCAACAATGATTGAACTGCTTGGTTTTAGATCATCATCATCTTCAGTAATCGCATCACTCTGTTTATAGTATACTCGCATATAAAAGTATAATAGTATATCGATATAAAAGTTTTCAAAATCTTTTGAGTTATTTGTCACTTGATTTTCTAATAAAGGTTGACGTTTTAGGGTGGTGGTCATTTCGGACCATGGTCATTTCGGCCCATATTTTTGTGGTCATTTCGGCCCATATTTGTGGTCATTTTGGCCCACATGCCTGGTCATTTCGGCCCATCTGCATGGTCATTTCGGCCCATCTGCATGGTCATTTCGGCCCTCCTAGTCACTTCTTTGGTCATTTCGGCCCATCAATAATATTAAGTCTGGTCATTTCGGCCCAGTAATACATATATGTTTATTTTGCGAAATTTCGTCAAACATGTCCAAAAAGTGTACTAAAATAACACATAAATGTGGCGTCATTATGTTATTTACGCGTACGTTGTTGGGGTTTGTTCAGTTGACTAGTATGACCACTGTCTGATTGTGTTAAAATTGTTGATATGTTCCGATCCTTTCCATAGACCTGCCAAAATGCCAATGTAGCTGGTCATTTCGGCCCATCTATGCTGGTAATTTCGGTCCACGTAGAAATGACCAGACATATGGGCCGAAATGACCATTCTACATAGAGATGTGCCGACATGACCATACATATGGGCTGAAATGACCATGGAGGTGGGCCGAAATGACCAGACATATGGCCGAAATGACCAGACATATGGGCCGATATGACCATGGAGGTGGGCCGAAATGACAGACATATGGGCCGAAATGACCATGGTCATTTTGGCCCATGGTCATTTCGGCCCACGAATATGGGCCAAAATGACCATGGGCCGAAATGACCATAATTCGACGTTTTAATGCCATTCGTGGGTTTTGCGATTCGTTTAGCCCTTATGTCGTGGCAAGGTAGAGCTGGCGCCTGCCCTGCGACCACTGATAGGAATGCAAGATGATTGGCCTTCTGATCTGTAGACTCTGGAGCTCAAGTTCCTATAAAATCCTGGAGATGCAGCCCTTGATTGATTGTCTCCTGTGATAAACCTGACCTCCTAGTCTCCTGTGATAAACTTGACCGTCTAGTCTCCTGTGATAAACCTGACCGCCTGTTGTTGAACTGTCTCGATGTCCTAGTGACGAACAAACGATTACCAGATATGCTGTTTTCTACAGTGGGTAGTGCTTTCTCTTGATCTCATCCATCAATTGTTGGGAGTATGTGCTTGCCCAGTTAGTAAAATGACTCAAAATGAGACGTCTGGTTATTGTTGATGAGTACTATGTATGATTATTTGAAGCGCAGTGATAGAATGTAATCTAATGGTCGGACACCCATGCTGAATAAACAATTTGATGCATATTGCTACACCCCCCCCCCCCCAATGAAGCGGCATAGGAAATGTTTTAAAGTAAAGACAAAACAGTATTATGTCGTCAATTGCCCTGTTTTCGAACCTTTCATGTGATGTTATTTGCATTTATGAAGTAACATCACGTTTCCCCTGTGGTCGCCATTTCCGCCTATTGCGAAAACAGAGCTCGTACAAACATATATCAGAACAGCTTCTTTCCTGCATCCATGGTGCTCTGGAACAAGCTACCCCAGAACGCTATTGACCAGGCCACCTTGGGGGTTTCCAATTGGTACTGGCTAATCGCTATGCCCACTAAACACACATGGACTCTTTTAACCGTTTTAATTTTGAGACACTCCTACCCTGACTGTTGCAGGTGTTGACTTTTAACGACTTGCGAGTATACTCTATTTAGAGTGATGCAATCACTATAGATGATGAATTGATGATGATAATGATGAACATAGGAATTGGGAGAAAAACATTTTTTTGAATTTTTTCTGTTGTCAATCTCGATTATTAAAATTGTATCCAAATTGCAACCGTAGCTGTAAGTTAAATTCTGTTTCACACCTGCCAGCAAATCCCTAAATCCTTGACAGGATGTTAATTTGACTAAACCCCACTTGTTATTGACATCAAATACAAAAGACAGTAATTGTTGGAGCGTTGTCAAGTCATCACAGCTTTAGATGGTGGTAGTGTTTATAAAATATGAGATCAACAGTCTTGTGTGACACCTGAAATATTCCAAATAGTGGTGTTCTAATAATAACAGCTTGCACAAAGCTTGTGTCACTCAGTACTTACATGTACATAATATTTATGGAGAAATGATAGCTATAGGCGTATTTCAGAAAAGGTACTCAACAATTGAATATAGCAACATTATACATGTATAGGAGGGGCCTGTCTACTTTGAAGCGGGGCATGTCCATATTAAAACAAGGCTAGTCCATTTTCAGAGGGGACAGACAAGCCCTGATCCTGCCTTGAAAAATATTTCTGTAGGCACTGAAAAATTAAATGTTTCAGTGTTCCCTTTGTCTGAATGTTTGTCTGCGCCACTTCTGTCGCCAGTTGAAAAACACTGGAGCCAATTAAAAAACTTGGAGCCAACTAAGAACCATATAGTTCACAAATAAATATTTGAAGCCATGTACATGTATTTGACAGTAATTCCCGCTGTCAGTCGCTATGCGACAAAAAACAAATACTGGAGCTAAATTTTGTGAATTGGCGAAAATATGTGGTGCAACTTCTTTTATTTGGCACATGTTTTGTCAAATACATGGCTTCAAATATTTATCTGTAAACTATATGACTCTTAGTTGGCTCCAAGTTTTTTAAATTGGCTCCATTTTTTTTCAATTAGCGCAGACAAAAATTCAGACAGAGGGAACCCTGGGTAAGTTGGCAATTAAGGTGTCTGACTCTCTGATAAAATATTCTACCACTTATCATTAGTTAGCAAATGAAGTCCTGCATATTTAACAGGGATCCAAATCAGGCCTATAATCATTCGTCACCACGTAATGGCCGTTAGTAGACAACCTCCAGACTTTCTGGTTAGCGGTACAAGACTGTCACCACGTAATGGCCGTTAGTAGACAATCACTCTCCAGACTATCTGGTTATCGGTACAAGACTGCCACCACGTAATGGCTGTTAGTAGAAAACAATCTCCAGACTATCTGGTTATCTGTACAAGACTGCCACCACGTAATGGCCGTTAGTAAACAACAATCTCCAGACTATCTGGTTAGCGGTACAAGACTGCCACCACGTAATGGCCGTTAGTAGACAATCACTCTCCAGACCATCTGGTTATCGATACAAGACTGCCACCACGTAATGGCCGTTAGTAGACAATCACTCTCCAGACCATCTGGTTATCGGTACAAGACTGCCACCACGTAATGGCCGTTAGTAGACAATCACTCTCCAGACCATCTGGTTATCGGTACAAGACTGCCACCACGTAATGGCTGTTAGTAGACAATCTCCAGACTATCTGGTTATCTGTACAAGACTGCCACCACGTAATGGCCGTTAGTAGACAATCTTCCAGACTATCTGGTTATCGGTACAAGACAGCCACCACGTAATGGCCGTTAGTAGACAATCACTCTCCAGACTATCTGGTTATCGGTACAAGACAGCCACCACGTAATGGCCGTTAGTAGACAATCACTCTCCAGACCATCTGGTTATCGATACAAGACTGCCACCACGTAATGGCTGTTAGTAGACAATCTCCAGACCATCTGGTTATCGGTACAAGACTGCCACCACGTAATGGCTGTTAGTAGACAATCTCCAGACTATCTGGTTATCGGTACAAGACTGCCACCACGTAATGGCTGTTAGTAGACAATCACTCTCCAGACCATCTGGTTATCGGTACAAGACAGCCACCACGTAATGGCCGTTAGTAGACAATCACTCTCCAGACTATCTGGTTATCGGTACAAGACTGCCACCACGTAATGGCTGTTAGTAGACAATCACTCTCCAGACTATCTGGTTATCGGTACAAGACTGTCACCACGTAATGGCCGTTAGTAGACAATCACTCTCCAGACTATCTGGTTATCTGTACAAGACTGCCACCACGTAATGGCCGTTAGTAAACAACAATCTCCAGACTATCTGGTTAGCGGTACAAGACTGCCACCACGTAATGGCCGTTAGTAGACAATCACTCTCCAGACCATCTGGTTATCGATACAAGACTGCCACCACGTAATGGCCGTTAGTAGACAATCACTCTCCAGACCATCTGGTTATCTGTACAAGACTGTCACCACGTAATGGCTGTTAGTAGACAATCTCCAGACTATCTGGTTATCGGTACAAGACAGCCACCACGTAATGGCCGTTAGTAGACAATCACTCTCCAGACTATCTGGTTATCGGTACAAGACAGCCACCACGTAATGGCCGTTAGTAGACAATCACTCTCCAGACCATCTGGTTATCGATACAAGACTGCCACCACGTAATGGCCGTTAGTAGACAATCACTCTCCAGACCATCTGGTTATCGATACAAGACTGCCACCACGTAATGGCCGTTAGTAGACAATCACTCTCCAGACCATCTGGTTATCTGTACAAGACTGTCACCACGTAATGGCTGTTAGTAGACAATCTCCAGACTATCTGGTTATCGGTACAAGACAGCCACCACGTAATGGCCGTTAGTAGACAATCACTCTCCAGACTATCTGGTTATCGGTACAAGACAGCCACCACGTAATGGCCGTTAGTAGACAATCACTCTCCAGACCATCTGGTTATCGATACAAGACTGCCACCACGTAATGGCCGTTAGTAGACAATCACTCTCCAGACCATCTGGTTATCTGTACAAGACTGTCACCACGTAATGGCTGTTAGTAGACAATCACTCTCCAGACTATCTGGTTATCGGTACAAGACTGTCACCACGTAATGGCCGTTAGTAGACAATCACTCTCCAGACCATTTGGTTAGCGGTACAAGACTGCCACCACGTAATGGCCGTTAGTAGACAATCACTCTCCAGACCATCTGGTTAGTGGTACAAGACTGCCACCACGTAATGGCCGTTAGTAGACAACCTCCAGACTTTCTGGTTAGCGGTACAAGACTGTCACCACGTAATGGCCGTTAGTAGACAACCTCCAGACTTTCTGGTTAGCGGTACAAGACTGTCACCACGTAATGGCCGTTAGTAGACAACCTCCAGACTTTCTGGTTAGCGGTACAAGACTGTCACCACGTAATGGCCGTTAGTAGACAACCTCCAGACCATCTGGTTAGCGGTACAAGAGTGTCACCACGTAATGGCCGTTAGTAGACAACCTCCAGACTTTCTGGTTAGCGGTACAAGACTGCCACCACGTAATGGCCGTTAGTAGACAACCTCCAGACTTTCTGGTTAGCGGTACAAGACTGCCACCACGTAATGGCCGTTAGTAGACAATCTCCAGACTATCTGGTTAGCGGTACAAGACTGCCACCACGTAATGGCCGTTAGTAGACAATCACTCTCCAGACCATCTGGTTATCGATACAAGACTGCCACCACGTAATGGCCGTTAGTAGACAATCACTCTCCAGACCATCTGGTTATCGATACAAGACTGTCACCACGTAATGGCTGTTAGTAGACAATCTCCAGACTATCTGGTTATCGATACAAGACTGCCACCACGTAATGGCCGTTAGTAGACAATCACTCTCCAGACCATCTGGTTATCGATACAAGACTGCCACCACGTAATGGCTGTTAGTAGACAATCTCCAGACTATCTGGTTATCGATACAAGACTGCCACCACGTAATGGCCGTTAGTAGACAATCACTCTCCAGACCATTTGGTTAGCGGTACAAGACTGCCACCACGTAATGGCCGTTAGTAGACAATCTCCAGACTATCTGGTTATCGGTATAAGACTGCCACCACGTAATGGCTGTTAGTAGAAAACAATCTCCAGACTATCTGGTTATCGGTACAAGACTGCCACCACGTAATGGCCGTTAGTAGGCAATCACTCTCCAGACTATCTGGTTATCGGTACAAGACTGTCACCACGTAATGGCCGTTAGTAGACAATCACTCTCCAGACCATTTGGTTAGCGGTACAAGACTGCCACCACGTAATGGCCGTTAGTAGACAATCTCCAGACCATTGGTTATCTGTACAAGACTGCCACCACGTAATGGCCGTTAGTAGACAATCACTCTCCAGACCATTTGGTTAGCGGTACAAGACTGCCACCACGTAATGGCCGTTAGTAGACAATCTCCAGACCATCTGGTTATCGGTACAAGACTGTCACCACGTAATGGCCGTTAGTAGACAATCTCCAGACCATCTGGTTAGCGGTACAAGACTGTCACCACGTAATGGCCGTTAGTAGACAATCACTCTCCAGACCATTTGGTTAGCGGTACAAGACTGCCACCACGTAATGGCCGTTAGTAGACAATCACTCTCCAGACCATTTGGTTAGCGGTACAAGACTGCCACCACGTAATGGCCGTTAGTAGACAATCACTCTCCAGACTTTGTGGTTATCGGTACAAGACTGCCACCACGTAATGGCCGTTAGTAGACAACCTCCAGACTTTCTGGTTAGCGGTACAAGACTGCCACCACGTAATGGCCGTTAGTAGACAATCTCCAGACTTTCTGGTTAGCGGTACAAGACTGCCACCACGTAATGGCCGTTAGTAGACAATCTCCAGACCATCTGGTTATCGATACAAGACTGCCACCACGTAATGGCCGTTAATAGACAATCACTCTCCAGACTATCTGGTTAGCGGTACAAGACTGTCACCACGTAATGGCCGTTAGTAGACAACCTCCAGACTTTCTGGTTAGCGGTACAAGACTGTCACCACGTAATGGCCGTTAGTAGACAACCTCCAGACTTTCTGGTTACGGTACAAGACTGCACCACGTAATGGCCGTTAGTAGACAATCACTCTCCAGACTTTCTGGTTATCGGTACAAGACTGCCACCACGTAATGGCCGTTAGTAGACAATCACTCTCCAGACCATCTGGTTATCGGTACAAGACTGCCACCACGTAATGGCCGTTAGTAGACAATCTCCAGACCATTGGTTATCTGTACACGACTGCCACCACGTAATGGCCGTTAGTAGACAATCACTCTCCAGACCATCTGGTTAGCGGTACAAGATTGTCACTAGGCCATGTGTTCCATCATACATGTACATGTACCTACTTCTATCAGTTTGGAGACTATGGACTGTAAAATGTGTCCAAATTTTGAAGATGGATTCCGATTGAATCCAACTAATAATCGATATCACCAAACCGATTTCATTATCCATACATCAGTTTTCTTCCGATTCCACAACACTAAATATAACTAGTTACACAATTGGCTGTACATGTATCATGTTGCACATTGTCATTTTTGTCAATTGGTTGTACCGGGTTGCATACAGTGAGTTATAGACATTGCTACACAATTGGTTGTACACCGGATTGCATACAGTGATTTATAGACATTACAGTAAGGCTACAATTGGTTGTACTGGGTTGCATAATGTGATTTATAGACATTATAACACTATTAGATGTACTGGGTTACATACAGTGATTCATAGACATTACAGCACAATTGGTTGTACCAGGTTGCATACAGTGATTCATAGACATTACAACACAATTGGTTGTACCAGGTTGCATACAGTGATTCATAGACATTACAACACACTTGGTTGTACCGTGTTGCATACAGTGATTTATGGACATTACAGCACAATTGGTTGTACTGGGTTGCATACAGTGATTTATAGACATTACAACACAATTAGTTGTACCAGGTTGCATACAGTGATTTTTATAGACATTACAGCACAGTTGGTTGTACCAGGTTGCATACAGTGATTTTTTATAGACATTACAACTGTTACAGTGATTAATATTGTTTAGGTGAACTACAATAATATATATGGAAATGCTATATACCTGAATATGCACTTGCTATATGTAGTATATGCAAATCCTCGTGTTACTCTCCCATGTATGCAGTCCTCTGTGACATGACAAGTGTTTTCTTGATTACACCTTGCGGTCAGCAATGTATAAATTGATGATGTGCTGTCCTTCATGTATACCTGCATATATTATGGCCAGGGGGCGTGATTTTATGAAATAATTTTGTACGTATTTCCTGGTCTTTACTTCCACAAACGGGACAATATTTGATATTTGTGTAAAAAATGTGATGGATATGGATGAAAAAATCAATTGGATTCTAAAACACCAGTAGATTCTATTATACAATGTGCAATGTACACCGATTTAAATATTTAAAAAATTCAATAACATTTCAGTTTCTTGGGTATTTTTGTGTGATTTTCAGTAGTTTATTATTGTGATCGTCTAGATTGACAGTCTGAATTGAAAAATGTTCATTGGTGTTAAATAAATGTGTTTTATGACATTTGAATAATATTGTAATTGTTTATGCAAAAGAATATATAAATGTACATGCATTTATTGATTTACATTACAGTGAGACACACAGATTGTGTCATTTTGATTTAATTTATAGGCTATATAACATGTACATGGGAAAACAATTGAGAAGTTGTAGCAATTAATGTATACTTTTTGTCATTCGTAACAAAACCGAATCCCATTGCAAGTGTTTCACGTATAAGTTAGTGTCTGAAATATAATTATATGGAATTGTTTTAATACACCTTTACAATTAGTTTAAATTGCGCTACTTATTCCAGATTAATCCGTTCAATCTTGTTATGGAAAGGCTTGACCTTTGCCTGTTTGCAGATGGATTTCTTATGTATAATCATGTAGCAATGGGTATGTAAAGCCGTATATTATGTCCATCTGTGAAAGTTTATTGCTCTAAATCGTAATTTACCAATTGGTTTATCTAACCGATTGTGATTACACTGTGGAGATAAATCCTGACAGAATGAGTAAATATAAGGTCAATGAGAAATACACTGTCGCTAGTGAGAGCGGAGAGCCAAAACTCGCCAAGAAATATCGCCGTAAATCGACTCCAGGGAAAGGAGACCTCCACCCGAGGAGGAGTTTAAGTTTGGGATCGTTAACTTCTCCGCAGTTGACAGTTGTGGAGATTACCGAGTCACTGAAATCTCCGAAGTCTCCGTTGGGGAAGGTTGCCAGCACGGACATGGATTACCTGCAGTATCATCACCTCGCGGCTAAAGGAAATCCGCTTGTGTATGATAATATGTATGGATATAAGGTGGGTTGCAATCCGCTTGTGTATGATAATAAATGTACATGTATGGATATAAGGTGGGTGGCAATCCGCTTGTGTATGATAATAAATGTACATGTATGGATATAAGGTGGGTGGCAATCCGCTTGTGTATGATAATATATATGGATATAAGGTGGATGGCAATCCGCTTGTGTATGATAATATGTATGGATATAAGGTGGATGGCAATCCGCTTGTGTATGATAATATGTATGGATATAAGGTGGGTTGCAATCCGCTTGTGTATGATAATATGTATGGATATAAGGTGGGTTGCAATCCGCTTGTGTATGATAATAAATGTACATGTATGGATATAAGGTGGGTGGCAATCCGCTTGTGTATGATAATATGTATGGATATAAGGTGGGTGGCAATCCGCTTGTGTATGATAATAAATGTACATGTATGGATATAAGGTGGGTGGCAATCCGCTTGTGTATGATAATAAATGTACATGTATGGATATAAGGTGGGTGGCAATCCGCTTGTGTATGATAATATGTATGGATACAGGGCCGTCGCTGGAGCTATTTTGATGATACGCACGGCCAAATATGATTGTTTGTCGAGTGAGCATAGCGAGCCAGTACGCTAGGGGGTCCGGGGGCATGCCCCCCGGAGATTTTTTGAAATGAAGCAATTTCAATGCATTTTGTAACATACAATTGCAGGACTAAAGTTCTTACGACAAACCGTATAAAGGTATAAATTAAGGCTAAATGTATAATATACATGAGCTACCCCTTATGAATTAAACAAGCACGTAAAATAGCACAAACTAAATTTCGAGATGCACCATATTTGCAATGGGCTCAATTAGTCCACCACTCCACACATCACGGCGCCTATGTATCCCTACTACCTTCTCCCACCCCTCTGTGGTTTTATTGCATTTTTGGAGTTTTCATTTTTTTTTTCATTTTCTGAGACCAATGATACGCACGTGCGTACTTGCGTATGCCCAGCGACGGGCCTGGGATATAAGGTGGGTTGCAATCGCTTGTGTATGATAATATGTATGGATATAAGGTGGGTGGCAATCGCTTGTGTATGATAATAATGTACATGTATGGATATAAGGTGGGTGGCAATCCGCTTGTGTATGATAATATGTATGGATATAAGGTGGGTTGCAATCCGCTTGTGTATGATAATAAATGTACATTCGACATTCGGTACAATTCAAGGAATTACTGTATACATGTAATGTACAATATTAGGTACAATTCAAGGAATTGCTGTATATATGTAGTGTACGACATTCTGTACAATTCAAAGAATTGCTGTATATATGTAGTGTACGACATTCTGTACAATTCAAAGAATTGCTGTATACATGTAATGTACGACATTCGGTACAATTCAAGGAATTACTGTATATATGTAGTGTACGACATTCTGTACAATTCAAGGAATTGCTGTATATATGTAGTGTACGACATTCTGTACAATTCAAAGAATTGCTGTATACATGTAATGTACGCCATTCGGTACAATTCAAGGAATTACTGTATATATGTAGTGTACGACATTCTGTACAATTCAAGGAATTGCTGTATATATGTAGTGTACGACATTCTGTACAATTCACGGAATTGCTGTATATATGTAGTGTACGACATTCTGTACAATTCAAGGAATTGCTGTATATATGTAGTGTACGACATTCTGTACAATTCACGGAATTGCTGTATATATGTAGTGTACGACATTCTGTACAATTCAAGGAATTGCTGTATATATGTAGTGTACGACATTCTGTACAATTCACGGAATTGCTGTATATATGTAGTGTACGACATTCTGTACAATTCAAGGAATTGCTGTATATATGTAGTGTACGACATTCTGTACAATTCACGGAATTGCTGTATATATGTAGTGTACGACATTCTGTACAATTCAAGGAATTGCTGTATATATGTAGTGTACGACATTCTGTACAATTCAAGGAATTGCTGTATATATGTAGTGTACGACATTCTGTACAATTCAAGGAATTGCTGTATATATGTAGTGTACGACATTCTGTACAATTCAAGGAATTGCTGTATATATGTAGTGTACGACATTCTGTACAATTCAAGGAATTGCTGTATATATGTAGTGTACGACATACTGAATCAAACTTTTCTAATGGAATATAACTATTACATTATTATAATTGACTACCCCCCCATACATGTCCACACCATCCCCCCCATACATGTCCACACCATCTCCCCCCCATACATGTCCACACCATCCCCCCCATACATGTCCACACCATCCCCCCCCATACATGTCCACACCATCCCCCCCCATACATGTCCACACCATCCCCCCATACATGTCCACACCATCCCCCCCATACATGTCCACACCATCCCCCCCATACATGTCCACACCATCCCCATACATGTCCACACCATCCCCCCATACATGTCCACACCATCTCCCCCCCCCTCTGCAGCATTCGTCTATCCTAACGTAGCGTTACTTGTGTGCATATGGGAATGTGCAATACAATTATCTGTTGAGGAACACTGGTTTCAGCCTATCTTCCTGATCTGTGTCAACAAACTCCTTGTAAATGGGAATTAGGCCTATTGTTATACATTTATGTGGAGATAAAAGGGATTTTATACCATCAACAGATCTCTTTGTGTGACATATTGTACTTTTAAATAAAAATACAGATATTTTACATTTTCATGGGGAAATGATTTTATATAGCTGGATATGTTGGCTTGCCGTTTAACCCCATGTCACTTGTCGCATGAGTTTGAACCCTACCAGCGCTTTAACCCCATGTCACTTGTCGCATGAGTGAACCCTACCAGCGCTGGCAGTTTTGGTTGTTCTTTCCGGGTATTCAATGCACAGCTGTTCACCTGGTGACGTCTTTCCGGGTATTCAATGCACAGCTGTTCACCTGGTGACGTCTTTCCGGGTATTCAATGCACAGCTGTTCACCTGGTGACGTCTTTCCGGGTATTCAATGCACAGCTGTTCACCTGGTGACGTCTTTCCGGGTATTCAATGCACAGCTGTTCACCTGGTGACGTCTTTCACCTCATAAACCAATGAAGCTGAACAATATCTATACATGTATATAACTGCAGTTCAGCGCAGTGGTTAGCGCGCTCGCTTCTCACCAATGCCACCCGGGTTCGATCGTCGGACCGGGAAGTATGCGCGATGGTATGGTCGTCGCCAGATCGGTCAGGTGGGTTTTCTCCGGGTACTCCGGTTTCCTCCCACACGAATGTTCACATATACGCTTTCATCTGCGCCAACGAGAGTGATTAATATAAGTTGTTACAACTTGTTACGCAATCGTTGTAAAATAAATAGTTTTTTAAAAAAATTGCAGCTCCTTGTGCCAGTCCATATATACATTATTCTCGTTTTGTGATGTCGGTCATACAGAGTTGTATTATATTAGCAGCATTCATAGCCAGTGTATTTGCTAGACAAAATTTAGTTTGAAAATCGTTTTTTTTTTAGGGAGAAGTGGGGCCCCCAGAGGGCGAAGTCAGGGTCCCTAGGGCGACAATTTCGCCCACATCGCCCTCTAAACTGATCCCTGTATATGTATTAAGATTTCACTGAAAACTTCTGGAAAATGAGTCATGCTCTGCTGTAATATCATGTCATAAATATGTCGTAAAACATTTAGGAAATTACAAAAAGCAACTATGTTTGGTATAGCTGAAATGTCACTTCAGATTACGGTATAATGGTAGGTAATGACTGTCCTTGTGTAGCTTTTCATGTAGTTTTGTTTGATGCAGGCAGTTTGTACATTTAGCTACATTGTACTTTAGCTCTTCAGTCTTTGTTATGTTTTTTCGCCCACTTTGTTTGTTAACCCTTTCAACACCACAGACCTCTAAATTGGCTTACAAAAAAGTGTAGATCCAGATGAGCCGGCTCGTGATGAGCCGTCTCATCAGGATCTGCACTTTTTTCAAGTAATATAACTATTTTTAGAAAAAAAATTACCCATTTTGATAAATGAACTGATCCAAATGTAATTTTGTTATTAATTTATTGGTCTAAAAATATCATGGACCAGTCCATGTCAGTTACTTGGTGTTGAAAGGGTTAATTTCGGATTTATCTGGCAAGGAAGCAGTTTATTTCTATGTTGAAAATAATTTGTTTCTTGTACATGGTCGTAGCTTGAACTTGATTATCAGATATATGTGTGGGCACCATTAGGATAGGGGTGTGCGGACGATTGGGGAAAGTACAGCGCCGCAGTTGCAAAGTTTGCAGTCTGTGGAATGTATTGAGGTGAAAGAAGGTACATATTTGTACAGTACTGAAAATCTTTCTTTTATGAATTAAAAAGTAATGAAATATCGAATATGCCTTACAGTGCCTATACAATGTAGGAAGCTAGGACATGTGTCTTACAGTGCCTATACAATGTAGGAAGCTATGACATGTGTCTTACACTGCCTATACAATGTAGGAAGCTAGGTCATGTGCCTTACAGTGCCTATACAATGTAGGAAGCTATGACATGTGCCTTACACTGCCTATACAATGTAGGAAGCTAGGACATGTGCCTTACAATGCCTATACAATGTAGGAAGCTAGGACATGTGCCTTACACTGCCTATACAATGTAGGAAGCTAGGACATGTGCCTTACAGTGCCTATATAATGTAGGAAGCTAGGACATGTGCCTTACACTGCCTATACAATGTAGGAAGCTATGACATGTGCATTACACTGCATATACAATGTAGGAAGCTATGACATGTGCCTTACGCTGCCTATACAATGTAGGAAGCTATGACATGTGCCTTACACTGCCTATACAATGTAGGAAGCTAGGACATGTGCCTTACACTGCCTATGCAATGTAGGAAGCTATGACATGTGCCTTACACTGCCTATACAATGTAGGAAGCTAGGACATGTGCCTTACACTGCCTATACAATGTAGGAAGCTAGGACATGTGCCTTACACTGCCTATACAATGTAGGAAGCTAGGACATGTGCCTTACACTGCCTATACAATGTAGGAAGCTAGGACATGTGCACAGTGCCTATATAATGTAGGAAGCTATGACATGTGCCTTACACTGCCTATACAATGTAGGAAGCTAGGACATGTGCCTTACACTGCCTATACAATGTAGGAAGCTATGACATGTGCCTTACACTGCCTATACAATGTAGGAAGCTAGGACATGTGCCTTACAGTGCCTATACAATGTAGGAAGCTATGACATGTGCCTTACACTGCCTATACAATGTAGGAAGCTAGGACATGTGCCTTACACTGCCTATACAATGTAGGAAGCTAGGACATGTGCCTTACACTGCCTATACAATGTAGGAAGCTAGGACATGTGCCTTACACTGCCTATACAATGTAGGAAGCTAGGACATGTGCCTTACACTGCCTATACAATGTAGGAAGCTAGGACATGTGCCTTACACTGCCTATACAATGTAGGAAGCTAGGACATGTGCACAGTGCCTATATAATGTAGGAAGCTATGACATGTGCCTTACACTGCCTATACAATGTAGGAAGCTAGGACATGTGCCTTACACTGCCTATACAATGTAGGAAGCTATGACATGTGCCTTACACTGCCTATACAATGTAGGAAGCTAGGACATGTGCCTTACAGTACCTATACAATGTAGGAAGCTATGACATGTGCCTTACACTGCCTATACAATGTAGGAAGCTAGGACATGTGCCTTACACTGCCTATACAATGTAGGAAGCTAGGACATGTGCCTTACACTGCCTATACAATGTAGGAAGCTAGGACATGTGCCTTACACTGCCTATACAATGTAGGAAGCTAGGACATGTGCCTTACACTGCCTATACAATGTAGGAAGCTAGGACATGTGCCTTACACTGCTTATACAATGTAGGAAGCTAGGACATGTGCCTTACACTGCCTATACAATGTAGGAAGCTAGGACATGTGCCTTACACTGCCTATACAATGTAGGAAGCTAGGACATGTGCACAGTGCCTATATAATGTAGGAAGCTATGACATGTGCCTTACACTGCCTATACAATGTAGGAAGCTAGGACATGTGCCTTACACTGCCTATACAATGTAGGAAGCTATGACATGTGCCTTACACTGCCTATACAATGTAGGAAGCTAGGACATGTGCCTTACACTGCCTATACAATGTAGGAAGCTAGGACATGTGCCTTACACTGCCTATACAATGTAGGAAGCTAGGACATGTGCACAGTGCCTATATAATGTAGGAAGCTATGACATGTGCCTTACACTGCCTATACAATGTAGGAAGCTAGGACATGTGCCTTACACTGCCTATACAATGTAGGAAGCTATGACATGTGCCTTACACTGCCTATACAATGTAGGAAGCTATGACATGTGCCTTACACTGCCTATACAATGTAGGAAGCTATGACATGTGCCTTACACTGCCTATACAATGTAGGAAGCTATGACATGTGCCTTACACTGCCTATACAATGTAGGAAGCTATGACATGTGCCTTACACTGCCTATACAATGTAGGAAGCTATGACATGTGCCTTACAC
Source organism: Archivesica marissinica (assembly GCA_014843695.1). Lineage (NCBI taxonomy): Eukaryota > Metazoa > Mollusca > Bivalvia > Venerida > Vesicomyidae > Archivesica > Archivesica marissinica. Next base: position 26,452,452 of record CM026400.1, on the reverse strand, counting down.
TGCCTATACAATGTAGGAAGCTATGACATGTGCCTTACACTGCCTATACAATGTAGGAAGCTATGACATGTGCCTTACACTGCCTATACAATGTAGGAAGCTATGACATGTGCCTTACACTGCCTATACAATGTAGGAAGCTATGACATGTGCCTTACACTGCCTATACAATGTAGGAAGCTATGACATGTGCCTTACACTGCCTATACAATGTAGGAAGCTATGACATGTGCCTTACACTGCCTATACAATGTAGGAAGCTATGACATGTGCCTTACACTGCCTATACAATGTAGGAATCTTGGGCATGTACCTTACAGTGCCTTTAGCAAGCTAGGGCAAGTGTCTTACAGTGCCTTTAGGAAGCTAGGGCAAGTGTCTTACAGTGCCTTTAGGAAGCTAGGGCAAGTGTCTTACAGTGCCTTTAGGAAGCTAGGGCAAGTGTCTTACAGTGCCTTTAGGAAGCTAGGGCAAGTGTCTTACAGTTCCTTTAGGAAGCTAGGGCACGTGTCTTACAGTGCCTTTAGGAAGCTAGGGAAAGTGTCTTACAGTGCCTTAAGAAAGCTAGGGCAAGTGTCTTACAGTGCCTTTAGGAAGCTAGTGCCTTTAGGAAGCTAGGGCATGTGTCTTACAGTGCCTTTAGGAAGCTAGGGCAAGTGTCTTACAGTGCCTTAAGAAAGCTAGGGCAAGTGTCTTACAGTGCCTTTAGGAAGCTAGTGCCTTTAGGAAGCTAGGGCATGTGTCTTACAGTGCCTTTAGGAAGCTAGGGCAAGTGTCTTACAGTGCCTTAAGAAAGCTAGGGCAAGTGTCTTACAGTGCCTTTAGGAAGCTAGTGCCTTTAGGAAGCTAGTGCCTTTAGGAAGCTAGGGCATGTGTCTTACAGTGCCTTTAGGAAGCTAGGGCAAGTGTCTTACAGTGCCCTTAGGAAGCTAGTGCCTTTAGGAAGCTAGGGCATGTGTCCTACAGTGCCTTTAGGAAGCTAGTGCCTTTAGGAAGCTAGGGCAAGTGTCTTACAGTGACTATAGGAAGGTACACCACTTGTGTGTGCATGCAATAGTTGTTGCATACTGGGTTTTTGATAGACTAAGATTGTTTTTATTGCACCCATGTGACATTTCATGATTTGTAATTGATATGCATTGATTTAGTCCAGCAAGAAATATTTGCTGGCAATGAGTGTGCTCACTGACAAGATTAACGGTGATGTATTAGTCTGTTTCTGGTCTCATTTATTTTAGGTTAAACATGTGTGTATTGTTTTTTGTCTCAACTTGTTATATATCCTGGTCTGGTTATATGTATTGATCTGTTTCTGGTCTGGTTATATGTATTGATCTGTTTCTGGTCTGGTTATATGTATTGATCTGTTTCTGGTCGTGTTATATGTATTGATCTGTTTCTGGTCGTGTTATATGTATTGATCTGTTTATGGTCGTGTTATATGTATTGTTCTGTTTCTGGTCGTGTGATATGTATTGATCTGTTCCTGGTCTGGTTATATGTATTGTTCTGTTTCTGGTCGTGTGATATGTATTGATCTGTTCCTGGTCTGGTTATATGTATTGATCTGTTTCTGGTCTGGTTATATGTATTGTTCTGTTTCTGGTCATGTTATATGTATTGATCTGTTTCTGGTCGTGTTATATGTATTGATCTGTTTCTGGTCGTGTTATATGTATTGATCTGTTTCTGGTCATGTTATATGTATTGTTCTGTTTCTGGTCTGGTTATATGTATTGTTCTGTTTCTGGTCGTGTTATATGTATTGTTCTGTTTATGGTCGTGTTATATGTATTGTTCTGTTTCTGGTCATGTTATATGTATTGTTCTGTTTCTGGTCGTGTTATATGTATTGTTCTGTTCCTGGTCTGGTTATATGTATTGTTCTGTTTCTGGTCTGGTTATATGTATTGTTCTGTTTCTGGTCTGGTTATATGTATTGATCTGTTTCTGGTCGTGTTATATGTATTGTTCTGTTTCTGGTCTGGTTATATGTATTGATCTGTTTCTGGTCGTGTTATATGTATTGATCTGTTTCTGGTCGTGTTATATGTATTGATCTGTTTCTGGTCTGGTTATATGTATTGATCTGTTTCTGGTCGTGTTATATGTATTGATCTGTTCCTGGTCGTGTTATATGTATTGATCTGTTCCTGGTCTGGTTATATGTATTGATCTGTTCCTGGTCGTGTTATATGTATTGATCTGTTCCTGGTCGTGTTATATGTATTGATCTGTTTCTGGTCGTTATATGTATTGATCTGTTCCTGGTCGTTATATGTATTGATCTGTTCCTGGTCGTTTTGTTTGGTGTTATATGTATTGATCTGTTCCTGGTCTGGTTATATGTATTGATCTGTTCCTGGTCGTGTTATATGTATTGATCTGTTCCTGGTCGTGTTATATGTATTGATCTGTTTCTGGTCTGGTTATATGTATTGTTCTGTTTCTGGTCTGGTTATATGTATTGATCTGTTCCTAGTCTGGTTATATGTATTGATCTGTTCCTAGTCTGGTTATATGTATTGATCTGTTCCTGGTCTGGTTATATGTATTGATCTGTTTCTGGTCGTGTTATATGTATTGATCTGTTCCTGGTCGTGTTATATGTATTGATCTGTTCCTGGTCGTGTTATATGTATTGATCTGTTTCTGGTCTGGTTATATGTATTGTTCTGTTTCTGGTCTGGTTATATGTGTTGATCTGTTCCTGGTCTGGTTATATGTATTGTTCTGTTTCTGGTCGTGTTATATGTATTGTTCTGTTTCTTGTCTGGTTATATGTATTGATCTGTTTCTGGTCTGGTTATATGTATTGATCTGTTTCTGGTCGTGTTATATGTATTGATCTGTTTCTGGTCTGGTTATATGTATTGTTCTGTTTCTGGTCGTGTTATATGTATTGTTCTGTTTCTGGTCTGGTTATATGTATTGTTCTGTTTCTGGTCTGGTTATATGTATTGTTCTGTTTCTGGTCTGGTTATATGTATTGATCTGTTTATGGTCGTGTTATATGTATTGATCTGTTTCTGGTCTGGTTATATGTATTGTTCTGTTTCTGGTCGTGTTATATGTATTGATCTGTTTCTGGTCGTGTTATATGTATTGATCTGTTTCTGGTCGTGTTATATGTATTGATCTGTTTCTGGTCGTGTTATATGTATTGATCTGTTTCTGGTCTGGTTATATGTATTGTTCTGTTTCTGGTCGTGTTATATGTATTGATCTGTTTCTGGTCTGGTTATATGTATTGTTCTGTTTCTGGTCGTGTTATATGTATTGTTCTGTTTCTGGTCGTGTTATATGTATTGTTCTGTTTCTGGTCTGGTTATATGTATTGTTCTGTTTCTGGTCTGGTTATATGTATTGTTCTGTTTATGGTCGTGTTATATGTATTGTTCTGTTTCTGGTCTGGTTATATGTATTGATCTGTTCCTGGTCTGGTTATATGTATTGTTCTGTTTCTGGTCTGGTTATATGTATTGATCTGTTTCTGGTCTGGTTATATGTATTGATCTGTTTCTGGTCTGGTTATATGTATTGATCTGTTCCTGGTCGTGTTATATGTATTGTTCTGTTTATGGTCATGTTATATGTATTGTTCTGTTTCTGGTCGTGTTATATGTATTGTTCTGTTTCTGGTCTGGTTATATGTATTGATCTGTTCCTGGTCTGGTTATATGTATTGTTCTGTTTCTGGTCGTGTTATATGTATTGTTCTGTTTCTGGTCTGGTTATATGTATTGTTCTGTTTATGGTCGTGTTATATGTATTGTTCTGTTTCTGGTCATGTTATATGTATTGATCTGTTCCTGGTCGTGTTATATGTATCGTTCTGTTTCTGGTCTGGTTATAATGGATGACTTACTGCACATTGCTAAAACTTGCTGAGCAAATGTTGTTTGCCCAGTATACCTTACCACTTTTGTAGTGTTGAAAAAAAATTATTTGATTTAAATTGATTTTTTTATTTAAATTGATTTTTTTAAATTTTTAATAGTTACATCGATTTGTTTGCAAATATGTGATGATATATTAAATATTAAACAAAATCCTACATTTTGGGTGATTTATGTCATGATATAAAATTATTTGTTTAAAATAATGACAATTTTATAACCTAAAATTTACATTATGATTTATATTCGTGTGTTTTACGTTTATTTATCGTCGCTACCGGTTGCCCATATGAGCGACGCCTCCTGAAGAGATTAGTCATTTTAGATTTTTGGAGGATAGTGCAATTTATATTCGAACACTTTTAGAAGTATATAAAATTATATGTACAATTTTGCACATTTGTTGCATTTAATTTTGCATCCTAGTTATCTTATCGAAATACAACTAAACACAGTGCTTTTTCTACCAGATATTGTGGACATTATTGTGTTTTTTTACGCATATACGTCGCTACCGGTCGCCCAAAGCGATGCCTCCTGAAGAGTGGTTATGGTCGCTGACTTGTACCGGTATACCACTGTAACCTATCATCACTGATGGTCACGGGTTCAAGCCCCGCTCAGGCCGTGTCTCATTTATATGAAAAAGTTGGCAGTTTCTTACGGAGGTTTGTGCACCCAAGTACTGGTTAACCGCTGCAGCCTGCCCAGGTAAGCCGCCCGCCAGCGATATAGCCCAAAATGGTGCTGATGCAGGCGTAAAACCCAAAATATAACATAACATAACTGTTCACTTAGACCTGTATAGTTAAGATTAAGGTTGGTAGCTGCACTTTGAGCTAAATGGACTTCAAATTATTTGGGAGACCCCTTACTGAAAGGTTACAGACACGCAGGAGATTGCCCTCCCTTGCAGCCCCGATGTTATCCAAGTTTCTAAGACAGGAATGAAATGGTTACTCATCGGCTTCACATTAACCCGTAACTCGCTGAATAAATATAACGCAATGTGCAAACAACATAGATCCAGATCAGGATCTATGTTGTTTGCTATTCAAATAAGTTAACGGAATGTGCAAATAACATAGATCCAGATCAGGATCTATGTTGTTTGCTATTCAAATAAGTGTTTTAGCTCCACTATCCAAATAGCAAAGAGCATAGAGCCTGATCAGACGGAATTTGTCGTCTGATCTGGCTCTATGCTGTTTACAAAAGCGACTTTAGTAGTGATTAGCAGGTTACGGGTTAATACATAACTTTTCTCATAAATTCAAATTGGAATTTTCATGTCATTCAATAGAGAGAGTGGATGTATTCTTGATCTTGGTGGGGTGTGTTTTTTTCAAGTTTTAAGATGTCTGCAATGATATAAGCTACATTCTTCAACATCTTCTTTTCTAATCACATAGCAATCTTAGAGCAAAAACATTGAAATGTAAGAGAGTTTTCCCCGCTGTCTATGTATGTATTATCCAGGTTTACTGTCTACCTCTGTAGGAATCCCAGTGCTTGTGAATTCTTACATCAAAATGTTGAACAGAGCTAATACATTTTTACATCTGGAAATTAGGTGGTGTTTGTGCCTGGAAATTAGCTAATAATAACTTGATGTACTGTTAAATATTGCTCGATATTGTTGGGAATATAATTGTTAATGTCAGCTAATGTTCTCATGTATTCCTAAAGGATAAAATAAATGGAATGTTCTGATGATTTTGCGCGTTACTAGAGTTGATTGTGCTGTTACTAGAGTTGATTTTGCGCGTTACTAGAGTTGATTTTGCACAGTACATGTAGTGGTTGTGTGGCAGGGTGGAGTTGAAGAGGGTTATGAAGTGATTACTTCACAACTAGTGTAAATTAAACAGATGTCTCAGAATAACACCTTGAAGAAGCGTTCCAGTGGATTGTGGACAGGATTCTCTGAATGTGCAGATGCTACCGCTGTGGCCGTGAAATACAGATACCTATGCTACTATGGCACTATTGTATGTATGTTTTATAAAACGAGGGCACATTTACAGTCAAACCTGTGTTAGTGGTCACCTCTATTAAGCAGCCAACGTGTATTAAGCAGCCAATTTCCAGATTCCCAATATGCTGTGTATTATACATTTGACCTCTATTAAGCAGCCACCTGTGCTAAGCAGCCACTTTCTGTGTTTCCCTTGGCTGGCTGCTTAAGACAGGTTTGACTGTATATAGACAGACTATACAGTGTAGTGTATTGAACAAAAGCATACAATTATACAGTCAAACATTTACACTACCATCCATACATACCGTCTCCGTGGCTTAGTGGTTAAGGCATCCGCCTACGGAGCGGGAGGTCGAAGGTTCGAACCTCGTCAGGGGTTCGTTCTGATATGGCCGGTTGGTGAGCCGCCAGCTAGTTAAATAATGGTTACCGATTGCCTACCAGCCTGGCACCTGGCATACAAGTATAGGATTCGGGAAGTACTGATGTTCATAAAAAGAGGTGTCTCATAAATCAGATGTGGCTGGCCCTTTAAATAGGGGTGACACTATAATAAATAAACACTTTACTTTTACACTTTACATACTCGCCTATAAGACGAGTTTTTTACCACCAGTTTGTGGCTTCTCATCTTATACATCTAAGTGAGTGTTAAAAAATATTTAAAATCCGCCCGTCTTATATGCGAGTGCATGGCCAAAACCCACATACATTGTATTGCATTTGTATTGTATTACCAAAGTAGGAGGTCGATAGTAGCAGAGTGTGGATAGTATGCAACATACATTTACAGTGGTTGCAATTTGTGCAGATGGAATTATCAGTCCCAGGGTTATACAAATGTCTACCAGGACAATCCATCATAATAGTTAGAAGCGTTTTGATACATCAGGGAGAAATGTTTGGTACATGTATGTCAGGGAGAAATGTTTGGTACATGTATGTCAGGGAGAAATGTTTGGTACATGTATGTCAGGGAGAAATGTTTGGTACATATATGTCAGGGAGAAGTGTTTGGTACATGTACATGTATGTCAGGGAGAAGTGTTTGGTACATGTATATCAGGGAGAAGTGTTTGGTACATGTATGTCAGGGAGAAGTGTTTGGTACATGTATGTCAGGGAGAAGTGTTTGGTACATGTATATCAGGGAGAAATGTTTGGTACATGTATATCAGGGAGAAGTGTTGGTACATGGTTGTCAGGGAGAAGTTTACGGTATATCAGGGAGACGTATAAAGTACATTTGTGCATATTAATCGAGTGTCGTCTATATGTTCTACAATAAAGCACTTGTTCGGGAGAAGTTAGACAGCCCTCTAGCTCCAGCCATGTTTGCACAAGTTCATTATCCAACTTGGAGCATGCAAATTCAATATCTGGAATTATGGCGGAGATTTGTGTGGTTTTTATTCTGTGCTAGGTGTTGGTGTCCATGCTAGATGTTGGTGTCCGTGCTAGGTGTTGGTGTCCATGCTAGATGTTGGTGTCCATGCTAGATGTTGGTGTCCATGCTAGATGTTGGTGTCCGTGCTAGGTGTTGGTGTCCATGCTAGATGTTGGTGTCCATGCTAGATGTTGGTGTCCATGCTAGATGTTGGTGTCCGTGCTATGTTGGTGTTGCTAGTGTTGGTGTCCATGCTAGATGTTGGTGTCCATGCTAGATGTTGGTGTCCATGCTAGATGTTGGTGTCCATGCTAGATGTTGGTGTCCGTGCTAGGTGTTGGTGTCCATGCTAGGTGTTGGTGTCCATGCTAGATGTTGGTGTCCATGCTAGATGTTGGTGTTCCTGCTAGATGTTGGTGTCCGTGCTAGGTGTTGGTGTCCATGCTAGATGTTGGTGTCCATGCTAGATGTTGGTGTCCGTGCTAGGTGTTGGTGTCCATGCTAGATGTTGGTGTCCATGCTAGATGTTGGTGTCCATGCTAGATGTTGGTGTCCTGCTAGGTGTTGGTGTCCATGCTAGATGTTGGTGTCCGTGCTAGATGTTGGTGTCCATGCTAGATGTTGGTGTCCATGCTAGATGTTGGTGTCCATGCTAGATGTTGGTGTCCGTGCTAGGTGTTGGTGTCCATGCTAGATGTTGGTGTCCATGCTAGATGTTGGTGTCCATGCTAGATGTTGGTGTCCGTGCTAGGTGTTGGTGTCCATGCTAGGTGTTGGTGTCTGTGCTAGATGTTGGTGTCCATGCTAGATGTTGGTGTCCATGCTAGTGTTGGTGTCCGTGCTAGATGTTGGTGTCCGTGCTAGGTGTTGGTGTCCTGCTAGATGTTGGTGTCCTGCTAGATGTTGGTGTCCATGCTAGATGTTGGTGTCCATGCTAGATGTTGGTGTCCATGCTAGGTGTTGGTGTCCATGCTAGATGTTGGTGTCCGTGCTAGATGTTGGTGTCCATGCTAGATGTTGGTGTTGTGATGTTGGTGTTGTGTGTTGGTGTTGTGTGTTGGTGTGTGTGTTGGTGTTGTGTGTGGTGTTGTGTGTTGGTGTGTGTGTTGGTTGTGCTAGGTGTTGGTGTCCATGCTAGGTGTTGGTGTCTGTGCTAGTGTTGGTGTCCATGCTGTGTTGGTTTGTGTGTTGGTGTTGTGTGTGGTGTTGTGTGTGGTGTTGTGTGTGGTGTTGTGTGTTGGTGTCCTGCTAGATGTTGGTGTCCTGCTAGGTGTTGGTGTCCATGCTAGATGTTGGTGTCCATGCTAGATGTTGGTGTTGTGTGTTGGTGTTGTGTGTTGGTGTTGTGGTGTTGGTGTTGTGTGTTGGTGTTGTGGTGTTGGTGTTGTGTGTTGGTGTTGTGTGTTGGTGTTGTGGTGTTGGTGTTGTTGTGGTGTTGGTGTTGTGTGTTGGTGTTGTGGTGTTGGTGTCCATGCTAGGTGTTGGTGTCCATGCTAGGTGTTGGTGTCCATGCTAGGTGTTGGTGTCCATGCTAGGTGTTGGTGTCCATGCTAGGTGTTGGTGTCCATGCTAGGTGTTGGTGTCCATGCTAGGTGTTGGTGTCCATGCTAGGTGTTGGTGTCCATGCTAGATGTTGGTGTCCTGTGGTGTTGGTGTTGTGGTTGTGTGTTGGTGTTGTGGTGTTGGTGTTGTGGTGTTGGTGTTGGTGTTGTGTGGTGTTGGTGTTGTGTTGTGGTGTTGGTGTTGTGTGTTGGTGTTGTGGTGTTGGTGTTGTGGTGTTGGTGTGTGTTGTGGTGTTGGTGTTGTGGTGTTGGTGTGTGTGGTGTTGGTGTTGTGGTGTTGGTGTTGTGGTGTTGGTGTGTGTGGTGTTGGTGTTGTGGTGTTGGTGTTGTGGTGTGGTGTTGTTGGTGTTGGTGTTGTGTGTTGGTGTTGTGGTGTTGGTGTTGTGTGTTGGTGTTGTGGTGTTGGTGTTGTGGTGTTGGTGTCCATGCTAGTGTCCATGCTAGGTGTTGGTGTCCATGCTAGGTGTTGGTGTCTGTGCTAGGTGTTGGTGTCTGTGCTAGGTGTTGGTGTCCATGCTAGATGTTGGTGTCCATGCTAGGTGTTGGTGTCCGTGCTAGATGTTGGTGTCCATGCTAGGTGTTGGTGTCCGTGCTAGGTGTTGGTGTCCATGCTAGATGTAGGTGTCCATGCTAGGTGTTGGTGTCCATGCTAGATGTTGGTATTCCTGCTAGGTGTTGGTGTCCATGCTAGATGTTGGTGTCCATGCTAGGTGTAGGTGTCCATGCTAGGTGTTGGTGTCCATGCTAGATGTAGGTGTCCATGCTAGGTGTTGGTGTCTGTGCTAGATGTTGGTGTCCATGCTAGATGTTGGTGTCCATGCTAGATGTAGGTGTCCATGCTAGGTGTTGGTGTCTGTGCTAGGTGTTGGTGTCCGTGCTAGATGTTGGTGTCCGTGCTAGGTGTTGGTGTCCAATGTAATATATAAATAAGTTGGCCATATTTATAAACTAGAGTGTTTGTGCATTGGCTGAGAGATTCACACTCTGAACTAGCCGCCTCAACGGCATGGGTTCGCTCCCTGGTTGAGTTTAGACTAAGAGCAAAATGCATTACAATGTAGCCTACTTTCTGCTATATTCCAATACTTACGGGTTGTTGGTATGAGACAATAACCTGAAATCCCTATATATATTATATAAATACCGGTATATACATGTACACACAGGAACAAAAGAGGGCTTCATCGGCATAAGTAGGGTATTGCACCCCGGGTCAGTCATGTTCGGCGCCACTCTTGAGGACAACTCTGTGTATAATAGTGTTGAAGGCATGTACACAAACAATCCAAGCATTTAAATCTGGTTTTATAAAGTTGGAACTGCAGGATACTGCAGCTATGCAATCAACAACAGCTGTCACTCCAAAAATAAGTTCTTAAGATTATTTTTGCTGTGAGAATTTTTTGCCACATAATGATGTTGAGATTTACAATATGTAAGTGGTAGATTCTGGGTAGTTGTCTTACCGGTAATCAATGTTTCAGAGATGTGTTTAGTATGGGGGGGGGTTATGGGTTATAAAATACACTGTAAGCACAAAATCAGACGGATCTGTAGCCCAGTGGTAAAACGCTGGACTGGTAATCCAGGGATCGCAGGTTCGATCCCCCGTCTGACCCTAATAAAATTAACAGTCTTTCAGATGGGACGTTAAACCGAGATCTTGTGTCGGTGCTTTACACCGTGCACGTAAAAGAAGCAGAGGAGACTCTGGAATTGGTCTCTGTCTGTATCATTGCACTATCCTTCAAAATCTAAAATTACTAATCTCTTCAGGAGGTGTCGCTCATATGGGCAACCGGTAGCGATGATAAATAAACGTAAACATACACACCAAATGATGTCAATCTCATAGATACCTTTAGAGAAATAATGTGATGCTACGCTGTACATGTACATTGTATAATAGTGATTTGACATTGTATATTGATTTACTGTCTGTCTTGTTAGCAGGATAAAAGGAAATGTTAATACATGTTACAATAATGAATGAAGTGATGCAGGCAAACCAGGTTATATATACATTGTAGGAGTAGTTGTAACTTCCATGTGTACAATACAGTGAAACCTGTGTTAGTGGTCACCCTGATTAAGCAGCCAGTTTCCAGATTCCCAATATGTTGTTTTATTGCATATTTCACCTCTACTAAGCAGTCAACCTGAATTAAGCAGCCAGTTTCCAGATTCCCAATATGTTGTTTTATTGCATATTTCACCTCTACTAAGCAGCCAACCTGCATTAAGCAGCCAGTTTCCAGATTCCCAATATGTTATTTTATTACATATTTCACCTCTACTAAGCAGCCAACCTGCATTAAGCAGCCAGTTTCCAGATTCCCAATATGTTATTACTTACATATTTCACCTCTACTAAGCAGCCAACCTGCATTAAGCAGCCAGTTTCCAGATTCCCAATATGTTATTTTATTACATATTTCACCTCTACTAAGCAGCCAACCTGCATTAAGCAGCCAGTTTCCAGATTCCCAATATGTTATTTTATTACATATTTCACCTCTACTAAGCAGCCATCGGTGTGCTACGCAGCCACTTTTTGTGATTTCCTTGGCTGGTTGCTTAATACAGGTTTGACTGTATGTTTAAACTTGGGGCGATATTGAAGCCAAAATAGTTTTATTATTGACAGTTGTGTAGATCTGAATGTATGTTGGAATGTATGAAATATTTGCATAGTGATAGTTGGGTTATATATATATATATATATATACATTATGGTAAATGATAAGTCGTCTTCTATCGGGTTACATAAGCTTTAACAATAAGGTATTATATAAATAGTAACGGATGAAGGTAGATTGATCTTCATCCACGCTTGTACCCCGCTTGTTATGTACTCACACTGTCATTTTATTGAGTAATAACAATTTGTTTTATCAAATATTCACAGTAAAGCTGATTTGTTTTATCAACTAATTGAACTATTCACAGTAAAGCTGATTTGTTTTATCAATTAATTGAACTATTCACAGTAAAGCTGATTTGTTTTATCAACTAATTGAACTATTTACAGTAAAGTTGATTTGTTTTATCAAATATTCACAGTAAAGCTGATTTGTTGTATCAACTAATTGAACTATTTCAGTCTTCACGAAACTTGCCAGAGTTTGTCTGACATCAGTCAGGGATCATTCTAGAGGGCGATGTGGGCGAAATTGTCGCCCTAGGGACCCTGACTTCGCCCTCTGAGGGCCCCACTTCTCCCTAAAAAAAATATATAAAAATTTAGTGAGAGCGCGTGATCGCTTCCTTAAATGGTGTTCTTTAATATACTTCTGCAAAATAGGGTTAAAATGCACAGTACAACCATTAAATACAACATTTGAATAGGAGTGCTTTATAATGGGCCAGTGTATCTTACTAGGCAAAATTTTGTTTGAAAATCATAAAAACCAATTTTAATTTTTTTTTAATGAGAAGTGGGGCCCCCAGAGGGCGAAGTCAGGGTCCCTAGGGCGACTATTTCGCCCACATGGCCCTCTAGAATGATCCCTGATCAACTAATTGAACTATTCGCAGTAAAGCTGATTTGTTGTATCAACTAATTGAACTATTCACACTAAAGCTGATTTATTGTAGTGGGTTGATTTGTGCAATGAACTGCATATTATGTTTTATGTTATAATGTTAACAATGGGTTGGGTATATATATAACATACAAGGAAGTGAACACGACATGTACATTGAGCAGCTCGCCTCGTATCAAACAGCTATGGTTGGCAATTAATTGGAACAGCTACATGTATGTCCCCTAGTGACTTGGTAGAACTGTATCGGTTACATAACTTGGTTATGAGTCATAATTGTGTTTTACTGAACTGTGTGGAACCAACCCTCAGTGAAGTAGAGATCTGTGAACTACTGGAGAATTGATCATCTATATATTATAAATACATGTGCAATCACCGAGTGCCTCAACTGTTTAACCCATTCAACACCAAGTAATTCATAAACCAATAAATGAATCAGAAAATCACATTTGGACAAGTTCATTTATCAAAATGGGTAATTATGTCTAAAAATAGTCATATCACTGGCAAAAAGTGCAGATCCAGATGAGACGGCTCGTCACGAGCCGGCTCATCTGGATCTACACTTTTTGTAAGCCTATTTAGAGGTCTGTGGTGTTGAAAGGGTTAAATATTGGTGTTGTGTGTCATACCTCGTAGCCAGAATCCATGTCATGTATGTAACCGATATACATTGTATATCCCCAGGCTGCCTGCCCTGCTTGTAGATAAAAAAAGTAAAATGTATGTACAGTAAATGGTAGCTGATCTGTGTGTGCGTGTCAAGCGTAATAAGAATATGTGTCATGTACAACATTCAGTAAATGGTAGCTGATCTGTGTGTGCGTGTCAAGCGTAATACGAATATGTGTCATGTACAACATTCAGTATATGGTAGCTGATCTGTGTGTGCGTGTCAAGCGTAATACGAATATGTGTCATGTACAACATTCAGTAAATGGTAGCTGATCTGTGTGTGCGTGTCAAGCGTAATACGAATATGTGTCATGTACAACATTCAGTAAATGGTAGCTGATCTGTGTGTGCGTGTCAAGCGTAATACGAATATGTGTCGTGTACAACATTCAGTAAATGGTAGCTGATCTGTGTGTGCGTGTCAAGCGTAATAAGAATATGTGTCATGTACAACATTCAGTAAATGGTAGCTGATCTGTGTGTGCGTGTCAAGCGTAATAAGAATATGTGTCATGTACAACATTCAGTATATGGTAGCTGATCTGTGTGTGCGTGTCAAGCGTAATAAGAATATGTGTCATGTACAACATTCAGTAAATGGTAGCTGATCTGTGTGTGCGTGTCAAGCGTAATAAGAATATGTGTCATGTACAACATTCAGTAAATGGTAGCTGATCTGTGTGTGCGTGTCAAGCGTAATAAGAATATGTGTCATGTACAACATTCAGTATATGGTAGCTGATCTGTGTGTGCGTGTCAAGCGTAATACGAATATGTGTCATGTACAACATTCAGTATATGACTATGTAAGGGTTGATGGTTGGTTAGCTACCTATATGTATATGGGTTGTGATCTACCTTCATGTATATGCATGGGTGAGCTACCTACATGTATATGCATGGGTGAGCTGCCTACATGTATATGCATGGGTGAGCTGCCTACATGTATATGCATGGGTGAGCTGCCTACATGTATATGCATGGGTGAGCTACCTACATGTATATGCATGGGTGAGCTACCTACATGTATATGGGTGGGTGAGCTACCTACATGTATATGCATGGGTGAGCTACCTACATGTATATATGCATGGGTGAGCTACCTACATGTATATGCATGGGTGAGCTACCTACATGTATATGCATGGGTGATCTACCTATATGTATATGGGTTGTGATCTACCTACATGTATATGCATGGGTGAGCTACCTACATGTATATGCATGGGTGATCTACCTTCATGTATATGCATGGGTGAGCTACCTACATGTATATGCATGGGTGAGCTACCTACATGTATATGCATGGGTGAGCTACCTACATGTATATGCATGGGTGAGCTACCTACATGTATATGCATGGGTGAGCTACCTATATGTATATGCATGGGTGAGCTACCTATATGTATATGCATGGGTGAGCTACCTACATGTATATGGGTTTGCCTCTCGGTGATGAGGTGTCAGGTTGATACTTGCAGGGTTACTAGGTCAGAATTTTTGGGAGAAGTGAGAAAGCGTGTGATGTGATCGCTTCCTCGAATGGTGTTATTTAATATACTTCTGAAAAATAGGGTTAAAATGCACAGTACAACCATTAAATACAAGATTTGAATACGAGTGCTTTATAATGGGCCAGTTTATCTTACTAGAGAGAATTTTGTTTGAAAATCGTAAAACCCCAAAAAAAAAAAAAAAAAAAATTTTTTTAGGGAGAAGTGGGGCCCCCAGAGGGCGAAGTCAGGGTCCCTAGGGCAACAATTTCGCCCACATCGCCCTCTAGAATGATCCCTGCACTTGTAGTTAAGTATTTGCCTCTTGGCGAAGAGGTGTCAGGTTGATACTTGTAGTAAGTATTTGCCTCTCGGCGATGAGGTGTCAGGTTGATACTTGTAGTAAGTATTTGCCTCTCGGCGATGAGGTGTCAGGTTGATACTTGTAGTAAGTATTTGCCTCTCGGCGATGAGGTGTCAGGTTGATACTTGTAGTAAGTATTTGCCTCTCGGGCCTCGGTGAAGATGTGTGACATGTAACTGTTGTTCAATGTTTTGTTAATCCAATGTTCATGCAAAACCTTGCCAATAATTGCTGCACTCGCCATTGTACGGCACTCGTTCTATTCAAATATATTGAATTGTGATATTGTGTATTTGAGCACTATTTTGTGGTAATTTATTACCATTTAAGGCCTCAGTTTCTCGTTCCTCCCAAACATTCTCGTTCCTCCCAAACATTCTCGTTCCTCCCAAACATTCTCGTTCCCAAACATTCTCGTTCCTCCCAAACATTCTCGTTCCTCCCAAATATTCTCGTTCCTCCCAAATATTCTCGTTCCTCCCAAACATTCTTGTTCCTCCCAAACATTCTCGTTCCTCCCAAACATTCTCGTTCCTCCCAAACATTCTTGTTCCTCCCAAACATTCTCGTTCCTCCCAAACATTCTCGTTCCTCCCAAACAATTCCTCCCAAACATTCTCGTTCCTCCCAAACATTCTAGTTCCTCCCAAACATTCTCGTTCCTCCCAAACATTCTCGTTCCTCCCAAACAATTCCTCCCAAACATTCTCGTTCCTCCCAAACATTCTAGTTCCTCCCAAACATTCTCGTTCCTCCCAAACATTCTCGTTCCTCCCAAACATTCTCGTTCCTCCCAAACATTCTTGTTCCTCCCAAACATTCTCGTTCCTCCCAAACATTCTTGCTTAGGATGAGCCCTGCAGAAGGTGTGGAAAGTGTGCAAGTTTCAGTTCCATATGTCTTCACTGTCATGTAAATGAACTTGTTCAATGCTCCGTAAAACCCAACCCGACAACCAAGTTCTGTTACCATGGTTTATGTGGGATGTTCGTGTATTTACAGGACCAGTATGAGAGTGTCGGAAAGCACACAGAGAAGGGGATTGAATTCCTCGAGAAATATGCCAGCTTCCTGAAGAAACGATGTGATATAGAAACCAGCTACGCCAGCGAACTTAAGTAAGTCCTCACAGGAACGTGTATTATATACAGTCAAACCTGTCTTAAGCAGCCAGCCAAGTGAAGGATAGAAAATGGCTGCCATGTCAAGGTGGCTGCTCAATGGAGGTTCATTGTTAAACATTGTAGATCATCACAGTTGGATGTTATTTGAACTTTTCTAAGATTACCAAACTCGATCTATATACAATTAAACCTGTCTTAAACCTGTCTTAAGCAGCCAGCCAAGTGAAGGATAGAAAATGGCTGCCATGTCAAGGTGGCTGCTCAATGGAGGTTCATTGTTAAACATTGTAGATCATCACAGTTGGAGACTATTTGAACTTTTCTAAGATCACCAAACTCGACCTATATACAGTTAAACCTGTCTTAAGCAGCCAGCCAAGTGAAGGATAGAAAATGGCTGCTTAGTCAATGTGGCTGCTCAATGGAGGTTCATTGTTAAACATTGTTGATCATCAAGGTTGGAGGCTATTTGAATTTTTCTAAGATCACCAAACTCAACCTATATACAGTTAAACCTGTCTTAAGCAGCCAGCCAAGTGAAGGATAGAAAATGGCTGCTTAGTCAAGGTGGCTGCTCAATGGAGGTTCATTGTTAAACATTGTAGATCATCAAGGTTGGATGTTATTTGAACTTTTCTAAGATCTCCAAACTAGAGCTCCAGTGAGTTGATTCTGACATTTATCCTGAGCTGAACCAATCAGAAGCTTCAAGATTGAAGACAAGTTTTTATAAGCTCGCGGCCAGGCTGTACAGTATGTACAATGAACCGGTGCTCTGGGTGTTACTGTTTGCACGCACATGAATGACCATATTGTCCGCTTTCATCTACTTCAAGATTAATTGTTAGAACTTGTTTCACAATCATTGTAACCGGGTTCATTCTAGGTCAGAATTTTTGGGAGAAGTGAGAAAGCGCGTGATCGCTTCCTTAAATGGTGTTCTTTAATATACTTCTGCAAAATAGGGTTAACAGTACAACCATTAAATACAACATTTGAATAGAAGGAGTGTTTTTTTTTTTAGGGAGAAGTGGGGCCCCCAGAGGGAGAAGTCAGGGTCCCTATGGCGACAATTTCGTCCACATCGCCCTCTAGAATGATCCCTGTTGTAAAAGAAAGGAAGTTAAAAATGTATATAATGGGAGCGTACTAGTGGAGCCTCTATGGTGATCCCGGACCGTACCGCAGTGCTGGTATCCTTAGACAAGACACTTTGATCCATTATTGCGTATTCCGTTTCCCTCGTTGCGATGTATTCCATTACGAGTTCTTGAAAGCGATTAATCTAATGTTGTTAGAATAGACCAGGATTTTCATTATTAAATGGAAAAAAATCAGAGAGGCAGAAGAAAACGACTGATTAGGCCGAGTGTTAACAATTAAATGTCTGTTTTTGCAAGCTTTCCAAAAGACAACCGAAGCAAGTGCATTTTTAGGCCGTGAGTTTTATCGGCAATCGGTTAATAATGAAAACACTGTAGTTTTATAATGATGAATACACTGTAGAAATGAATGGAGTTAGAGGAAGTTGTAAGCATAGTAAACTGCAATTGTGTATATCATTGTGTATTGCAGAAGACTGGTGAGAAACTTTCAACCAAAGAAGAAAGAGGAGGAGGAGTACCAGTAAGTTTATATTGCACATATAACCAGCTGCAAATAAGGGAACCAGCTGCAAATATGTGTTGTACGATTGTAACCATGTTATATTGCATGTATACACGGGAACCAGCTGCAAATATGTGTTGTACGATTGTAACCGTGTTATATTGCATATATACACGGGAACCAGCTGCAAATCTGTGTTGTACGATTGTAACCATGTTATATTGCATGTATACACGGGAACCAGCTGCAAGTCTGTGTTGTACGATTGTAACCATGTTATATTGCATGTATACACGGGAACCAGCTGCAAATCTGTGGTGTACGATTGTAACCGTGTTATATTGCATGTATACACGGGAACCAGCTGCAAGTCTGTGTTGTACGATTGTAACCATGTTATATTACATGTATACATGGGAACCAGCTGCAAGTCTGTGGTGTACGATTGTAACCATGTTATATTACATGTATACATGGGAACCAGCTGCAAGTCTATGGTGTACATTTGTAACCGTGTTTATATTACATGTATACACGGGAACCAGCTGCAAATCTGTGGTGTACGATTGTAACCATGTTATATTACATGTATACATGGGAACCAGCTGCAAGTCTGTGGTGTACGATTGTAACCATGTTATATTACATGTATACATGGGAACCAGCTGCAAGTCTATGGTGTACATTTGTAACCGTGTTTATATTACATGTATACACGGGAACCAGCTGCAAATCTGTGGTGTACGATTGTAACCATGTTATATTACATGTATACATGGGAACCAGCTGCAAGTCTGTGGTGTACGATTGTAACCATGTTATATTACATGTATACATGGGAACCAGCTGCAAGTCTATGGTGTACATTTGTAACCGTGTTTATATTACATGTATACACGGGAACCAGCTGCAAATTTGTGGTGTACGATTGTAACCATGTAGATTAATCATAGGTTGTTGCGTTCATTCTATATATACATGTACAATGTATGATACAAAGTAAATGGACAAACGTAATAAATTATATAAATAAATTATACCATATAATAGGAAATTACATTCTGTATAAATTTGCGTTTTCACTGATGTAGTGTCGCTTTAAAAATTATACCTTATCTACCTTTTATAATGTGTATATATACTGAGGATGAACTTGGAGCAAGCATTGTAAGGCAATAATACAGACGGATCTGTAGGCCAGTGGTAACACGCTGGACTGGTAATCCAGGGATCGCAGGTTCGATCCCCCGTCTGACCCTAATAAAATTAACAGTCTTTCAGATGGGACATTAAACCAAGGTCTTGTGTCGGTGCTTTACACCGTGCACATAAAAGAACCAGAGGAGACTCTGGAATGGGTCTCTTGTCTGTATCATTGCACTATCCTCCAAAAATCTAAAATGACTAATCTCTTAAGGAGGCATTGCTCATATGGGCAACCGGTAGCGACGATAAATAAACGTAAAACCGGTAGCGATGATAAATAAACGTAAAACACACACACACAAGGCAATAATGCTGAATAACGGTCTTAAGATGTTGTTTCGCAACCTAAATGTATCTTCATAACATAGAATCAGATAAACTTATAGTCGTAGCATAGTCAGCGAGTCATTGTACTGTCTGTACAGGATAGCATAATCAATGGCGGTAAATTGTTTGCAGATTTTCATGGGCGAGAGGGTTCCTGGATATGCTCAAAGAAGTTCACGACATGGCCGGGCAGCATGAGGTGATAGCCGAAAACACACAAGCTCAGCTTATACACGATATACACAAGTGTGTGGGCGAACTAAAGGTGGAGAGAAGAAAGGTATGCATCAAAAAGTCTCATTGTAACTTCGGTGGAAGTCGTGATAGCGCAGTGGATGCACGTTCGCTTCAGGTGCGAACGGTCCGCTTCAGGTGCGAACGGTCCGGAGTTCGAGACCCGCTAGAGCCGTTACGATTGTGCCCTTAGGCAAGGCATTTAAATTCCACATTGCCCCTTCTCTCTCATTCATGGCGATGGATTCCATCAGGAATGAGGTCTCAAGAGTGATTAATATAAGTTGAAAGAACTTGTTTCTCAATTGAGCAAAAATAAATTTGTATAAAAGCAGATTGTAACTTCAGGGCCAATCATGGCTTAATCTACACCTTTGGGTTTTCTCTGGGTACTCTTGTTTCCTCCCACATGAATGATCACATTTATTCTTTCATCCTTGCCAACAAGAGTGTTAAAGCTTGTTTCACAATCATTGTAAAATAAATAAAGTTTATACAAGATACTGCCCCTCCACAGAGTTATGTGGGTCAGTAAAATCTATGGTGGATGAGGTATTTAAGCTTCCTTTGCTCCCATTTCGTCAAGCTTGACGTTTATGTTATTTTGTCATCTGTCTGCTGTCCGTGTATACAATGGCTGTGGTAAATAGATTTGATTTTCTGTTACTGATGGGGAACTACAAGTTAGGCGGCTATCGCTTCCTTCTAACTTTACATTTTAACACCGATTTAGTTGACTAAAATTATTTAATAAGAAAACAAATAATGACTTTAAAAATTCTGAATCTATATTTTTTGAAAGCAGCCATTTTTTTCTACTGACACTACATTTACTGACCCTCCACAGTTCCATGTAAAGTTGCCATGTGACAGGCTTTTTAAAAAAAAAAATTACGTTTATTTATCGTCGCTGATGGGCGACAGGCAGTTTACCTAACAACACCTTTTCCTGGACAGGCTCCAGCGGTTAACCCGTACTTGGTGTACCAACCTCCGTAAGAAATGGCCAACATTTCATTTAAAGAGACATAATCTGAGCGGGGCTTGAACCTGTGACCATAGGTCATATAGTAAGTCAGCGACCGTAACCACTTGAACATGGAGGTGTGACCACCTTTGACCAATGGAACGGATAGAATTTAGTGGAAGATGCAATAAACTGTGATGTTAGTCGTGTCAAATGAAAGTATGGTATGTTTTCTTGTGAATGGTGCAGTCTACCCCTTGTGAACCTGCTATGATGTTTTATATAAATACTAAGTAGCAATATGTGAAATAGTTAAACGTTCTTTCCCTTTCATATATAAAACCACTCCAATAATTACGGTAATAATTCAGTGTAGTAGGATAATCCAATCCTCCATGGAGGTATTGTTTGTATTTTACGTTTATTTATCGTCGCTACCGGTTGCCCATATGAGCGACGCCTCCTGGAGAGATTAGTCATTTTAGATTTTGGAGGATAGTGCAATGATACAGAGAGAGACCCATTCCAGAGTCTCCTCTGGTTCTTTTACGTGCATGGTGTAAAGTACTGACACTAGACCTCGGTTTAACGTCCCATCTGAAAGACTTTTAATTTTATTAGGGTCAGATGGGGGATCGAACCAGCGATCCCTGGATTACCATTCCAGCGTGTTACCACTGAGCTATAGATCCGTCTGTACCCCCATGGAGGTAATAAACTAGATTACCTTTTATGTATGGAAAAACTACATTCATGATCAATTGATAATAATATTATGACATTGTGTTCAACATTTTTCAGTTTCTTCAAGAAGGATCAAAAGTACAGGACCAGATGAAACAGACGTTAAAATTGTTAGATAATGTAAGTGGAATGGATGATTTATAGAGATTATTGTAGAGGGGAATAGAGGTTGAAGATGATTGTAGAGAGGGAGAGAGGGATAGAGGTTGAAGATGATTGTAGAGAGGGAGACAGGGATAGAGGTTGAAGATGATTGCAGAGAGGGAGAGAGGGAGATAGGGATAGAGGTTGAAGATGATTGTAGAGAGGGAGAGAGGGATAGAGGTTGAAGATGATTGTAGAGAGGGAGAGAGGGATAGAGGTTGAAGATGATTGCAGAGAGGGAGAGAGGGATAGAGGTTGAAGATGATTGTAGAGAGGAATAGAGGTTGAAGATGATTGTAGAGAGGGAGAGAGGGATAGAGGTTGAAGATGATTGTAGAGAGGAATAGAGGTTGAAGATGATTGTAGAGAGGGATAGAGGGATAGAGGTTGAAGATGATTGGAGAGAGGGAGAGAGGGATAGAGGTTGAAGATGATTGTAGATTGTAGAGAGGGAGAGAGGAATAGAGGTTGAAGATGATTGTAGAGAGGGAGAGAGGGATAGAGGTTGAAGATGATTGTAGAGGGAGAGAGGTTGAAGATGATTGTATAGAGGAATAAAGGTTGTAGATGACTTGTAGAGGGGGATAGAGGTTGTATATGACTTGTAGAGAGGGATAGAAGTTGTAGATGACTTGTAGAGAGGAATATAGGTTGTAGATGATTGTAGAGAGGAATAGAGGTTGTAGATGACTTGTAGAGAGGGATAGAGGTTGTAGATGATTGTATAGAGGAATAGAGGTTGTAGATGACTTGTAGAGAGGGATAGAGGTTGTAGATGACTTGTAGAGAGGAATAGAGATTGTAGATGATTGTAGAGAGAGATAGAGGTTGAAGATGATTGTATAGAGGAATAAAGGTTGTAGATGACTTGTAGAGGGGGATAGAGGTTGTAGATGACTTGTAGAGAGGGATATAGGTTGTAGATGACTTGTAGAGAGGGATAGAAGTTGTAGATGACTTGTAGAGAGGAATAGAGGTTGTAGATGATTGTAGAGAGGAATAGAGGTTGTAGATGACTTGTAGAGGGAGATAGAGGTTGTAGATGACTTGTAGAGGGGTATATAGGTTGTAGATGACTTGTAGAGAGGAATAGAGGTTGTAGATGATTATAGAGAGGAATAGAGGTTGTAGATGACTTGTAGAGAGGGATAGAGGTTGTAGATGATTGTAGAGAGGGATAGAGGTTGTAGATGATTGTAGAGAGAGATAGAGGTTGTAGATGATTGTAGAGAGGGATAGAGGTTGTAGATGATTGTAGAGAGGGATATAGGTTGTAGATGATTGTAGAGTGATAGAGGTTGTAGATGATTGTAGAGAGGGATAGAGGTTGTAGATGATTGTAGAGAGGGATAGAGGTTGTAGATGATTGTAGAGAGGGATATAGGTTGTAGATGATTTGTAGAGAGGGATATAGGTTGTAGATGATTTGTAGAGAGGGATTTAGGTTGTGGATGATTTGTAGAGGGGATATAGGTTGTAGATGATTTGTAGAGAGGGATAGAGGTTGTAGATGATTGTAGAGAGGGATAGAGGTTGTAGATGATTTGTAGAGGGGATATAGGTTGAAGATGATTGTAGAGAGGGAGAGAGGGATAGAGGTTGAAGATGATTGTAGAGAGGGAGAGAGGGATAGAGGTTGAAGATGATTGCAGAGAGGGAGAGAGGGATAGAGGTTGAAGATGATTGTAGAGAGGAATAGAGGTTGAAGATGATTGTAGAGAGGGAGAGAGGGATAGAGGTTGAAGATGATTGTAGAGAGGAATAGAGGTTGAAGATGATTGTAGAGAGGGATAGAGGGATAGAGGTTGAAGATGATTGGAGAGAGGGAGAGAGGGATATAGGTTGAAGATGATTGTAGATTGTAGAGAGGGAGAGAGGAATAGAGGTTGAAGATGATTGTAGAGAGGGAGAGAGGGATAGAGGTTGAAGATGATTGTAGAGAGGGATATAGGTTGAAAATGATTGGAGAGAGGGATAGAGGTTGAAGATGATTGTAGAGGGAGAGAGGTTGAAGATGATTGTATAGAGGAATAAAGGTTGTAGATGACTTGTAGAGGGGGATAGAGGTTGTAGATGACTTGTAGAGAGGGATATAGGTTGTAGATGACTTGTAGAGAGGGATAGAACTTGTAGATGACTTGTAGAGAGGAATAGAGGTTGTAGATGATTGTAGAGAGGAATAGAGGTTGTAGATGACTTGTAGAGGGGGATAGAGGTTGTAGATGACTTGTAGAGGGGTATATAGGTTGTAGATGACTTGTAGAGAGGAATAGAGGTTGTAGATGATTGTAGAGAGGAATAGAGGTTGTAGATGACTTGTAGAGAGGTTGTAGATGATTGTAGAGAGGGATAGAGGTTGTAGATGATTGTAGAGAGAAATAGAGGTTGTAGATGATTGTAGAGAGGGATAGAGGTTGTAGATGATTTGTAGAGAGAGATAGAGGTTGTAGATGATTGTAGAGAGGGATATAGGTTGTAGATGATTGTACAGAGGGATAGAGGTTGTAGATGATTGTAGAGAGGGATAGAGGTTGTAGATGATTGTAGAGAGAAATAGAGGTTGTAGATGATTGTAGAGAGGGATAGAGGTTGTAGATGATTGTAGAGAGAGATAGAGGTTGTAGATGATTGTAGAGAGGGATATAGGTTGTAGATGATTGTAGAGAGGGATAGAGGTTGTAGATGATTGTAGAGTGATAGAGGTTGTAGATGATTGTAGAGAGGGATAGAGGTTGTAGATGATTGTAGAGAGGGATATAGGTTGTAGATGATTTGTAGAGAGGATAGAGGTTGTAGATGATTGTAGAGAGGATAGAGGTTGTAGATGATTGTAGAGACAGATAGAGGTTGTAGATGATTGTAGAGAGGGATAGAGGTTGTAGATGATTGTAGAGAGGGATAGAGGTTGTAGATGATTGTAGAGAGAGATAGAGGTTGTAGATGATTGTAGAGAGGGATAGAGGTTGTAGATGATTGTAGAGAGGGATATAGGTTGTAGATGATTGTAGAGTGATAGAGGTGTAGATGATTGTAGAGAGGGATAGAGGTTGTAGATGATTGTAGAGAGGGATAGAGGTTGTAGATGATTGTAGAGAGGGATATAGGTTGTAGATGATTTGTAGAGAGGGATATAGGTTGTAGATGATTTGTAGAGAGGGATTAGGTTGGATGATTTGTAGAGGGGATATAGGTTGTAGATGATTTGTAGAGAGGGATAGAGGTTGTAGATGATTGTAGAGAGGGATAGAGGTTGTAGATGATTTGTAGAGGGGATAGGTTGAAGATGATTGTAGAGAGGGAGAGAGGGATAGAGGTTGAAGATGATTGTAGAGAGGGAGAGAGGGATAGAGGTTGAAGATGATTGCAGAGAGGAGAGAGGGATAGAGGTTGAAGATGATTGTAGAGAGGAATAGAGGTTGAAGATGATTGTAGAGAGGGAGAGAGGGATAGAGGTTGAAGATGATTGTAGAGAGGAATAGAGGTTGAAGATGATTGTAGAGAGGGATAGAGGGATAGAGGTTGAAGATGATTGGAGAGAGGGAGAGAGGGATATAGGTTGAAGATGATTGTAGATTGTAGAAGGGAGAGAGGATAGAGGTTAAGATGATTGTAGAGAGGGAGAGAGGGATAGAGGTTGAAGATGATTGTAGAGAGGGATATAGGTTGAAAATGATTGGAGAGAGGGATAGAGGTTGAAGATGATTGTAGAGGGAGAGAGGTTGAAGATGATTGTATAGAGGATAGAGGTTGTAGATGACTTGTAGAGAGGGATAGAGGTTGTAGATGACTTGTAGAGAGGGATATAGGTTGTAGATGATTGTAGAGAGGGATAGAGGTTGTAGATGATTGTAGAGAGGGATAGAGGTTGTAGATGATTGTAGAGAGGGATAGAGGTTGTAGATGATTGTAGAGAGGGATAGAGGTTGTAGATGATTGTAGAGAGGGATAGAGGTTGTAGATGATTGTAGAGAGGGATAGAGGTTGTAGATGATTGTAGAGAGGGATAGAGGTTGTAGATGATTGTAGAGAGGGATAGAGGTTGTAGATGATTGTAGAGAGGGATAGAGGTTGTAGATGATTGTAGAGAGGGATAGAGGTTGTAGATGATTGTAGAGAGGGATAGAGGTTGTAGATGATTGTAGAGAGGGATAGAGGTTGTAGATGATTGTAGAGAGGGATAGAGGTTGTAGATGATTGTAGAGAGGGATAGAGGTTGTAGATGATTGTAGAGAGGGATAGAGGTTGTAGATGATTGTAGAGAGGGATAGAGGTTGTAGATGATTGTAGAGAGGGATAGAGGTTGTAGATGATTGTAGAGAGGGATAGAGGTTGTAGATGATTGTAGAGAGGGATAGAGGTTGTAGATGATTGTAGAGAGGGATAGAGGTTGTAGATGATTGTAGAGAGGGATAGAGGTTGTAGATGATTGTAGAGAGGGATAGAGGTTGTAGATGATTGTAGAGAGGGATAGAGGTTGTAGATGATTGTAGAGAGGGATAGAGGTTGTAGATGATTGTAGAGGGGATAGAGGTTGTAGATGATTTGTAGAGAGGGATATAGGTTGTAGATGATTTGTAGAGAGGGATAGAGGTTGTAGATGATTGTAGAGAGGGATAGAGGTTGTAGATGATTGTAGAGAGGGATAGAGGTTGTAGATGATTTGTAGAGAGGGATAGAGGTTGTAGATGGTTGTAGAGAGGGATAGAGGTTGTAGATGATTGTAGAGAGGGATAGAGGTTGTAGATGATTGTAGAGAGGGATAGAGGTTGTAGATGATTGTAGAGAGGGATAGAGGTTGTAGATGATTTGTAGAGGGGATATAGGTTGTAGATGATTGTAGAGAGGGATAGAGGTTGTAGATGATTTGTAGAGAGGGATAGTAGATTTGTAGAGAGGGATAGAGGTTGTAGATGATTGTAGAGAGGGATAGAGGTTGTAGATGATTGTAGAGAGGGATAGAGGTTGTAGATGATTGTAGAGAGGGATAGAGGTTGTAGATGATTGTAGAGAGGGATAGAGGTTGTAGATGATTGTAGAGAGGGATAGAGGTTGTAGATGATTGTAGAGAGGGATAGAGGTTGTAGATGATTGTAGAGGTGGGTTGTGTGTTGTGGAGGGATAGAGGTTGTAGATGATGTAGAGAGGGATAGAGGTTGTAGATGATTGTAGAGAGGGATAGAGGTTGTAGATGATTGTAGAGAGGGATATAGGTTGTAGATGATTGTAGAGAGGGAGAGGTTGTAGATGATTGTAGAGAGGGATAGAGGTTGTAGATGATTGTAGAGAGGGATAGAGGTTGTAGATTATTGTAGAGAGGGATAGAGGTTGTAGATGATTTGTAGAGGGGATATAGGTTGTAGATGATTGTAGAGAGGGATAGAGGTTGTAGATGATTTGTAGAGGGGATATAAGTTGTAGGTGATTTGTAGAGATGGATATAGGTTGTAGATGATTTGTAGAGAGGGATAGAGGTTGTAGATGATTTGTAGAGAGGGATAGAGGTTGTAGATGATTGTAGAGAGGGAGAGGTTGTAGATGATTGTAGAGAGGGATAGAGGTTGTAGATGATTGTAGAGAGGGATAGAGGTTGTAGATGATTGTGGGGGTTGGTGTGTGTTGTAGAGAGGGATAGAGGTTGTAGATGATTGTAGAGAGGGATAGAGGTTGTAGATGGTTGTAGAGAGGGATAGAGGTTGTAGATGATTGTAGAGAGGGATAGAGGTTGTAGATGATTTGTAGAGAGGGATAGAGGTTGTAGATGTTGTAGAGGGGATAGAGGTTGTAGATGATTGTAGAGAGGGATAGAGGTTGTAGATGATTGTAGAGAGGGATAGAGGTTGTAGATGATTGTAGAGAGGGATAGAGGTTGTAGATGATTGTAGAGAGAGGGATAGAGGTTGTAGATGATTGTAGAGAGAGGGATAGAGGTTGTAGATGATTGTAGAGAGGGATAGAGGTTGTAGATGATTCTAGAGAGGGATAGAGGTTGTAGATGATTGTAGAGAGAGGGATAGAGGTTGTAGATGATTGACATTATTTCGTTATATCAGTTTTGTAATTAAATTAAATAAATTATTAATGGAGCATTTAAAGTCAATCTTCTAGTCGGAAAATATCAGTGAAATACAAAAGCTTGCATACGTTCTAACATGTTCTATCTTTAGATCAACATAAAACAATGCTGCAAGTTTGTTGTGCACAGTATATACTCTGTTCTTATTTGCTCTTGTCCCTTTTGAGATCCACGCTGAAACATGATTTTACATGTACCTATCTTTTAGAATCAGCAGCTTGACACGACTGACTTACCCTGTACCTATCTTTTAGAATCAGCAGCTTGACACGACTGACTTACCCTGTACCTATCTTTTAGAATCAGCGTGACACGACTGACTTACCCTGTACCTATCTTTTAGAATCAGCAGCTTGACACGACTGACTTACCCTGTACCTATCTTTTAGAATCAGCATGACACGACTGACTTACCCTGTACCTATCTTTTAGAATCAGCAGCTTGACACGACTGACTTACCCTGTACCTATCTTTTAGAATCAGCGTGACACGACTGACTTACCCTGTACCTATCTTTTAGAATCAGCAGCTTGACACGACCGACTTACCCTGTACCTATCTTTTAGAATCAGCGTGACACGACTGACTTACCCTGTACCTATCTTTTAGAATCAGCAGATTGACACGACTGACTTACCCTGTACCTATCTTTTAGAATCAGCGTGACACGACTGACTTACCCTGTACCTATCTTTTAGAATCAGCAGCGTGGCTCGACTGACTTACCCTATACCTATCTTTTAGGATCAGCAGCGTGGCTCGACTGACTTACCCTGTACCTATCTTTTAGAATCAGCAGCGTGGCTCGACTGACTTACCCTGTACCTATCTTTTAGAATCAGCAGCGTGGCTCGACTGACTTACCCTGTACCTATCTTTTAGAATCAGCAGCGTGGCTCGACTGACTTACCCTGTACCTATCTTTTAGAATCAGCAGCGTGGCTCGACTGACTTACCCTGTACCTATCTTTTAGAATCAGCGTGACACGACTAACTTACCCTGTACTCTATCTTTTCAGCAGCGTGGCTCGACTGACTTACCCTGTACCTATCTTTTAGAATCAGCAGCGTGGCTCGACTGACTTACCCTGTACCTATCTTTTAGAATCAGCAGCGTGACTCGACTGACTTAACCTGTACCTATTTTTATCAACGCTGTGGCTCGACTGTAACTTACCCTGTACCTATCTTTTAGAATCAGCATGATGCGACTAACTTACCCTGTACCTATCTTTTAGAATCAGCAGCGTGGCTCGACTGACTTAACCTGTACCTATTTTTATTAACGCTGTGGCTTGACTGTGACTTACCCGGTACCTATCTGTGAATCAACGCCGTGGCTCGACCGTGACTTACCCTGTACCTATCTGTGAAATAAAGCTGTGGCTCGACCGTGACTTAGCCTGTACCTATCTGTGAATCAAAGCCGTGGCTCGACCTTGCCTTACCCTGTACCTATCTGTGAATCAAAGCCGTGGCTCGACCGTGACTTACCCTGTACCTATCTGTGAATCAAAGCCGTGGCTCGACCGTGACTTACCCTGTACCTATCTGTGAATCAAAGCCGTGGTTCGACCGTGACTTACCCTGTACCTATCTGTGAATCAAAGCTGTGGTTCGACCGTGACTTACCCTGTACCTATCTGTGCATCAAAGCCGTGGTTCGACCGTGACTTACCCTGTACCTATCTGTGAATCAAAGCCGTGGTTCGACCGTGACTTACCCTGTACCTATCTGTATTCTGTAGCTGTATGCATCAGTGTCCACAATGTTTGCCTCATATGTAATACATTCATTTGAAGTTTATGTTTTTAATGCAGTCAAAACGGAATTACGACAAGAAGTATGGTGAAGCAGAGAGAACGTTAGACTCGTACAGACGGGCGGACGCTGACATTAACCTGTCTAGAGCAGATGTAGAAAAGGTATGATCAACAGATGGACGACTGTAGGAATGATTTAGCAAAGTTTAGTGTGATTATCTTTGTTATCTATATTACGGTGGTCCTTGGTATCATTTTTGACTCGCCCATTGTGGCAGAAAGCAAGACTAAGCAGTCACCATTCCGGCGGCAGCGATGGCCCCGTCAACAATTATATATTTGCATATAACTAAATCAACATCAAGTATAATGCTTTCATAACTGGCACAATGCTTCTAGAGTTTGTTCCCTGCTCCTCTAACAAGCCCCCCCCCCACAAGAGTGACGTTGAACCTGAAGTTTGCCCCCCCCCCCCCCCAAGAGTGACCACGAACCTGAAGTTTGCCCCCCCCCCAAGAGTGACCTTGAACCTGAAGTTTGCCCCCCCCCCAAGAGTGACCGTGAACCTGAAGTTTGCCCCCTCTAAGAGTGACCACGAACCTGAAGTCCCCCCCAAGAGTGACCTTGAACCTGAAGTTTGCCCCCCCCCAAGAGTGACCGTGAACCTGAAGTTTTCCTCCCCAAGAGTGACCTTGAACCTGAAGTTTGGCCATGGTTTATTTTACTCACTCGTTTTACAATCATTATACGAGGCAGATCATGCCAGGTGGTGAAGCGAGGCCTAAAGTAATTGAAATCTGTCCTGAAATACATCATGATGTGATTTAATAATCAAAACAGACGGATCTGTAGTCCAGTGGTAACATGCTGGACTGGTAATCCAGGGATCGTATGTTCGATCTCCCGTCTGACCCCTAATAAAATTAACAATCTTTCAGATGGGATGTTAAACCGAGGTCTCGTGTTGGTACTTTACACTGTGCACTTAAATAACCAGAGGTGATTCTGGAATGGGTCTCTCTGTATCATGCACTATCCTCCAAAATCTAAAATGACTAATCTCTTCAGAAGGCGTCGCTCATATGGGCAACCGGTAGCGACGATAAATAAACGTAAAAACACAAACTCATAATCAACTTGTTGTGCACATATCATATATGTAGTGTATTGTCCTCATATATGTAGTGCATTTACCTCATGAATGTAGTACATTGTCCTCGTGAATGTAGTACATTGTCCTCGTGAATGTAGTGCATTGTTCTCGTGAATGTAGTGCATTGTCCTCGTGAATGTAGTGCATTGTCCTCGTGAATGTAGTGCATTGTCCTCGTGAATGTAATGCATTGTCCTCGTGAATGTAGTGCATTGTCCTCGTGAATGTAGTGCATTTACCAGTTATTTGACAGTAACATAATGGAAAGAATGTAGAGTTTATAAAGCTGCACGTTTGCTTCGGGTTTAGTTTATACAAATTTATTTTAGCTTGATTGCGAAACAAGCTCTTATAACTTATATAAATCACTCTCGAGACCTCATTCCTGATGGAATCCATCGCCACGAGGGAGAGAGAAGAGGCAACGTGTAATTTAAATGCCTTGCCTAAGGGCACAATCGTAACGGCTCCAGCGGGGCTCGAACTCCGGACCTCTCGCACTTGAAGCGATCGCTCATCCACTGTGCGATCACGACTTCCACTTCGTGGTTTAGGTATTGCTTTCAGAAAGTAATTGTTCTACGTGCAATGTTGACATGTTTCAGACACGAGGATTGTCAAACAAGCGTTCCCAAGAGGCAGAGGAAAGTAAATCGGAGTACGCTGTTCAACTACAAAACACAAACCAGTTTCAGAGGAATTATTATACATCATTAATGCCACAAGTTTTCCAGGTATAGTCAAACTACTCATGTGTAGAACCCCCCAGTATAGTCAAACTACTCATGTGTAGAACCCTCCAGTATAGTCAACCTACTCATGTGTAGAACCCCCCAGTATAGTCAAACTACTCATGTGTAGAACCCCCCAGTATAGTCAAACTACTCATGTGTAGAACCCCCCAGTATAGTCAAACTACTCAATGTGTAGAACCCCCAGTATAGTCAAACTACTCATGTGTAGAACTCCCCAGTATAGTCAAACGACTCATGTGTAGAAACCCCCAGTATAGTCAAACTACTCATGTGTAGAACCCCCAGTATAGTCAAACTACTCATGTGTAGAACCCCCAGTATAGTCAAACTACTCATGTGTAGAACTCCCCAGTATAGTCAAACTACTCATGTGTAGAACCCCCCAGTATAGTCAAACTACTCATGTGTAGAACCCCCAGTATAGTCAAACTACTCATGTGTAGAACTCCCCAGTATAGTCAAACTACTCATGTGTAGAACCCCCCAGTATAGTCAAACATCATGTGTAGAACCCCACAGTATAGTCAAACTACTCATGTGTAGAACCCCCAGTATTGTCAAACTACTCATGTGTAGAACCCCCCAGTATAGTCAAACTACTCATGTGTAGAACCCACAGTATAGTCAAACTACTCATGTGTAGAACCCCAGTATAGTCAAACTACTCATGTGTAGAACCCCCCAGTATAGTCAAACTACTCATGTGTAGAACCCCCAGTATAGTCAAACTACTCATGTGTAGAACCCCCAGTATAGTCAAACTACTCATGTGTAGAACCCCCCAGTATAGTCAAACTACTCATGTGTAGAACTCCCCAGTATAGTCAAACTACTCATGTGTAGAACCCCCCAGTATAGTCAAACTACTCATGTGTAGAACCCACAGTATAGTCAAACTACTCATGTGTAGAACCGCCAGTATTGTCAAACTACTCATGTGTAGAACCCCCCAGTATAGTCAAACTACTCATGTGTAGAACCCACAGTATAGTCAAACTACTCATGTGTAGAACCCCCAGTATAGTCAAACTACTCATGTTGTGTAGAACCCCCCAGTATAGTCAAACTACTCATGTGTAGAACCCCCCAGTATAGTCAAACTACTCATGTGTAGAACTCCCCAGTATTGTCAACCAGTCTGATCCAATGCTTGTTGGTGGACTAGGACCTGCCTGTCTGTGTCTGATCCAATGCTTGTTGGTGGACTAGGACCTGCCTGTCTGTGTCTGATCCAATGCTTGTTGGTGGACTAGGACCTGCCTGTCTGTGTCTCATCCAATGCTTGTTGGTCGACTAGGACCTGCCTGTCTGTGTCTGATCCAATGCTTGTTGGTGGACTAGGACCTGCCTGTCTGTGTCTCATCCAATGCTTGTTGGTGGACTAGGACCTGCCTGTCTGTGTCTCATCCAATGCTTGTTGGTGGACTAGGACCTGCCTGTCTGTGTCTCATCCAATGCTTGTTGGTGGACTAGGACCTGCCTGTCTGTGTCTCATCCAATGCTTGTTGGTGGACTAGGACCTGCCTGTCTGTGTCTCATCCAATGCTTGTTGGTGGACTAGGACCTGCCTGTGTCTCATCCAATGCTTGTTGGTGGACTAGGACCTGCCTGTCTGTGTCTGATCCAATGCTTGTTGGTGGACTAGGACCTGCCTGTCTGTGTCTGATCCAATGCTTGTTGGTGGACTAGGACCTGCCTGTCTGTGTCTGATCCAATGCTTGTTGGTGGACTAGGACCTGCCTGTCTGTGTCTGATCCAATGCTTGTTGGTGGACTAGGACCTGCCTGTCTGTGTCTCATCCAATGCTTGTTGGTGGACTAGGACCTGTCTGTCTGTCTCATCCAATGCTTGTTGGTGGACTAGGACCTGCTTGTCTGTGTCTGATCCAATGCTTGTTGGTGGACTAGGACCTGCCTGTGTCCGATCCAATGCTTGTTGGTCGACTAGGACCTGCCTGTCTGTGTCTGATCCAATGCTTGTTGGTGGACTAGGACCTGCCTGTCTGTGTCTGATCCAATGCTTGTTGGTGGACTAGGACCTGCCTGTCTGTGTCTGATCCAATGCTTGTTGGTGGACTAGGACCTGCCTTTCTGTGTCTGATCCAATGCTTGTTTACCTGGTGATGTCAGATAGTCGCTGTACGATCATAGCACTTGCGTAAATCCAATAAAGATAATGGAATTTTTTATTTCAGCGTTTACAAGATCTGGACGAACGTCGGATAACGAAAGTAAAGACTGTGATAGAAATCAGTGCCCATATTGAGTCAAGTGTTCTTCCAATTATAAAGACTTGTATAGATGGAATGACTAAAGCATCACAGTCTATAAGTACACAAGAGGTAACTAAGCATCACAGTCTGTAAGTACACAAGAGGTAACTAAGCATCACAGTCTGTAAGTACACAAGAGGTAACTAAGCATCACAGTCTATAAGTACACAAGAGGTAACTAAGCATCACAGTCTGTAAGTACACAAGAGGTAACTAAGCATCAGTCTATAAGTACACAAGAGGTAACTAAGCATCACAGTCTATAAGTACACATGGCACTATATGAACTCATATTGAACAATAAGCACATTTTGGTTAATCAAAGTTATTAGACCACTATACAATCGTCTACTATCAACCCAGATGAAAAGCATTGCAGAGTTGTCACTCTTTATATAATATACGCCCTCGTTCACAAAATAATAAAAAATGCCAAATTGCATCAATAGAGATTTCCCATGAAAAAATAATCAAATGTGCCGTTGCCATAGAAACTGAACATTAACTTTGTTTTGTGTCTATTGAAGGGAGGTTGCTAGGTAAAATATTCAATATCAAAATCAATGAACTGGACAGAGTTGTCTTTCTTTCCAACTTTAAAATCATGCAGGAGCTTCAAATTGCATGTAGAAATATCAATACTTCAAATCAATGGAACTTATCTTCAAATCTGTCTGTCGTCCAGTGGTAGAGCATCGGATTTGGTCACACACATTGCTTAGTACTGGTTAATCGCTTAGGTCGACTAAGCCTGCCCAGGAAAACATGTCTACGTCCCCGCAAGGGGTTTGACATTAATGGAACATACATACATACAAATCCTGGTTCCGTATGAAAATACTAATCATGACAATTTCATTTTTTGTGCATTAAATATTAATTAATTGTACTCATTTAATAGTCGCACTTTCCACAAATGATAATTATTTTGAAAGTATGAATATTTGATATAGATACATGTAGTGTAATGTAGTGTACATGTATTGCATTATAATATACATGGTCTTGTAATTCCCGGTCCGAGGATCGGTGAGAAGCGAGTGTGCTAACACCACTGCGCTAATAGTGGAAGTCGTGATAGCGCAGTGGATGCGCGTTCGCTTCAGGTGCGAAAGGTCCGGAGTTCGAGCCCCGCTGGAGCCGTTACGATTGTGCCCTTAGGCAAGGCATTTAAATTCCACATTGCCTCTTCTCTCCCTCGTGGCGATGGATTCCATCAGGAATGAGGTCTTGAGAGTGATTAATATAAGTTATAAGAACTTGTTTCGCAATCGAGCTAAAATAAATTTGTATAAACTAATAGCACAGTTACAATTGTAAGAACTTAGTTCGCAATGGAGTTAAAATAAGTTAACTAAGTATATAGTGTACATGTGTTGCATTATAAGATATATGGTCTTGTAAAATGATCGCTCGTTTTCTTTCAGGATTGTAAACTAGTGATAGAAAAATACACAACTGGGTTTCCAATACCAGGAGATATTCCATTTGAGGATTTATCGTGTGGGCAACACACAAACAGTAATAATGTGATAAAACCTAACACAGTGGATAATAGGACAGCTAGAATGGGAACTATAGGAGGGGGTGTGAAGAAAAAAAGGGTCGGATTATTCAATATGTTTAAGCAAGCAAATGTAAGTATAATAGTCTTTGTTATTTAGATTATATCGTTCTTCCAATGTAGATTGTATCCTCCCAATGTAGATTGTATCCTTCTCCCAATGTAGATTGTATCCTTCCCATGTAGATTGTATCCTTCTCCCAATGTAGATTGTATCCTCCCAATGTAGATTGTATCCTCCCAATGTAGATTGTATCCTCCCAATGTAGATTGTATCCTCCCAATGTAGATTGTATCCTCCCAATGTAGATTGTATCCTCCCAATGTAGATTGTATCCTCCCAATGTAGATTGTATCCTCCCAATGTAGATTGTATCCTCCCAATGTAGATTGTATCCTCCCAATGTAGATTGTATCCTCCCAATGTAGATTGTATCCTCCCAATGTAGATTGTATCCTCCCAATGTAGATTGTATCCTCCCAATGTAGATTGTATCCTCCCAATGTAGATTGTAGATGTATCCTCCCAATGTAGATTGTATCCTTCCAATGTAGATTGTATCCTCCCAATGTAGATTGTATCCTTCCAATGTAGATTGTATCCTTCCAATGTAGATTGTATCCTCCCAATGTAGATTGTATCCTCCCAATGTAGATTGTATCCTTCCAATGTAGATTGTATCCTTCCAATGTAGATTGTATCCTCCCAATGTAGATTGTATCCTCCCAATGTAGATTGTATCCTCCCAATGTAGATTGTATCCTCCCAATGTAGATTGTATCCTTCCAATGTAGATTGTATCCTCCCAATGTAGATTGTATCCTCCCAATGTAGATTGTATCCTCCCAATGTAGATTGTATCCTTCCTATGTAGATTGTATCCTCCCAATGTAGATTGTATCCTCCCAATGTAGATTGTATCCTCCCAATGTAGATTGTATCCTCCCAATGTAGATTGTATCCTCCCAATGTAGATTGTATCCTCCCAATGTAGATTGTATCCTCCCAATGTAGATTGTATCCTCCCAATGTAGATTGTATCCTCCCAATGTAGATTGTATCCTCCCATGTAGATTGTATCCTCCCAATGTAGATTGTATCTCCCAATGTAGATTGTATCCTCCCAATGTAGATTGTATCCTCCCAATGTAGATTGTATCCTCCCAATGTAGATTGTATCCTCCCAATGTAGATTGTATCCTCCCAATGTAGATTGTATCCTCCCAATGTAGATTGTATCCTTCCAATGTAGATTGTATCCTCCCAATGTAGATTGTATCCTCCCAATGTAGATTGTATCCTCCCAATGTAGATTGTATCCTTCCAATGTAGATTGTATCCTTCCAATGTAGATTATATCCTCCCAATGTAGATTGTATCCTCCCAATGTAGATTGTATCCTCCCAATGTAGATTGTATCCTTCCATGTAGATTGTATCCTCCCAATGTAGATTATATCCTCCCAATGTAGATTGTATCCTCCCAATGTAGATTGTATCCTCCCAATGTAGATTGTATCCTCCCAATGTAGATTGTATCCTCCCAATGTAGATTGTATCCTCCCAATGTAGATTGTATCCTCCCAATGTAGATTGTATCCTTCCAATGTAGATTGTATCCTTCCAATGTAGATTGTATCCTCCCAATGTAGATTGTATCCTCCCAATGTAGATTGTATCCTCCCAATGTAGATTGTATCCTCCCAATGTAGATTGTATCCTTCCAATGTAGATTATATCCTTCCAATGTAGATTATATCCTTCCAATGTAGATTATATCCTCCCAATGTAGATTATATCCTTCCCAATGTAGATTATATCCTTCTCCCAATGTAGATTATATCCTTCTCAATGTAGATTATATCCTTCTCAATGTAGATTATATCCTTCCAATGTAGATTATATCCTTCTCAATGTAGATTATATCCTTCTCAATGTAGATTATATCCTTCTCCCAATGTAGATTATATCCTTCTCAATGTAGATTATATCCTTCTCCCAATGTAGATTATATCCTTCTCAATGTAGATTATATCCTTCTCAATGTAGATTATATCCTTCTCTCAATGTAGATTATATCCTTCTCAATGTAGATTATATCCTTCTCAATGTAGATTATATCCTTCTCAATGTAGATTATATCCTTCTCCCAATGTAGATTATATCCTTCCAATGTAGATTATATCCTTCCAATGTAGATTATATCCTTCTCCCAATGTAGATTATATCCTTCCAATGTAGATTCTATCCTTCTCAATGTAGATTATATCATCCTGAATGTAGATTCTATCATCCTGAATGTAGATTCTATCCTTCTGAACGTAGATTCTATCCTTCCAATGTAGATTCTATCCTTCTGAATGTAGATTATATCCTTCTGAATGTAGATTATCCATCTGAATGTAGATTCTATCCTTCTGAATGTAGATTCTATCCTTCTGAACGTAGATTCTATCCTTCTGAATGTAGATTCTATCATCCTGAATGTAGATTCTATCCTTCTGAACGTAGATTCTATCCTTCTGAATGTAGATTCTATCATCCTGAATGTAGATTCTATCCTTCTGAATGTAGATTATCCTTCTGAATGTAGATTCTATCATCCTGAATGTAGATTCTATCATCCTGAATGTAGATTCTATCCTTCTGAACGTAGATTCTATCCTTCTGAATGTAGATTCTATCATCCTGAATGTAGATTCTATCCTTCTGAACGTAGATTCTATCCTTCTGAATGTAGATTATATCATCCTGAATGTAGATTCTATCCTTCTGAATGTAGATTATCCTTCTGAATGTAGATTCTATCTTTCTGAATGTAGATTCTATCCTTCTGAATGTAGATTATCCTTCTGAATGTAGATTATCCTTCTGAATGTAGATTCTATCCTTCTGAATGTAGATTATCCTTCTGAATGTAGATTCTATCCTTCTGAACGTAGATTCTATCCTTCTGAATGTAGATTCTATCCTTCTGAATGTAGATTCTATCATCCTGAATGTAGATTCTATCCTTCTGAATGTAGATTATCCTTCTGAACGTAGATTATCCTTCTGAACATAGATTCTATCGTAAATTTGAAATAGTTTTGATGATGTGCGTAGTGATGATAATGGAGAGAGTGTAAATGCAGGCCTTTATTTATTAGTTCTTTCAGTTTCGAGGAAAACCAAACACTCGCTTTCTTACATTACAAGTATAGAAAATGGTTCCACTGGGCATTAGAATTTAGTCTCTGCATTTCTTTCTTTCTTTGAATGGAAATATAAAACTATAGTTTATAATATTCTGCAAATTTAGCCTGTTTTTAACATTAGCAAACATCTATCTGTGTTCAAGGATAATAATGATTTTGTAAATATAATTCCAGAAATGGAGGTAATTTACAAATAGTAATTTCGCACATCAACTTCAGTTGTGAGCAGACATTGTAAATTTTACTGAAAATGTTATAAAAACTGGAAGTAAAATTAAGTACTCATTTAATCATGTGCTCTGTGGATTAGCTATAGCTATCTGTGGATTACCTTGCTGTGGATTAGCTATAGCTATCTGTGGATTAACTTGCTGTGGATTAGCTATAGCTATCTGTGGACTAGCTTGCTGTGGATTAGCAATAGCTAATCTGTGGATTACCTTGCTGTGGATAGCTATAGCTATATGTGGACTAGCTTGCTGTGGATTAGCTATAGCTATCTGTGGATTAGCTTGCTGTGGATTAGCTATAGCTATCTGTGGACTAGCTTGCTGTGGATTAGCTATAGCTATCTGTGGATTAGCTTGCTGTGGATAGCTATAGCTAATCTGTGGATTAGCTTGCTGTGGATTAGCTATAGCTATCTGTGGATTAGCTTGCTGTGGATAGCTATAGCTAATCTGTGGATTAGCTTGCTGTGGATTAGCTATAGCTAATCTGTGGATTAGTTATAGCTATCTGTGGATTAGCTTGCTGTGGATTAGCTATAGCTATCTGTGGATTAGCTTGCTGTGGATTAGCTAGAGCTATCTGTGGATTACCTTGCTGTGGATTAGCTATAGCTATCTGTGGATTAGCTTGCTGTGGATTACCTATAGCTATCTGCTATCTGTGGATTAGCTTGCTGTGGATTACCTATAGCTATCTGTGGACTAGCTTGCTGTGGATTAGCTTGCTGTGGATGACCTATCTGTGCATAAGTAAATGTATATATTGGGACTTTAGCCGTTAGCTGTATGCGAAATGAGCAGATAACAAATGTGTAATATGGCACGATTTCAATGAAATGTCACAAGCCCTACTTTCAAAGAAAAATAAGAAAAATATTACAATATTTGTTATCTCGTCATTTCGCCAACAGCATGCTGAAGGTTAATGATTTACCGCTGTATGGAGAGGTCAGCATGCTGAAGGTTAATGATTTACCGCTCTATGGAGAGGTCAGCATGCTGAAGGTTAATGATTCACCGCTGTATGGAGAGGTCAGCATGCTGAAGGTTAATGATTCACCGCTGTATGGAGAGGTCAGTTGTATAAAGGATCTAATTTTATACTTTCCAATGAAATATAGACATTTATGAGATAAATAAGGAGTTCTAGGAATATCACATGTTTACACGTCCCGATTTTAAATGGTTGCGGTGGCATTACCAGTAGAATGTTCTTGTTGTTGCCAGGCGATGTTGCCAGGCATTACCAGTAGAATGTTCTTGTTGTTGCCAGGCGATGTTGCCAGGCATTACCAGTAGAATGTTACTTGTTGTTGCCAGGCGATGTTACACAGCCAGGCATTACCAGTAGAATGTTCTTGTTGTTGCCAGGCGATGTTGCCAGGCATTACCAGTAGAATGTTCTTGTTGTTGCCAGGCGATGTTGCCAGGCATTACCAGTAGAATGTTCTTGTTGTTGCCAGGCGATGTTGCCGGCATACCGTAGAATGTTCTGTTGTTGCCAGGCGATGTTACACAGCCAGGCATTACCAGTAGAATGTTCTTGTTGTTGCCAGGCGATGTTGACAGGCATTACCAGTAGAATGTTATTGTTGTTGCCAGGCGATGTTGCCAGGCATTACCAGTAGAATGTTCTTGTTGTTGCCAGGCGATGTTACACAGCCAGGCATTACCAGTAGAATGTTCTTGTTGTTGCCAGGCGATGTTACACAGCCAGGCATTACCAGTAGAATGTTCTTGTTGTTGCCAGGCGATGTTACACAGCCAGGCATTACCAGTAGAATGTTCTTGTTGTTGCCAGGCGATGTTACACAGCCAGGCATTACCAGTAGAATGTTCTTGTTGTTGCCAGGCGATGTTACACAGCCAGGCATTACCAGTAGAATGTTATTGTTGTTGCCAGGCGATGTTGCCAGGCATTACCAGTAGAATGTTCTTGTTGTTGCCAGGCGATGTTACACAGCCAGGCATTACCAGTAGAATGTTCTTGTTGTTGCCAGGCGATGTTACACAGCCAGGCATTACCGGTAGAATGTTCTTGTTGTTGCCAGGCGATGTTACACAGCCAGGCATTACCAGTAGAATGTTCTTGTTGTTGCCAGGCGATGTTACACAGCCAGGCATTACCAGTAGAATGTTCTTGTTGTTGCCAGGCGATGTTGCCAGGCATTACCAGTAGAATGTTCTTGTTGTTGCCATGGTGATGCACATGATATTTAGAAACAGTGTAGAAAAGTTCAGAAAATTAAATATTTAATTCTGATTCTAATTAATTTAAGTTTATTGGATTTCTGGTACGTATCTACAGAGGTTTTTGTTCCCATTATAGGCATGGAATTTCCATTTTTCCCTCGCTTCCCATAATATGCCATATCTTAAAGCACAACTCGAGAAAATACCATGAGACGTTTTTTAATTTCTTATTAAACATTTTTTGTGTGTGTATATAAATGAACACTGCACAAAAACATAACAGGTTTGCACATATTTCGAGTTGTTCACTTAAATGTTTGCCCTGTACATGACATTATATTCTACCATAATATTCACTTTTATAAAAGTCAAGATTTCATGATTTCTATGGTGGAGTTGTGTACTACATATTACATATTACACACATAGATAGTGGTACAGATTCCTCATATTATCCCCACACATAGATAGTGGTATGGATGCCTCGTATTATCCCACACATAGATAGTGGTACAGATTCCTCATATTATCCCACACATAGATAGTGGTACAGATTCCTCATATTATCCCACACATAGATAGTGGTACGGATTCCTCATATTATCCCACACATAGATAGTGGTACAGATTCCTCATATTATCCCACACATAGATAGTGGTACGGATTCCTCATATTATCCCACACATAGATAGTGGTACGGATTCCTCATATTATCCCACACATAGATAGTGGTACGGATTCCTCATATTATCCCACACATAGATAGTGGTACGGATTCCTCATATTATCCCACACATAGATAGTGGTACAGATTCCTCATATTATCCCACACATAGATAGTGGTACGGATTCCTCATATTATCCCACACATAGATAGTGGTACAGATTCCTCATATTATCCCACACATAGATAGTGGTACAGATTCCTCATATTATCCCACACATAGATAGTGGTACAGATTCCTCATATTATCCCACACATAGATAGTGGTACAGATTCCTCATATTATCCCACACATAGATAGTGGTACAGATTCCTCATATTATCCCACACATAGATAGTGGTACGGATTCCTCATATTATCCCACACATAGATAGTGGTACAGATTCCTCATATTATCCCACACATAGATAGTGGTACGATTCTCATATTATCCCACACATAGATAGTGGTACAGATTCCTCATATTATCCCACACATAGATAGTGGTACAGATTCCTCATATTATCCCACACATAGATAGTGGTACAGATTCCTCATATTATCCCACACATAGATAGTGGTACAGATTCCTCATATTCTAACGGGATACAAGTATATATAGGTTCAGATGTTATTATTTAAAG
The DNA here is from genome assembly GCA_014843695.1 of Archivesica marissinica. Taxonomy (NCBI): domain Eukaryota; kingdom Metazoa; phylum Mollusca; class Bivalvia; order Venerida; family Vesicomyidae; genus Archivesica; species Archivesica marissinica. The sequence goes on along the minus strand of CM026400.1, from coordinate 26,410,638 downwards.
TTTATATTACACATATATTCTAACGGGATACAAGTATATATAGGTTCAGATGTTATTATTTAAAGTTTATATTACACATATATTCTAACGGGATACAAGTATATATAGGTTCAGATGTTATTATTTAAAGTTTATATTACACATATATTCTAACGGGATACAAGTATATATAGGTTCAGATGTTATTATTTAAAGTTTATATTACACATATATTCTAACGGGATACAAGTATATATAGGTTCAGATGTTATTATTTAAAGTTTATATTACACATATATTCTAACGGGATACAAGTATATATAGGTTCAGATGTTATTATTTAAAGTTTATATTACACATATATTCTAACGGGATACAAGTATATATAGGTTCAGATGTTATTATTTAAAGTTTATATTACACATAT
>CM026400.1:26387476-26409232 GCA_014843695.1 Archivesica marissinica | reverse complement strand
ACAGATTCCTCATATTATCCCACACATAGATAGTGGTACAGATTCCTCATATTATCCCACACATAGATAGTGGTACAGATTCCTCATATTATCCCACACATAGATAGTGGTACAGATTCCTCATATTCTAACGGGATACAAGTATATATAGGTTCAGATGTTATTATTTAAAGTTTATATTACACATATATTCTAACGGGATACAAGTATATATAGGTTCAGATGTTATTATTTAAAGTTTATATTACACATATATTCTAACGGGATACAAGTATATATAGGTTCAGATGTTATTATTTAAAGTTTATATTACACATATATTCTAACGGGATACAAGTATATATAGGTTCAGATGTTATTATTTAAAGTTTATATTACACATATATTCTAACGGGATACAAGTATATATAGGTTCAGATGTTATTATTTAAAGTTTATATTACACATATATTCTAACGGGATACAAGTATATATAGGTTCAGATGTTATTATTTAAAGTTTATATTACACATATATTCTAACGGGATACAAGTATATATAGGTTCAGATGTTATTATTTAAAGTTTATATTACACATATATTCTAACGGGATACAAGTATATATAGGTTCAGATGTTATTATTTAAAGTTTATATTACACATATATTCTAACGGGATACAAGTATATATAGGTTCAGATGTTATTATTTAAAGTTTATATTACACATATATTCTAACGGGATACAAGTATATATAGGTTCAGATGTTATTATTTAAAGTTTATATTACACATATATTCTAACGGGATACAAGTATATATAGGTTCAGATGTTATTATTTAAAGTTTATATTACACATATATTCTAACGGGATACAAGTATATATAGGTTCAGATGTTATTATTTAAAGTTTATATTACACATATATTCTAACGGGATACAAGTATATATAGGTTCAGATGTTATTATTTAAAGTTTATATTACACATATATTCTAACGGGATACAAGTATATATAGGTTCAGATGTTATTATTTAAAGTTTATATTACACATATATTCTAACGGGATACAAGTATATATAGGTTCAGATGTTATTATTTAAAGTTTATATTACACATATATTCTAACGGGATACAAGTATATATAGGTTCAGATGTTATTATTTAAAGTTTATATTACACATATATTCTAACGGGATACAAGTATATATAGGTTCAGATGTTATTATTTAAAGTTTATATTACACATATATTCTAACGGGATACAAGTATATATAGGTTCAGATGTTATTATTTAAAGTTTATATTACACATATATTCTAACGGGATACAAGTATATATAGGTTCAGATGTTATTATTTAAAGTTTATATTACACATATATTCTAACGGGATACAAGTATATATAGGTTCAGATGTTATTATTTAAAGTTTATATTACACATATATTCTAACGGGATACAAGTATATATAGGTTCAGATGTTATTATTTAAAGTTTATATTACACATATATTCTAACGGGATACAAGTATATATAGGTTCAGATGTTCATATCCTGTTAGTTTTTAAAGTTTATATTACACACATACATGTATATAACGGAATATATCTAAGTTTGTATTGTGTTATTTATAAAGTTCTGCACATGTATTGGAATGGTGTATTTATACGTTGATTATATGTTTGGACCTCTCTCACCCAATACTACCCTTACTGCGAAATGTGATGTGAACTCGAAGATCCACTCATATAATTAATAGAAGATAAGCTACGGTTCTTTCAATTGATGTTCGTGTTTAGTTGTATCAATCACTGGGAAGACAATTTGTTGTATCAGCATTAACAAGCTAATATTATAGATGGTCCATTACGGTGAAAGTGATTTATTTCCTGGGGCCTCTGTGGCTGAGTCGTTAATGTCGTTGACTTCAAATCGTTTGCCCGTTACCACTTCAGCCTAACATTCAGGTCCAAGCACTTTTGTTTCACTATTCATTAACCCATTTCAATCAGGATACCGTTCAAACAGTACTTGCAAAGAACGTAGAGCCAGATCAACCGCCTCTTAATGTTCCGTCTGATCAGGCTCTATGCTGTTTGCTATTCAGATGATCTTGCTAAGACACTTGGCTATGTAGCAAAGAACATAGATCCTGATCAGCACGCAGCGTCACGCTGCGGCTGATCTGGATCTATGTTGTTTGCAAAAGCAATTTCACAAATTTATAACTGGAAGATGTATGACTGTGACATCAGTATAGGAAGTAGCAGGCAGTGAAATCTTGTCTTTCATGAATACACGCTTTTTTAGACATGTTTGAGGAACATGTGAATAGTATAATTTGGAATAAGAGTTTGTGTAGCTTTCTAACAGTGTATTGAAGTGTTTATTTGGGACAAACTGACACAAGTGTAACAGTATATATAGGGTTTGTGTGCGTGGAACATAGAAGGATTTATTGTTTGCCATATACCGTATTTGCTCACCTAGAGGCCAAGGTTTTTTACCTTTTAACATGCGAAATAATCAATTTCAATCTTTTAAAATGATTTTCACTTGTACTTCTTAACCCTTTCCTTCATACTTCTGTTATAATAGTTCATGATTAATAAACAAACACTTTTTGTGTGTGGAATTTGTATTAGCATCAAGAGGCGCTTCTGTGGGGAACAGATAATGGCATCGAGAGGCACGTCTATGGGAGAACAGATAATGGTGTAGAGAGGTGATTCTAGGATTAAGAATTATTTTCTGTCGACAGTTTAACTGTTCTTGTGCTTCAATCATATTTAAAAGGACAAACTTGTGACAGTTGTCTGTTTAGACTAGAAATTCCATAGCTTAGTATAAAAGGTGATTAGATTGAGTTGAATAATTTTCACGATGTATATTTTTTTCTCTGCCACACCAGCAACATCCAGGAGGCAAGGTATAAGAATATCCCACCCATTATGTGTAAACATTGTCATATAGATTTAAAACTGAATAGTAACACCATGGTTTTCTCTGTCCGTAACAAAATCTATTTTATGTAACGACCACACGTCAAAATAGGTACGCGGGGGAATGTGTATTTAAGTTTAAACGTTATTTATTTTACAACGATTGCGAAGAAAGTTCTAACAACTTATATTAATCACTGTCGTTGGCGCGGATGAAAGCGTATATGTGGTCATTCGTGTGGGAGGAAACCGGAGTACCCGGAGAAAACCCACCTGTCCGATCTGGCTACCACCGTACCATCTCACATACTTCCGGGTCCGAGGATCGAACCCGGGTTACATTGGTGAAAAGCTAGCGCGCTAACCACTGCGCTAATCAGACTGGATGTCAACGGTTAACTCAGGACCAATTACGTTCGCGACATTACCCATGATACTATATCTATACATGCCTTCACTGAAAACCAAACAAAAATACCGGCTAGCCCTAATTGGTAAAATTTGCGATCGAGTTTGTTTCAATGAAAGTCAGCCACTTCCGTTAACTGTTTAATGAATGACATTATAAAGAACTTTTAACAATGAGGCGGTGACGGGAAGTGGCTGAGGATTGTTTTTACTCACACTAATTGTTACCAGGATGTTGACCGTGTGCAGACGACCGTGGTTTGAAGTAAGAGTACATTGACACTGTGTTATCTCTGACTTACGGTTTTCTTCACATTTGTATTACGATGAGTGAGAGAGAAAAAATAGATCGCTGATTTCAATTTACAGTCAAACCTGTCTTTGTTTAACCCTCTCCTTCATAGAGATTTAGGTTAATATACTATTATATCTCCATACAAACCACAGTCATTTAGCTATCATGCAGTGGATAAGTAGTCAACATATCTATCCCACCTCCATAGATATTACTGGGACTACATAGAGATTTAGGTTAATATACTATTATATATCCATACAAGCGACAGCCATTTAGCTATCATGCAGTGGATAAGTAGTCGCCATATCTATCCCACCTCCATAGATATTACTGGGACTTCATAGAGATTTAGGTTAATATACTATTACATCTCCATACAAACCACAGTCATTTAGCTATTATGCAGTGGATAAGTAGTCGCCATATCTATCCCACCTCCATAGATATTACTGGGACTTCATAGAGATTTAGGTTAATATACTATTACATCTCCATACAAACGACAGCCATTAAGCTATCATGCAGTGGATAAGTAGTCGCCATATCTATCCCACCTCCATAGATATTACTGGGACTTCATAGAGATTTAGGTTAATATACTATTACATCTCCATACAAACGACAGCCATTAAGCTATCATGCAGTGGATAAGTAGTCGCCATATCTATCCCAGCTCCATAGATATTTCTGGAACTACATGAGATTCTGGCCTATATTATGAACATTGGTTTGGCTACTACATTGTCAATGTATGTCGTATTGGTAATGGCGTCAAGAGGCGCTTCCATGAGGGAAATGGTTAAGACAGGTTTGACTGTATACCTTCAAAATACACACAGCATACAGCCAACTATGCTATACAATTAGTGAAATGGCTAGCGCGTTTCACATTAATGAGACTCGGGTTTATGAATTATGCGAGATGGTAAGGTGGTCACTGGATTGAATTGTTGGTTATCTCTGGGGTGGTCTGTGAAGGTCGTATATTCGTAAATAGGCAGAAGTGCATCCGCAGTCCATTAAGAATGTACCCAGGTACAATAAGTCTAGATGCTAATAAATGCACACCTTATGATCACTTGGTTCCCTGGTCGCAGGCCAATTCAAGATAATCTCTGAGCAGACGGATGTGTAGTCCAGTGGTAACACGCTGAACTTGTAATCAAGGGATCGCAGGTTCGATCCCTCGTCTGACCTTAATGAAATTAACAGTCTTTCAGATGGGACGTTAAACCGAGTTCTCGTGTCGGTGCTTTACACCGTGTACGTAAAAGAACCAGAGGAGACTCTGGAATGGGTCTCTGTCTGTATCATTGCACTATCCTCCAAACATCTAAAATGACTAGTCTCTTCAGGAAGCGTCGCTCATATGGGCAACCGGTAGCGACGATAAATAAACGTAAAACACACAAAAATGTGACAGAAGGAAACAGTATGTTTTAAGTAACAAAATGTGTGATTTATGATGAGGTATAGAACAAGGTCGCGTATAGCCCTGTCATAAGCGGGTGTGATTTCAAAGAACAGAGAAAACCATGCTGACTCAATAAACCTACTTGAACATTTGCTGCTGTGCATGAACCTGGTGACATGAGAATCAATGTTATTTCTTTGGTAACCTGACCTGAGCATGTCCTGGTATCATCCAATCAGAACTGATCTTATATACATACCTGAGCATGTCCTGGTATCATCCAATCAGAACTGATCTTATATACATACCTGAGCATATCCTGGTATCATCCAATCAGAACTGATCTTATATACATACCTGAACGCAAAAGAAACGCAATTATTTTCAATGATCAACATTGAATCTCATCACTAATTAATTTCATTAAGTGAGTCTATGCAATTGACACTTGCCTAGAAATAATCCATTTGTCACAGTTTCATGTAATAATCCGCAGTTTAAGTGTATCACTAGAAAAATGTTTGTATAGAATATACAATTTTAAATGTGGCGTTTCTTTCGCGTTTAAGTACGGTATATTTAAAAGGAGATGTTTCATTGGCCGACTGCTGGGCCTGTCATAGTAATAGCAAATGGGAACAACCGTTTTATTTGAGTTTATGTCATACATATACAAGTAAATAATGCTCATGCACCAATCAAAACACTTGTTACATTCTTGGGAAATACTTAATTGACGGGGTCAACTGAGCATTGACTTGTGAAGACTTATACTTATAAAGAATTTGCACTAAAATAAAATATTTCATCAGGTATGAATAGAGCAGCAGTGTTCAAGAATGTTTATATATCTCAAGAGCAGTGTACAGAATCCAAGGTGCTGGACTAACATATCTATATAGTGAGGTGTATAGTATATAAGAGGGCCCTGTTCAGAACTAAGTAGGTCACCCTCTATAAATAAAGAAATCTATCTAGCTATGATAAGTTTGGGTGAAATGTTGCTTTCTCTTATTGCCCAGTGTACACTGTATGTTTGGGACAGTGTCCTACTAATGCATCTGGTTGCATTGCAACAAGTAGTTGTATCTAGGTCACATGATTTATACAAGCTGTTCCTTCTAATCTTATATAAAGTAGTTACAGATGTTTGTGTCGGGAGGGGGCGGACGGACGGACGAGGGGGGGGTTACTGAGTGAACTTTAATCGATATCCAAGGTCACCCCAACATTTAACCTACAGTTTACATCCAATTCATTATCTGTAGCTAATTACAAGATAATTGTCCCATTTCATTCATTCATAAGGTGTAACTAACTCTCTGTGCAATATGGCATAGCAATATATCTTTACTGTGAATGCTGATACATCAACACACAAACATTGTCTGAGGATCTTAAGAGGATATTTCAGGGGGATCATTCTAGGTCAGAATTGTTGGGATAAGAGAGAAAGCGCGGCGATCCGTCCTTAAATGGTGTTATTTAAATAAATTTCAGCAAAATATGGTTAAAATGCACAGTATGACCATTAAATACAACATTTGAATAGAAGGAGTGCTTTATATAGGGCCAGTGTATCTGACTGGACAAACTTTTGTATGAAAATTGTAAAAAAAAATATTAAAAAGACAACATTTATTTGCGGAGAAGTGGGCCCCACAGAAGGCAAAGTCATGGTCCCTATGGCAAATATTTCGCCCACATCACCCTCTAGAATGAACCCTGTTCATTTTATCGACTTTTCACAGTAAAGACAATTTGTTGTATCAGGTTGCATGGGATCAGTAACCATGGTTTATATATGTAAACTAAATCTTGTAGCAAGTTGCATTTCATCATATTTTTTATTTGAGTTGATGTATGTATGTCAGACATAGCCAATACAAAAATGTATAGATAGATGTAAATAGTTGCCTCATATGCCATTGTCATCATCATCATCATCATCATCATCATTATCATTTATTGTTTACCTACCGTTGTCCTCATCAATTTTGTCATCAACTTCATCATGTTCGTCATGTTCGTCATCATGTTCTGCATTGAGTCTTAGATGTATTATATATTTGATGTAAGTGTTATTTGTTAAGATTGCAATGTCTAATATATTACATTGATTTTATTTTCTTGCCTCGTTATTTGGGACTCTACAAAACAATGTAAGTTACAGAATGGTTGCATCTTGAACATTAGTTGTCATGTTTCTTGAGTTATTTTTAATTTTGGTTAGTTTTGGTTGCGATGTTTGTGCATTTTAGTCACATTGTAATGCCTGCATTGAAGACTTTATAGTTGTCCTTAGCAATAGTTCTCCCATCCCTTACTTTTCATAATTGTGAGAAAATTATTGAATTGAAGAATCATTTATTTCTGTGGCATTCAATATTTGTGGATTGTTTTGTAGAATCACGCTTGGTTTTTGGATGTTTAACCCTTTCAACACCACAGACCTCTAAATAGGCTTACAAAAAGTGTAGATCCAGATGAGCCGGCTCGTGACGAGCCGTCTCATCAGGATCTGCACTTTTTGCCAGTAATATTACTATTTTTAGACATAATTACCCATTTTGATAAATGAACTTGTCCAAATGTGATTTTCTGATTCATTTATTGGTTTAAGAATATCATGGACCAGTGTTGAATGGGTTAATGGATTTATTACACATGTTTGGTGACACATATCGGCCGGTAATCGGAAGTTATAGCACACTATATATGTTATGACATTGTCAAGGGGGAGTCATTGATAAGATTGTGATGGTAGTTTTGCCATTAAGCTGGTCCGTTACACTCGGTAGAATCTACACATTGTCCGAGCTCCTTCATACATATACAGTACAATGTCATGTCACAAATATTGACCACAACATTTAATGCTGCATGAGATACAATTTCTGTTGTCATTGTTGTTTGTGTTGTTGTTGTTGTTGTTAGTTATAGAGTTGTGTAGAGTTGATAAATGTTGTGAAGTTACCCCCTCCCCATCTCGCCCTACACCTAACTGCACTAACACTAGACACACAGCATGAATGACTAGATGTAATGCAGCATTATGATACCCTACAGTGTGCTAGTCATACTGGCCACAGCATGGCGGCAACTAATAAAACAAGGAGTAATGCTTTGGTGTGTATCAACCAAGAACTACACGCACACACAGGAAGTACCGCAGGCCGACGTAATTGCACGTGATAGTATAATGGATGCTGAAAAAATAATAACATTTTTAACCCTTTCCTTCATAGAGATTTAGGTTAATATACTATTTATATCTACATACAAACAACAGCCATTTAGCTATCATGCAGCGGATAAGTAGTCACCATATCTATCCCACCTCCATAGATATTACTGGGACTACATGAGATTCTGGCCTTTATTATGAACATTGGTTTGGCTACTACACTGTCAATGTATGTCGTATTGGTAATGTCGTCAAGGGTTAAAGAAAAGATAAAGAATCCAGTTCTAGATCTTTTCTTTAAAAAAACATTATTTTATTTATTTATTTTTACAATTTTTGCACAATAATTATGTGTTCTATAAAAAAAAATTGGTTTTAAACAAAAAAATCAGCACCCATTATCCAATCAATGCACTGATACGCCTGCTTGTGGGAAGTACATGTTATATTTATAAACTGCATGTGAAATGGTCACTGACTAAGATTCGTAGATAATGAAAGCCAGTGCTTTGGTTTGTCCCAGACCAGAAAATATTAAATTTTGCTATACAGTCAAAACTTGTATTACGAGGTCATCAAAGGGAAGGGCAAAAAGTGGTCTCTAAGCAGGAATGGTCTCTTAATACAGGCTACTTTGTTCCTTAACAATACAAAACAACAGGTATTGAAAATAGTGGTCTCTTAATACAAATACTTTCTTAATGTCTTTAGTGCAAGTTTGACTGTATTAACAATTTTGCAAATCGTATGTGAAACAATCACTTTACTGAAGATTCAATAACTTTACTGTAGATTTGATCACTTTACTGAAGATTCGATAACTTTACTGTAGATTCGATCACTCTACTGAAGATTCGATAACTTTACTGTAGATTCGATCACTTTACTGAAGATGACAAGTTGTATGATATACATATGTCCGGGACATAGTTTGTCATGTGACAAGTTGTATGATATACATATGTCCGGGACATAGTTTGTCATGTGACAAGTTGTATGATATATATATGTCCGGGAGATAGTTTGTCATGTGACAAGTTGTATGATATACATATGTCCGGGACATAGTTTGTCATGTGACAAGTTGTATGATATACATATGTCTGGGAGATAGTTTGTCATGTGACAAGTTGTATGATATACATATGTCCGGGACATAGTTTGTCATGTGACAAGTTGTATGATATATATATGTCCGGGAGATAGTTTGTCATGTGACAAGTTGTATGATATACATATGTCCGGGACATAGTTTGTCATGTGACAAGTTGTATGATATACATATGTCCGGGACATAGTTTGTCATGTGACAAGTTGTATGATATACAGATGTCCGGAACATAGTTTGTCATGTGACAAGTTGTATGATATACATATGTCCGGGACATAGTTTGTCATGTGACAAGTTGTATGATATACAGATGTCCGGAACATAGTTTGTCATGTGACAAGTTGTATGATATACATATGTCCGGGACATAGTTTGTCATGTGACAAGTTGTATGATATACAGATGTCCGGAACATAGTTTGTCATGTGACAAGTTGTATGATATACATATGTCCGGGACATAGTTTGTCATGTGACAAGTTGTATGATATACAGATGTCCGGAACATAGTTTGTCATGTGACAAGTTGTATGATATACATATGTCCGGGACATAGTTTGTCATGTGACAAGTTGTATGATATACAGATGTCCGGAACATAGTTTGTCATGTGACAAGTTGTATGATATACATATGTCCGGGACATAGTTTGTCATGTGACAAGTTGTATGATATACAGATGTCCGGAACATAGTTTGTCATGTGACAAGTTGTATGATATACAGATGTCCGGAACATAGTTTGTCATGTGACAAGTTGTGTCATATACGTATGGAGCACTGATTCGGGTGTATGTGCTTTAAATTCATGATATTAAATTAATAACTTTGCTTGGGGGGGGGGGGATCCAGCATATGTGGGGTTATGACTTTGCTGGGGGGATCCAGCATATGTGGATTATGACTTTGCTGGGGGGGATCCAGCATATGTGGGGTTATGACTTTGCTGGGGGGATCCAGCATATGTGGGGTTATGACTTTGCTGGGGAGGATCCAGCATATGTGGGGTTATGACTTTGCTGGGGGGATCCAGCATATGTGGGGTTATGACTTTGCTGGGGGGGGATCCAGCATATGTGGGGTTATGACTTTGCTGGGGGGGATCCAGCATCTGTGGGGTTATGACTTTGCTGGGGGGGATCCAGTATCTGTGGGGTTATGACTTTGTTGGGGGGATCCAGCATATGTGGGGTTATGACTTTGCTGGGGGGGATACAGCATCTGTGGGGTTATGACTTTGCTGGGGGGGATCCAGCATCTCAGGGTTATGACTTTGCTGGGGGGAATCCAGCATCTCAGGGTTATGACTTTGCTGGGGGGATCCAGCATCTCAGGGTTATGACTTTGCTGGGGGGGATCCAGCATCTCAGGGTTATGACTTTGCTGGGGGGATCCAGCATCTCAGGGTTATGACTTTGCTGGGGGGGAATCCAGCATCTCAGGGTTATGACTTTGCTGGGGGAATCCAGCATCTCAGGGTTGACTTTGCTGGGGGGGAATCCAGCATCTCAGGGTTATGACTTTGCTGGGGGGGATCCAGCATATGTGGGGTTATGACTTTGCTGGGGGGGGATCCAGCATCTCAGGGTTATGACTTTGCTGTGGGGGAATCCAGCATCTCAGGGTTATGACTTTGCTGGGGGGGATCCAGCATATGTGGGGTTATGACTTTGCTGGGGGGGGATCCAGCATCTCAGGGTTATGACTTTGCTGTGGGGGAATCCAGCATCTCAGGGTTATGACTTTGCTGGGGGGGATCCAGCATATGTGGGGTTATGACTTTGCTGGGGGGATCCAGCATCTCAGGGTTATGACCTATGTAACAAGATGTCATCATCTAATGTAAAGCATTGACCTTTAATTCCAGTTGTGTAAGTTTACAGCTTGTAGTAACAAACATGCTATGAAACTAATGCATGTTCAATTCAAACTGTATTTATTGTGAAAGTTTTGCAAAACAAATAACATTAGCATTAAAGCTATTTACCGACATGATCATGTTTAATAAACTGACACCAGGTACTGATTGATGGATCAAATAGTGTCAATGTTTAAAAGCTTGCAGGCTATAACCTACATGTAATAGGTTAGTCACATGGACCGTTGTAAATCAATAAACAACATCTTACACTTCCTTCTCATCTACGCTACAACTTCCATCCACGCTACAACTTCCATCCACGCTACAACTTCCATCCACGCTACAACTTCCATCCACGCTACAACTTCCATCCACGCTACAACTTCCATCCACGCTACAACTTCCATCCACGCTACAACTTCCATCCATGCTACAACTTCCATCCACGCTACAACTTCCATCCACACTACAACTTCCATCCATGCTACAACTTCCATCCACTCTACCACGCTACAACTTCCATCCACGCTACAACTTCCATCCACGCTACCATGCTACAACTTCCATCCACGCTACAACTTCCATCCATGCTACAACTTCCATCCACACTACAACTTCCATCCATGCTACAACTTCCATCCATCCATGCTACAACTTCCATCCACACTACAACTTCCATCCACGCTACAACTTCCATCCATCCATGCTACAACTTCTATCCATCCACGCTACAACTTCCATCCATCCATGCTACAACTTCCATCCATGCTACAACTCTCATCCACGCTACAACTTCCATCCATGCTACAACTTCCATCCATGCTACAACTTCCATCCATGCTACAACTTCCATCCATGCTACAACTTCCATCCATGCTACAACTTCCATCCATGCTACAACTTCCATCCATGCTACAACTTCCATCCACGCTACAACTTCCATCCACGCTACAACTTCCATCCACACTACAACTTCCATCCACACTACAACTTCCATCCACACTACAACATCCATCCATGCTACAACTTCCATCCACACTACAACTTCCATCCACGCTACAACTTCCATCCACACTACAACTTCCGTCCCCACTACAACTTCCATCCATACTACAACTTCCATCCACGCTACAACTTCAATCCACACTACAACTTCCATCCACACTACAACTTCCATCCACACTACAACTTCCATCCACGCTACAACTTCCATCCAATGCAACAGCTTCCATCCATGTTGCAACTTCCATCCAAGCTACAACTTACATCCACACTGCAACTTCCATCCACACTGCAACTTCCATCCAAGCTACAACTTACATCCATGCTGCAACTTCCATCCACGCTACAACTTCCATCCACGCTACAACTTACATCCATGCTGCAACTTCCATCCAAGCTACAACTTCCATCCACACTACAACTTCCATCCACACTACAACTTCCATCCACATTACAACTTCCATCCAATGCAACAGCTTCCATCCATGTAAAACCAATTAAGACAAGAGTTATGTATTTCAGGAAAGAATTAGGGTTCACCTTTGAGATCCAGCTTCTAAATTAGGCACATCGTCCATCTAAAAATAGTAATACTGGCCACATGGCATGTGTTTCACAGTGCTTGATTGGTTGTTTTTCAGACGGAAGAACAGAGGGAAGATTTTGGCAATATTCCACCTGCACAAAGAAAAGCCAAATTATTAAAACGAATTGAGGATACTAGAAAACAAATTGGTCATGAAACAGCTGAAAGGTATGCTCTACAGGGGAACAATATGTTATGTGTAAGGTTTGTCACCTAACATAAAATAAATGCATCATTGAATTGGACTTGGCAATACTGTTTTTGTCTATTATTCTGTCCGCGGCGTGTAGATTGGCTGGAATTTCGTCCATATGTCAGCTCTAACCATTTAGATTGCTCTGGCTGGAGTTTTTTATCAAGTCTGTTCATTGGATGAGAATTTAGAACAAATGCCAGCATTATCCAATGTGATCGCAGATCAGTGGTTAACATGCTGGACTTGTAATCCAGGGGTCGCAGGTTCGATCCCCGCCATACCATACTGAAATAATCATAGTTTTTCGGGTGAGACATCGTGTCGGTGCTTTACACCGTGCACGTAAATGAACCAGAGGAGACTCTAGAATGGGTCTCTTGTCTGTATCAATGCACTAACCTCCAAATATAAAGTGACTAAGCTCTTCAGGGGATGTCACTCATAATGGCAACCGGTAGCGATGATAAATAAACAGTTACAGCATGTGTTTAGTAAACATTGATGAAATATTTACAGAGAAGGTATGATCAAGTTGAAGGAGGTATATGAGAAGAACACGGCGCTAGGAGATCCAAACTCTATAAGCAAAAAATTAGAACAAAACGCAGAGAAGCTCAACAATCTACATGGGGAACTGAAGAAAAATCAGGTTTGTTACACGATCCTCCCTCGTCCACTTTACCCGATCCTCCCTCGTCCACTTTACCCGATCCTCCCTCGTCCACTTTACCCGATCCTCCCTCGTCCACTTTACCCGATCCTCCCTCGTCCACTTTACCCGATCCTCCCTCGTCCACTTTACCCGATCCTCCCTCGTCCACTTTACCCGATCCTCCCTCGTCCACTTTACCGTCCTCCCTCGTCCACTTTACCAAATCCTCCCTCGTCCACTTTACCAAATCCTCCCTCGTCCACTTTACCCGATTCTCCCTCGTCCACTTTACCCGATCCTCCCGCGTCCACTTTACCCGATCCTCCCTCGTCCACTTTACCCGATCCTCCCTCGTCCACTTTACCCAACAGTCAAGTGGTCAATGTCTATAAATAATAATCACTCACATTTCAATGTTGCTGGTTTGAGCCTTACACCGAGTCACGTTTATCCGAGTGAAGAAGTTTCCCAGCTGGCTTGTGCTATGTCTGATTTACTCAGTTACCCGGTAGTACCAATGTAGAACCTGGGATCTTACTCCATTGTATAAAACTAGAATGTAGCTATATGACCGTAGGCATATACGTGATTTGAAATCCACGGACTGCATCAGTCCACAGGGATTCAGTGCATGTGGGGTTAACAGTAAGTACAGGGTTTCTACTAGATTTCGCACCAATCAACACAATCTGATCTCATATCTAACAATTATAAGCAAATCTTGTCACATACCGTCAATCCCCTGTCTTGCATTGTCCTTCAAATAAAGCACAATTTTAAACTACATGCATGTATACTTTCTAAACAGTTGGCCCCATCTTGCGTCCGCCTCTGTGGTCGAGTGGTTAAGGTCGCTGACTTGTATACCACTGTAACCTATCATCACTGATGTTAAGGGGTTCGGGTTCGATCAGACCGTGTCTCATTTATATGAAAAAGTTGATAGTTTCTTACGGAGGTTGGTACACCCAAGTACTGGTTAACCGCTGGAGCCTGCCCAGGAAAGGTGTTGTTAGGTAAACTGTCAGCCGGACATATAGCCCAAAATGGTGCTGATGCAGGTGTAAAACCCGAAATATAACATAACTTAAATTTATATACTGGTACTGCGCTGTACATAATTTATATACTGGATAACTCACTATAAATGAACAACAACAAATTGCTGGAATTAGACGTTATTCAAACCTTCGATATGGCGTGATGAGAAGAGCATCGTCATGACAATACTCTAATGAAATGTAGGACATTTACTCTAATGAATTGTAGGACATTTACTCTAATGAATTGTAGGACATTTACTCTGATGAAATGTAGGACATTTACTCTAATGAAATGTAGGACATTTACTCTGATGAAATGTAGGACATTTACTCAATGAAATGTAGGACATTTACTCAATGAAATGTAGGACATTTACTCTAATGAATTGTAGGACATTTACTCTAATGAATTGTAGGACATTTACACAATGAATTGTAGGACATTTACTCTAATGAATTGTAGGACAGTTACTCAATGAATTGTAGGACATTTACTCAATGAAATGTAGGACATTTACTCTAATGAATTGTAGGACATTTACTCTAATGAATTGTAGGACATTTACACAATGAATTGTAGGACATTTACTCTAATGAATTGTAGGACATTTACTCAATGAATTGTAGGACATTTACTCTAATGAATTGTAGGACATTTACTCTGATGAATGTATTAATAACACTCGAGACCTCATTCCTGATGGAATCCATTGCCATGAGGGAGAGAGAAGAGGCAATGTGGAATTTAAATGTCTTGCATAAGACCACCATCGTAACGGCTACAGCTGAGCTCGAACTCCGGGCCTTTCGCACCTACAGCCAGTGCGCTATCAAGACTTCCATCAAATTGTAGGATATTTACTGTAATGAATTGCAGGACTTTCTAGCCGACGCCGAGAATGACATGCAGCACAGACCATCGCGGCGTGGTTCAAGCGACTCGTTGACGACCAGTATTACATCAGATGGCAGTAATAATATACAGGGGTCTGCGCCAGGAACTCCCGTACAGCAGCATAATCAAGAGGAATACTACGAGTAAGTTCTAGTTTTAACCGTTGCCATGGTTACCCGACAATGGGTGCTTCTGCTTGTAAACACGGCAATCATTGTTTTTAGCGCCATCTTTTTACTAAAACTTTCCTACTGGATTTAGAAATTTGAATTGAATAGTTTTAAAATTCAAGATGTCGAGCTCTGTTGACTCACTTGGCATGCATTGCTTTACCTACGTAAGCAATGCAGTGTCACTCGGGTCAAGGTTTAAGCCTGGTTTATGCAGAAGAACTGTTTATGAACTGTTTAAGTTGGCCAAATAGTGATCAGCAGAATCATTTGATTGCCGTGTGTTTAGTTTATTTATAGGTGTTGTAAATTCTTTGCTGAGCATACTCAGTTTTGTGCACTTTTGATTTAATTTTTCGTCAGCATATTTTATGTTTTATCATGAAATCGTATGCACATAAATATATAATACACACATGCTGTTGTTTAATATGCTTAAGGTGTAGTATGCAATGATATATGTATATATATTTGCTTACAATTAGTTACAAAATCCTAACAGAATTTTCAGTTTTCATGGTCATATATCGCGCATTTAAAGCTAGACCACCCACCCGTATGGCAATTAAAGCTAGACCACCCACCTGTATGGCAATTAAAGCTAGACCACACACCCGTATGGCAATTAAAGCTAGACCACCCACCCGTATGGCAATTAAAGCTTGACGCCCCACCCGTATGGCAATTAAAGCTAGACCACCCACCCGTATGGCAATTAAAGCTAGACCACACACCCGTATGGCAATTAAAGATAGACCACCCACCCGTATGGCAATTAAAGCTAGACCACACACCCGTATGGCAATTAAAGCTAGACCACCCACCCGTATGGCAATTAAAGCTTGACAACCCACCCGTATGGCAATTAAAGCTAGACCACCCACCCGTATGGCAATTAAAGCTAGACCACCCACCCGTATGGCAATTAAAGCTAGACCACCCACCCGTATGGTAAACAAAACTGATTTTTGTTTTTTATACAATGGTTTATATTATGGTTTGGTGGGTGTTCTTTAGAGACAGATTGTTAATGGGTGGTCGTTGTAGAGACAGATTGTTAATGGGCGGTCATTGTAGAGACAGATTGTTAATGGGTGGTCGTTGTAGACATATTGTTAATGGGTGGTCGTTGTAGAGACAGATTGTTAATGGGCGGTCATTGTAGAGACAGATTGTTAATGGGTGGTCGTTGTAGAGACAGAGTGTTAATGGCCGGTTGTTGTAGAGACAGAATGTTAATGGCCAGTCGTTGTAGAGACAGATTGTTAATGGGTGGTCGTTGTAGAGACATATTGTTAATGGGCGGCCATTGTAGAGACAGATTGTTAATGGGCAGCCATTGTAGACAGATTGTTAATGGGCAGTCATTGTAGAGACAGATTGTTAATGGCTGGTTGTTGTAGAGACAGATTGTTAATGGCCGGTTGTTGTAGAGACAGATTGTTAATGGCTGGTTGTTGTAGAGACAGATTATTAATGGCCGGTTGTTGTAGAGACAGATTGTTAATGGGCGGACATTGTAGAGACATATTGTTAATGGGCGGCCATTGTAGAGACAGATTGTTAATGGGTGGTTGTTGTAGAGACAGATTGTTAATGGGCGGTCATTGTAGAGACAGATTGTTAATGGGCGGCCATTGTAGAGACAGATTGTTAATGGGCGGTCGTTGTAGAGACAGATTGTTAATGGGCGGTCGTTGTAGAGACAGATTGTTAATGGGCGGTCATTGTAGAGACAGATTGTTAATGGGCGGCCATTGTAGAGACAGATTGTTAATGGGCAGTCATTGTAGAGACAGATTGTTAATGGGCGGTCATTGTAGAGACAGATTGTTAATGGGCGGTCGTTGTAGATAGAGACAGATTGTTAATGGGCAGCCATTGTAGAGACAGATTGTCAGATTGTTAATGGGCGGCCATGATAGAGACAGATTGTTAATGGACATTCTTTGTAGATAGAGACAGATTGTTCATGGGCTGTCGTTATAGAGACATATTATTAATGGGCTGCCTTCGTAGATAGAGGAGGTGACCTTCGTAGAGACAGATTGTTAATGGGCAATCTTCATAGAGACAGACAGTTAATGGGAGGTCTTTATATATACAGATTGTTAATAGGCGGTCTTTATAGATACAGATTGTTAATGGGCAGTCTTTATAGATACAGATTGTTAATGGGCAGTCTTTATAGAGACAGATTGTTAATGGGCAGTCTTTATAGATACAGATTGTTAATACACAGTGTTTACAGAGAGGTTGGACTGTTCTTACAAATGTAACTTATTTGGGGAGAAGAATTATATCTGTCGTTCATTCTACTCTATTTCTGTAAATTGATACACTGTATATGCATTGTACAAAATTATAATATTGAGAAATGAAACATGTTTAAAGTGATAGAACTTGGTGCACAGTAGAATAAACTGTGGCCTGACATAACAAACAATCTAGTAATTGATTGTGAAACAAGTTTTTACAATATTATATTAATTGCTCTCGAGACCTCATTCCTGATGGAATCCATTACCATGAGCGAAAGAGAAGAGGCAATGTGGATTTTAAATGCCTTGTTGCCCAAGGACACAATTATAACGGCTACAGCTGGACACAAACTTTAGACCTGTTGCACCTGAACCGCACACGCTATCACGACTTCCGCAGCAGTGGAATTATTATGCTCGTGTGAATGCTTCGTTATAATTTCATATTTTCATCAATCATTTATGTATTATTGTGTTATCATGGTTTTGTTTGCAGTCACAGACCTAGTAGAGCTGGGTAATTAGATTTACTTTCCGTAGATTTCGTAGAACATGCTCTGCAACCTGAATATTTTACATGGAGAGTGCCTGCAAATACCATAGCCCAGCCAATCACCCTATACAACAAACCAGACAGCACCCTATATAACCTCATACAGCACCCTATATAACCTCATACAGCACCCTATATAACCTCATACAGCACCCTATATAACCTCATACATTTTTACCCTATAATAACCTACAACACCCTATGTAACCTCCTACAACACCCTATGTAACCTCATACAACACTCTATATAACCTCATACAACACCCTATATAACCTCATACAGCTCCCTATATAACCTCATACAGCACCCTATATAACCTCATACAGCACCCTATGTAACCCCATACATCACCCTATATAACCTCATACAACACCCTATATAACCTCATACAACACCCTATATAACCTCATACACACCTCACCCTATATAACCTCATACAACACCCTATATAACCTCATACAACACCCTATATAACCTCATACAGCACCCTATATAACCTCATACAGCACCCTATATAACCTCATACAGCACCCTATATAACCTCATACAGCACCCTATGTAACCCCATACATCACCCTATATAACCTCATACAACACCCTATATAACCTCATACAACACCCTATATAACCTCATACAGCACCCTATATAACCTCGTACAGCACCCTATATAACCTCGTACAGCACCCTATATAACCTCATACAGCACCCTATATAACCTCATACAACACCTCATACACACCCTATATAACCTCATACAACACCCTATATAACCTCATACAGCACCCTATATAACCTCATACAACACCCTATATAACCTCATACAGCACCCTATATAACCTCATACAGCACCCTATATAACCTCATACAGCACCCTATATAACCTCATACAGCACCCTATATAACCTCATACAGCACCCTATATAACCTCATACAGCACCCTATTAACCATACACCTATATACCTCATACACACCTATATAACCTCATACAGCACCCTATATAACCTCATACAGCACCCTATATACCTCATACAGCACCCTATATAACCTCATACAGCACCCTATATAACCTCATACAGCACCCTATATAACCTCATACAACACCCTATATAACCTCATACAACACCCTATATAACCTCATACAGCACCCTATATAACCTCATACAGCACCCTATATAACCTCATACAGCACCCTATGTAACCCCATACATCACCCTATATAACCTCATACAGCACCCTATACCTCATACAGCACCCTATGTAACCCCATACATCACCTCATACACCACCCTATATAACCTCATACAACACTATAACCTCATACAACACCCTATATAACCTCATACAGCTCCCTATATAACCTCATACAGCACCCTATATAACCTCATACAACACTATAACCTCATACAGCACCCTATATAACCTCATACAGCACCCTATATAACCTCATACAGCACCCTATGTAATCCCATACATCACCCTATATAACCTCATACAACACCCTATGTAACCTCATACAACACCCTATATAACCTCATACAGCACCCTATATAACCTCATACAGCACCCTATATAACCTCATACACACCCATAACCTCATACAGCCCCTATATAACCTCATACAGCACCCTATGTATACACATATAACCTCATACAACACCCTATATAACCTCATACAACACCCTATATAACCTCATACAACACCCTATATAACCTCATACAGCACCCTATATAACCTCATACAGCACCCTATATAACCTCATACAGCACCCTATATAACCTCATACAACACCCTATATAACCTCATACAGCACCCTATATAACCTCATACAGCACCCTATATAACCTCATACAGCACCCTATATAACCTCATACAGCACCCTATATAACCTCATACAGCACCCTATATAACCTCATACAGCACCCTATATAACCTCATACAGCACCCTATATACCTCATACAGCACCCTATATAACCTCATACAGCACCCTATGTAACCCCATACATCACCCTATATAACCTCATACAACACCCTATATAACCTCATACAACACCCTATATAACCTCATACAACACCCTATATAACCTCATACAACACCCTATATAACCTCATACAGCACCCTATATAACCTCATACAACCCTATATAACCTCATACAACACCCTATAACCTCATACAGCTCCCTATAACCTCATACAGCACCCTATATAACCTCATACAGCACCCTATGTAACCCCATACATCACCCTATATAACCTCATACAGCACCCTATAACCTCATACAGCACCCTATGTAACCCTCATACAGCACCCTATATAACCTCATACAACACTATAACCTCATACAGCACCCTATATAACCTCATACAGCACCCTATATAACCTCATACAGCACCCTATATAACCTCATACATCACCCTATATAACCTCATACAACACCCTATATAACCTCATACAACACCCTATATAACCTCATACAGCACCCTATATAACCTCATACAGCACCCTATGTAACCTCATACATCACCTCATACAACACCCTATATAACCTCATACAACACTATAACCTCATACAACACCCTATATAACCTCATACAGCTCCCTATATAACATCATACAGCACCCTATATAACCTCATACAATACCCTATATAACCTCATACAACACTATAACCTCATACAACACCCTATATAACATCATACAGCACCCTATATAACCTCATACAGCACCCTATATAACCTCATACAGCACCCTATATAACCTCATACAACACCCTATATAACCTCATACAGCACCCTATATAACCTCATACAACACTATAACCTCATACAGCCCTATATAACCTCATACAGCACCCTATATAACCTCACAGCACCCTATATAACATCATACAACACCCTATATAACCTCATACAGCTCCCTATATAACTCATACAGCACCCTATATAACCTCATACAACACCCTATATAACCTCATACAACACCCTATATAACCTCATACAGCACCCTATATAACCTCATACAACACCCTATATAACCTCATACAACACCCTATATAACCTCATACAACACCCTATATAACCTCATACAGCACCCTATATAACCTCATACAGCACCCTATGTAACCCCATACATCACCCTATATAACCTCATACAGCTCCCCTATATAACCTCATACAGCACCCTATGTAACCCCATA
>CM026400.1:26237869-26386476 GCA_014843695.1 Archivesica marissinica | reverse complement strand
TTCTCATTAACAAGGGTCACTGTGAACCAGACATTACAGAAGGTATCTCATTAACAAGGGTCACTGTGAACCAGACATTACAGAAGGTATCTCATTAACAAGGGTCACTGTGAACCAGACATTACAGAAGGTATCTCATTAACAAGGGTCACTGTGAACCAGACATTACAGAAGGTATCTCATTAACAAGGGTTACTGTGAACCAGACATTACAGAAGGTTTCTCATTAACAAGGGTTACTGTGAACCAGTTGTATGACATAAGTATATATTTTTATAGCATTTAAAGTTTGAGGTTGAGTGTAAGTTAGAACTCAGCAAGCAGCAATGTACAGCAGCAGCAATGTACAGCAGCAGCAATGTACAGCAGCAGCAGCAATGTACAGCAGCAGCAGCAGCAATGTACAGCAATGTACAGCAGCAATGTACAGCAATGTACAGCAATGTACAGCAGCAATGTACAGCAATGTACAGCAGCAGCAGCAATGTACTTCAGCAGCAATGTACAGCAATGTACATAAATGCACATCCATTTCTTCACATTTGCATAGAATGTGTACGGCAAAATAAATGCAATATGTGTTTGTATATATCACATGTATCTAGGTGGATGAAAGTATTCTAGAGTAGTCCTATATAGTAATAATAGTTTGTTGTGAAATTCTATGAAACTAACAGAGTAATACTAATAAACTATCGCTTGGTTGGGTTGCTGTGTTATATCTATCTATCTATCTACACGCACGCACGCGCGCACACACACACACTATGCTTCGTACACAGCACAGACATGTGTAGTTATGTTGTATCCATGCTCTATCTACACACACTACTTCGTACACAGCACAGACATGTGTAGTTATGTTGTATCCATGCTCTATCTACACACACTATACTTCGTACACAGCACGGACATGTGTAGTTATGTTGTATCCATGCTCTATCTACACACACTATGCTTCGTACACAGCACAGACATGTGTAGTTATGTTGTATCCATGCTCTATCTACACACACTATGCTTCGTACACAGCACAGACATGTGTAGTTATGTTGTATCCATGCTCTATCTACACACACACACTATGCTTCGTACACAGCACGGACATGTGTAGTTATGTTGTATCCATTCTCTATCTACACACACTATGCTTCGTACACAGCACAGACATGTGTAGTTATGTTGTATCCTTGCTCTATCTACACACACACTATACTTCGTACACAGCACGGACATGTGTAGTTATGTTGTATCCATTCTCTATCTACACACACTATGCTTCGTACACAGCACAGACATGTGTAGTTATGTTGTATCCTTGCTCTATCTACACACACACTATACTTCGTACACAGCACAGACATGTGTAGTTATGTTGTATCCATGCTCTATCTACACACACACACTATGCTTCGTACACAGCACAGACATGTGTAGTTATGTTGTATCCATGCTCTATCTACACACACTGCTTCGTACACAGCACAGACATGTGTAGTTATGTTGTATCCATGCTCTATCTACACACACACTATGCTTCGTACACAGCACAGACATGTGTAGTTATGTTGTATCCATGCTCTATCTACACACACTGCTTCGTACACAGCACAGACATGTGTAGTTATGTTGTATCCATACTCTATCTACACACACTATGCTTCGTACACAGCACAGACATGTGTAGTTATGTTGTATCCTTGCTCTATCTACACACATGTGTAGTTAGTTACATACGGTGCACGTATAGGAACTGTTTACTTATCAACTGTAAACAGATTAACAATTTTATATTTTTAATATTTTAGTAAAAGCAAAACAAAGTTATCTACCCTTTATGGTTTGGGGGGTACCCAGTAAGTTGAGAGTGATCCGGGCTCCGAGATCGTAAAACTTTTCTCAGATCTCAAACTCAAGCTTAAGAAATTTGATTGCCTGAGCTTGAGATTGGAGAAAGGTTTTATAACCTCGGAGCCCGGGCTCAAAGTATGGAGAAACGTTTTATAATCTCGGAGCCCGGGCTCAAAGTATGGAAAAGTTTTATAACCTCGTAGCCCGGGCTCAAAGTATGGAAAAGTTTTATAATCTCGGAGCCCGGGCTCAAAGTATGGAAAAGTATTTTATAACCTCGGAGCCCGGGCTCAAAGTATGGAAAAGTATTTTATAACCTCGGAGCCCGGGCTCAAAGTATGGAGAAAAGTTTTATAACCTCGGAGCCCGGGCTCAAAGTATGGAGAAATGTTTTATAACCTCGGAGCCCGGGCTCAAAGTATGGAGAAAGTTTTATAACCTCGGAGCCCAGGCTCAAAGTATGGAGAAAGGTTTTATAACCTCGGAGCCCAGGCTCAAAGTATGGAGAAAGGTTTTATAACCTCGGAGCCCAGGCTCAAAGTATGGAGAAATGTTTTATAACCTCGGAGCCCGGGCTCAAAGTATGGAGAAAGGTTTTATAACCTCGGAGCCCGGGCTCAAAGGATGGAGAAATGTTTTATAACCTCTGAGCCCGGGCTCAAAGTATGGAGAAAGGTTTTATAACCTCGGAGCCCAGGCTCAAAGTATGGAGAAAGGTTTTATAACCTCGGAGCCCAGGCTCAAAGTATGGAGAAATGTTTTATAACCTCGGAGCCGGGCTCAAAGTATGGAGAAAGGTTTTATAACCTCGGAGCCCGGGCTCAAAGGATGGAGAAATGTTTTATAACCTCGGAGCCCAGGCTCAAAGTATGAAGAAAGGTTTTATAACCTCGGAGCCCAGGCTCAAAATATGGAGAAAGGTTTTATAACCTCGGAGCCCAGGCTCAAAGTATGAAGAAAGGTTTTATAACCTCGGAGCCCAGGCTCAAAATATGGAGAAAGGTTTTATAACCTCGGAGCCCAAGCTCAAAGTATGGAGAAATGTTTTATAACCTCGGAGCCTGGGCTCAAAGTATGGAGAAGTATTTTATTGTTAGGCGAACGTCTGGTGATACAACAAAATGCCATCTATAATAACATACATATATATGAAATAATCATAAGTGTTATTGTAAACAATGAAACAATACCATCAAGATGTAATTGACAATTTCTTATATATCTTATATATACATGTATAGCTTTCCAGCAAAATGTTTTTAGATTAATCTCAAACAGTTTCTCAAGCCTTGAAGCTGTGTGAGTAATGTTATGCCATTTCTACGAGTTTAAACGACAGCTCTAAGCACTAAACATCCATTTAAAGAAGTTTGTGCATAAAAATACATTCTACGGTCTATAAAAAAATTCTAAAATGCAAGCATTCCTAGAAGAAAATGTTTTATTTTTCATTTTGAATAGCTTTTGTGTTTAGCCACCGTGATCGTGGTGGTATCAACTAATGAGCACTGCTAAAGTAGTGTGCCCCTTAAATTATGATCGTCACTAACAGTTTGTTTAGATCAGTACTGCTATACAACAGGGTTCATTCTATGTCAACATTTTTGGGAGAAGTGAGAAAGCGCGTGATCGCTTCCATAAATGGTGTTATAATATACTTCTGCAAAATAGGGTTAAAATGCACAGTACAACCATTAAATACAACATTTGAATAGAAGGAGTGCTTTATAATGGGCCAGTGTATCTTACTAGACAAAATTTTGTTTGAAAATCGTAAAAACCCCAAAAAATGTTGTTTTTTTGGGGGTTTTTAGGGAGAAGTGGGGCCCCTAGAGGGCGAAGTCAGGGTCCCTAGGGCGACAATTTCGCCCACATCGCCCTCTAAACTGATCCCTGCTATACAATGTTGTTTTCCTTTGGGCAGTCCTTGTTGTGGACTCGTGCAATTATTGCTGTTTCGTGCGGGAAATAGGTAAAATGATTAGACGAAATATTGCGTTTAATATATCAGTGGCACGCAATATGACTTGCAATCACTCAAAAACAAACATTCATTATATATGGTTGACCATAACTGCATGGACCACAAGGAGAATTGAAAGCATGCTATGAAGCTATTGTGATGTTTGAGTTAGTGTAAGATTCCTGTATTGCTATTTGCTAATGCATTATTTATCATCTTCTTACACCGTTACCATGGCACTATGATTTCTTGCAATATGATGTTTATATATGAACATGTGTTATTCTACAGGCCGGTAGAGGAGCCGTCTGTAGAACCGGAACCAGAAGTGGTTAGCTCGGACGCAGTAGATGACGAGTTCTCTTATCCTGTCATAGGAACGTGTCGGGCACTATATCCATTTGACGGTACGTAGAGCGCATCCTCACATAGTCATACTATCTATTCATGACTGTCAAATGTGTTGGTTATATTCAAATAAGCCGAATTATAGCATAGTGGTCTGGAACTCAAAGAGTTACATACTGAATGCCTTGAGAGTTACATACAGAATGCCTTGAGAGTTACATACGGAATGCCTTGAGAGTTACATACTGAATGTCTTGAGAGTTACATACTGAATGCGTTGAGAGTTACATACTGAATGTCTTGGGATAAATGTTAGACAATTAGATTGATGTGATAAAAATGTTATGTAGGGTTTGCTCCCTTGTTCAATGAGATAAAGATGTTACATAGAGTTTACTCCCTTGATTAATGAGATAAAGATGTTACATATAGTTTACTCCCTTGATTAATGAGATAAAGATGTTACATAGAGTTTGCTTCCAGATTAGTGAGAGATAAATGTAACATAGAGTTTGCTTCCTTGATTGATGAGACAAAAATGTTATGTACAGTTTGCTCCCTTGATTGATGAGACAAAAATGTTATGTACAGTTTGCTCCCTTGTTTGATGAGACAAAAATGTTATGTACAGTTTGCTCCCTTGTTTGATGAGACAAAAATGTTATGTACAGTTTGCTCCCTTGTTTGATGAGACAAAAATGTTATGTACAGTTTGCTCCCTTGTTTGATGAGACATAAAAATGTTATGTACAGTTTGCTCCCTTGTTTGATGAGACATAAAAATGTTATGTACAGTTTGCTCCCTTGTTTGATGAAATAAATTGTTATGTAGAGTGAATGACTTGAACGTGATATCCTGTACACGTGTAAACATTTATGTTGATACATGTTTCCTGCATAGGAATATTAGCGAACTTTTGTATTATTTCTGTTACTTTAGCAGCAGCTGGAGGTATTTATCACAGTATATACCACACAATTCTTACTGTCTCCTGTACAAATACTCGTCTCTTTTATGGTGGTTTGACACAGAAATGGGATTAAATCTCTCAATTTGTTTATTTGAATAAACTTATTGCAAGAATTGTTTTGGTCAAGCCATCAAAATTGAATTCACTTCCTATTGTTTAATAGACTAGAAATATGATAATAATATATTGCAACCTATAAGCTTTATACAATACTGTTCAATACCGGAACACTCAGCTAGTACCTCTCAGTTGAGTACCACTCGGCTAGTACTACTTGGTTGGTACCTCTCAGTTTTGTAGCACGCGGCTAGGTATAACTCAGATGGGTACCATATGGCTAGATACCATTTGGCTGGGTACCACTCGGCTGTATATACCATTTGATTGGGTACCACTTGACTGGTACCTCTTGGCTGGGTACCACGCTGCTGGTACCACACAACTGGGTACCTCTTGGCTGGGTACCACACAACTGGGTACCTCTTGGCTGGGTACCATGCAGCTGGTACCATACGGCTGGTACCTCTTGGCTGGGTACCACACAACTGGGTACCTCTTGGCTGGGTACCACGCGGCTGGGTACCACACAACTGGGTACCTCTTGGCTGGGTACCTCTTGGCTGGGTACCACACAGCTGGTACCTCTTGGCTGGGTACCACTCAACTGAACATTCTTGTCAATATATTATTTGGGCTGCTTTCATTACCTATATCTGGTTTCTATGTATAAGATTAGGTAGCAGATTTAGGCTTAAGCAATTTGTTATATTATAAGTAGATTCAAGGTTTTATAACACAAACTATTGTTTTAGGCAAGGGTATATATAAATATTTGAAAAATTTACAAACTTACAAACCTTAAAAAAATGTTTGTTTTGCATAACCCAACCGACCCAGCAAAATTGCCATCTATGAGTTATTTTATGAGATGTTCCTCCAATTTGTTTTATTTTGCGAATGCCATGGGTTGGCTGACTTTAGTTACTGAAGAAACTAGTTAGTAGAACTTTACTAAATAATATGTTTAATTAACAAAAACATCAGATACTCTCTTTGGTTTCTTTCCTGCTAAAAAGTCTTTAATAATTAATAACCACCAAACTTCCCCCTTCCCCCAAAAATAATTAATTAAAACATTCGTTTTCGACTTGCCTCAAATTTAATTTTCTAGGTCAAGTTATGCCAAACAAACAATATTTTAAGGATGGTCTGCTTAATTTCAAAATACATATATTAGTGGGATACAATAGTTTTGAGACCATTATGTGTTCATCGGGTTATAAACTCGAGTATGTGTGAGAGATCTAGGGCCTGGTTTGAAGTCAGTTGAGAGATTTAGGGCTGGGTTCAAGTCAGTTTAGATATCTAGGGCCTGGTTTGAAGTCAGATGAGAGATTTAGGGCTGGGTTCAAGTCAGTTTAGATATCTAGGGCCTGGTTTGAAGTCAGATGAGAGATATAGGGCTGGGTTCAAGTCAGTTTAGATATCTAGGGCCTGGTTTGAAGTCAGTTGAGAGATTTAGGGCTGGGTTCAAGTCAGGTTAGATATCTAGGGCCTGGTTTGAAGTCAGATGAGAGATTTAGGGCTGGGTTCAAGTCAGTTTAGATATCTAGGGCCTGGTTTGAAGTCTGATGAGAGATTGAGGGACTGCGTTTGGCCCTACTATTGTACTTCCCATAATGGCATTTAGTTACATGTATATGGCTGTATTGTAAACTAGTCATTGTTAGTATAGATAATACATATTTCACTGTAATCTCCACGCTTTACAGAATGGGCCATAACATAAACACTGTTTGTCTTCCTCTTTCATCATATACTTCAGCCAGGAACCAATTTGATTTTAATGTAAAATGAATCCGAATTTTTAAAAAAAAAATTAGTGAAAATAAATTCAGATCTTTGAATAAATTATCTGATTTTTAAAAAATATATTCATTTTCTGTTTAGGCGCATGAAATGTGAATTGGTAGTTTTTTGAGATTTGCTCTTAGGTTCCAGATCAGAATGTCGGAGATCGAATTTAAATAAAGTAGTTTATATGTTCAATGTCAAAAGAGGCAGACATACAGTATATGCTTTCTTGATTTAGGCATAATCTTATTAGCTTCAACATATAGAGATAGCTTGTATTACACCAGAAAACCATAGAGGATATAATGTATTGTATTACACCGGAGGATATCTTGTATTACACCGGAGGATATCATGTATTACACCGGAGGATATCATGTATTACACCGGAGGATATCATGTATTACATCGGAGGATATCTTGTATTACACCGGAGGATATCTTGTATTACACCGGAGGATATATTGTATTACATCGGAGGATATCCTGTATTACACCGGAGGATATCTTGTATTACACCGGAGGATATCCTGTATTACACCGGAGGATATCATGTATTACACCGGAGGATATCTTGTATTACACAGGAGGATATCTTGTATTACCACGGAGGATATCCTGTATTACCACGGAGGATATCCTGTATTACATCGGAGGATATCCTGTATTACACTGGAGGATATCGTGTATTACACCGGAGGATATATCGTATTACACTGGAGGATATCGTGTATTACACCGGAGGATATCCTGTATCACACCGGAGGATATCCTGTATCACACCGGAGGATATCCTGTATTACACTGGAGGATATCTTGTATTACACCAGAGGATATCCTGTATTACACCGGAGGATATCTTGTATTACCATGGAGGATATCGTGTATTACACCGGAGGATATCTTGTATTACACCGGAGGATATCCTGTATTACACCGGAGGATATCGTGTATTACACTGGAGGATATTGTGTATTACACTGGAGGATATCTTGTATTGCACCGGAGGATATCCTGTATTACACCGGAGGATATCTTGTATTACACTGGAGGATATCGTGTATTACACCGGAGGATATCTTGTATTACACCGGAGGATATCCTGTATTACACCGGAGGATATCTTGTATTACACTGGAGGATATCGTGTATTACACCGGAGGATATCTTGTATTACACCGGAGGATATCTTGTATTACACCGGAGGATATCCTGTATTACACCGGAGGATATCTTGTATTACACCGGAGGATATCCTGTATTACACCGGAGGATATCTTGTATTACACCGGAGGATATCCTGTATTCCATCGGAGGATATCCTGTATTACACCAGAGGATAGTAGTGTTACTTATCTAGCATGCAATTAGATACAAAACTAAGCAGCAATTTATAGACTGCCGATTTCAGCAATTTCTCAGCCCTTTGATCTCCTATACAGTGTGCCAAGCATGTAGCTGTGACATTTTGCACACAGTAACAGCTCTGTTTTTTAAGTGATTAGCTGTCCAGAAATAGCTTCTAAAATATTAAAGCAAAACAATAAATGAGGTTATGGTTATGCACCCAGTTCCTGTGTCATGGTTATGCACCCACTTCCTGTGTCATGGTTATTATAGTTATGCACCCACTTCCTTATCATTATGGTTATGCACCCACTTCCTGTATCATTATGGTTATGCACCCACTTCCTGTATCATTATGGTTATGCACCCACTTCCTGTATCATTATGGTTATGCACCCACTTCCTGTATCATTATGGTTATGCACCCACTTCCTGTATCATTATGGTTATGCACCCACTTCCTGTATCATTATGGTTATGCACTCACTTCCTGTGTCATTATGGTTATGCACCAACTTCCTGTATAATTATGGTTATACACTCACTTCCTGTATCATTATGGTTATGCACCAACTTCCTGTATAATTATGGTTATACACTCACTTCCTGTATCATTATGGTTATGCACTCACTTCCTGTGTCATTATGGTTATGCACACACTTATTTGGGGCGGGTTATTTACACACTTCCTGTGTCATTATGGTTATGCACACACTTATTGGGGGGGTTATGTACACACTTCCTGTGGCATTATGGTTGTGCACCCACTTCTGAACCGGAGTCAGGTTAGCGATACAGGGCCATCATATCCCTCTTGATTTTAAATATTCAGTGTTTTGTCTCCTGAAGTTTTGTAACAATGCAGGTTTGGTGGTTCAAATGAAGATCATCTCCAAGGTATTACTTCATAACACTACATATGACTTTATTGCAAAGACAGAAGTTTTTATCAAAAATCATTTCTGAAAGTCTTTAATATTTTATCGGACAAGTATTACCTCATACAATAGGCCGGTTATGTATATATGCTATCTAAGCATGTATAATGAATTGGCACTCTCTATACAGGCCTATGCACAGACAAATGTCAACATCGACCCAATGTGTAGTGTTTTAGCACACCGTTCAACAGTGTATCAACTCGCTTTGTCTACTCATCTTACGTGAATACTGAAACACATGTTACGTACAGTGAATCAGGAGTACTGAAGCACACATTACGTACAGTGAATCATGAGTACTGAAGCACACATTAAGTACAGTGAATCATGAATACTGAAGCACACGTTACGTACAGTGAATCATGAATACTGAAGCACACATTACGTACAGTGAATCATGAATACTGAAGCACACATTATGTACAGTGAATCATGAATACTGAAGCACACATTACTTACAGCGATTCATGAATACTGAAGCACACGTTACGTACAGTGATTCATGAATACTGAAGCACACATTATGTACAGTGAATCATGAATACTGAAGCACACATTACGTACAGTGAATCATGAATACTGAAGCACACATTATGTACAGTGAATCATGAATACTGAAGCACACATTACGTACAGTGAATCATGAATACTGAAGCACATGTTATGTACAGTGAATCATGAATACTGAAGCACACGTTACGTACAGTGAATCATGAATACTGAAGCACACGTTACGTACAGTGAATCATGAATACTGAAGCACACATTACGTACAGTGAATCATGAATACTGAAGCACACATTACGTACAGTGAATCATGAATACTGAAGCACACATTACGTACAGTGAATCATGAATACTGAAGCACACGTTACGTACAGTGAATCATGAATACTGAAGCACATGTTGCGTACAGTGAATCATGAATACTGAAGCACACGTTACATACAGTGAATCATGAATACTGAAGCACACATTACGTACAGTGAATCATGAATACTGAAGCACACATTACGTACAGCGATTCATGAATACTGAAGCACACGCTACATACAGTGATTCATGAATACTGAATCACACGCTACGTACAGTGATTCACCACACTATTTAAACAGCTTAGTTTAGTGCGTCGTCTATTTGCTTTGTAAACCATCAGTAGCTACTGAGTACAGGGAGTTAGCACGGGAATGAGCACACTTCTTAGTGCCATAATCATCTGTATGCCTTGTAAATATCCGTTCTAAGCATGCTCTGCCGGTGGACTGTAGCAATGATTGTAGTTGCTTTGTACACTGCACCTCAATGTCAAAACATTAATTCAAACATAATTTCTCTGTCATTGTCATGTCTCATTGTTGGCCCTTTCCTTTATAGAGATTTAGGTTAATATACCAATATATCTCCATACAAACGACAGCCGTTTAACCCTTTGCTTCATAGAGATTTAGGTTAATATACCAATATATCTCCATACAAACGACAGCCGTTTAACTCTTTGCTTCATAGAGATTTAGGTTAATATACTAGTATATCTCCATACAAACGACAGCCATTTAATCCTTTCCTTCATAGAGATTTAGGTTAATATACCAATATATCTCCATACAAACTACAGCCATTTAACCCTTTCCTTCATAGAGATTTAGGTTAATATACTATTATATCTCCATACAAACAACAGCCATTTAACCCTTTCCTTCATAGAGATTTAGGTTAATATACCAATATATCTCCATACAAACGACAGCCGTTTAACCCTTTGCTTCATAGAGATTTAGGTTAATATACTAGTATATCTCCATACAAACGACAGCTATTTAGCTATCATGCAGTGGATAAGTATTCGCCATATCTATCCCACCTCCATAGATATTACTGTGACTACATAGAGATTTAGGTTAATATACTATTATATCTCCATACAAACGACAGTCATTTAGCTATCATGCAGTGGATAAGTAGTCGCCATATCTATCCCACCTCCATAGATATTACTGGGACTACATAGAGATTTAGGTTAATATACTATTATATCTCCAAGAATCGACAGCCATTTAGCTATCATGCAGTGGATAAGTAGTCGCCCTATCTATCCCACCCCCATAGATATTACTGGGACTTCATAGAGATTCAGGTTAATATACTATTATATCTCCATACAAACAACAGCCATTTAGCTATCATGCAGTAGTCGCCATATCTATCCCACCTCCATAGATATTACTGTGACTATATGTGAGAGATTTAGGTTAATATACTATTATATCTCCATACAAACAACAGTCATTTAGCTATCATGCAGTGGATAAGTAGTTGCCATATCTATCCCACCTCCATAGATATTACTGGGACTATATGAGATTCTGGCCTTTATTATGAACATTGGTTCGGCTACTACTTTGTCAATGTATGTCGTATTGGTAATGGCGTCAAGAGGTACTTCTATGAGGGAAAGGGTTAATTAAAGTAAGTGATTTAAACCTTTATTTATGGCAAGTTGTTGATTTGCATTCTACAGTCAAACCTGTGTTAGTGGTCACCTCCATTAAGCAGCCAACCTGTATTAAGCAACCAGTTTCCAGATTCCCAATATATTCTTTTATTCAACAGTTGACCTCTATTAAGCAGCCACCTGTGCTAAGCAGCCACTTTCTGTGATTCCCTTGGTTGGCTGCTTAAGACAGGTTTGACTGTACTGATATCACAATTTCCCATTCAATTCTCCGGAATAATAAGATCATACGATTTGATGTACCTGCATAGTGATGAATTGTTTCGCTCTATTTCAGCGGTCAACGAGGGTTCTGTAAGCATGCAGGAGAACGAGGAGATGTGGGTGCTGGAGCAGGACCAGGGAGACGGTTGGACGAGGGTTCGCACGAACAACAACTCTGAGGGCTTTGTACCCACCTCCTACGTACAGTGTCACTACTATGATCAGGATGCGGTCTAACAGTGACCACTTCAGTTATTGGTGCCAGGATGTTGCATATTTAACCTACGAGGATCCCATCATTGACGCTGGTAACCTTGTTGCCTAGGAGACTGAGAAAGTGGACTTTGTGCAAACTTTTAACTTTCACAATGATTTCTCTTAAGTTCAAAGTTGTTTCTTTTCTTAAAACAAAAAGATATTGAGGAATCAAGTTCCTCGCCGCAATATATGGAGAAATCAAGTTCCTTACCAACCAGATGTTGAGAAATCAAGTTCTTTACCACAATATATGAAGAAATCGAGTTCCTTACCAACCAGATGTTGAGAAATCGAGTTCTTTACCACAATATATGGAGAAATCGAGTTCCTTACAACCATATATTGAGAAATCGAGTTCTTTATCACAATATATGGAGACATCGAGTTCCTCACAACCAGATATTGAGAAATCGAGTTCTTTACCACAATATATGGAGAAATCGAGTTCCTTACCACAATATATGGAGAAATCGAGTTCCTTACCACAATATATGGAGAAATCGAGTTCCTTACCACAATATATGGAGAAATCAAGTTCCTCACAACCAGATATTGAGAAATTGTGATCTGCAGCAGCAATGAAAAAAGAACAAAGATGTATATGTGAAACATTGACATAATGTTGTACAATTTTTGTGGCCATCTGAACCAAATGTAAATCAGTTTACAGATGTTGTAGTTATGCAATAAACCCGTATCTCAGATACATGTACAGGTAGGTATGTTTGGAAGCGCTGAATTGTTGCAGTGGTTGCAGTGTATCTGTAGTGAAACAAGGTTCATATTGTTGATTGCGTAAAGTTACATGTAGATTGAAAAAGTTACATGTAGATTGAAAAAGTTACAT
Source organism: Archivesica marissinica (assembly GCA_014843695.1). Lineage (NCBI taxonomy): Eukaryota > Metazoa > Mollusca > Bivalvia > Venerida > Vesicomyidae > Archivesica > Archivesica marissinica. The sequence continues at coordinate 26,373,379 of CM026400.1, read as the reverse complement.
GTAGATTGAAAAAGTTACATGTAGATTGAAAAAGTTACATGTAGATTGAAAAAGTTACATGTAGATTTTGAACATCGGCGTTCATCTTGTCGCGATGCAATGCAAATCACTTATGTTTATCGTTAATACTTCAAATTGTTTGGGAGTTGTAGCAATTGTGTGTGATAACTGAATCTCGGTAGCAAGGTCACATTTATTGTTGCTAAGCGACCGTGCTGTGGGCGGGAAATGCAGTATCTAATCCTGGCATATGCCGATAAAATTTCCAATAATAACAAAAATTACTAATATCTCTTGCATATTGAAACAAAGCAGCAGGAAATGTAAATTTGTGTTTAAATATATTGTGACGTTGATGACTGTCAGTATGATTGTGTTCATCAATTACTAACATTATTGTGAATTTGTAAGATTATTGTATTCAAGAAAACATGTTTATTCATATGACATAATTATATGAGATAATTGTTAGATTTTCATCTCACATCTATGCATTAAGTGTCAAGCTATTTGATTGGCTGCCGCTAATTGCAGCATTCCGATCCAACTAATCGCAACTCTCAGAATCATCCAACCAATTACATCTCCAAATTCATCCAACCAATCACAACTCCAGATTCATCCAACCAATCACAACTCCAGAATCATCCAACCAATCACAACTCCAGAATCATCCAACCAATCACAACTCCAAATTCATCCAACCAATCACAACTCCAAATTCATCCAACCAATCACATATCCAGATTCATCCAACCAATCACATATCCAGATTCATCCAACCAATCACAACTCCAAATTCATCCAACCAATCACATATCCAGATTCATCCCACCAATCACAACTCCAAATTCATCCAACCAATCACAACTCCAGAATCATCCAACCAATCACAACTCCAAATTCATCCAACCAATCACAACTCCAGAATCATCCAACCAATCACAACTCCAAATTCATCCAACCAATCACAACTCCAAATTCATCCAACCAATCACATATCCAGATTCATCCAACCAATCACATATCCAGATTCATCCAACCAATCACATATCCAGATTCATCCAACCAATTACAACTCCAGATTCATTTCAAGTGTCAAACCTTTTTTTATTGTTGATGTTAGTTGCCTCTTGCTATTTTACAATTGCTGGATGAAAATCTACGAGTTATATATGTGAGGATGTATATGTGACAATGTATCTATGGTGCTGTTAACCTATATGCTTCAACGTTCACATGATACTGCTGGTGATACTGTGGTGAACATGTGTGTGAGATATAATACATATTCGTGTATGCAATATGTGCGCCATTTAACAATGAATCATCCTCCAGTTTCATAATGGAATAATCTCATCTTATTAGTTGGATCAGTGGATTCTGTTGAGAGTATTTTGTAAAAGAAACGGGGGTCAGAGCTGAGGGGGAGATTATTGTGCTGTTGAATGGGGGGTGGTCTGTTACCCTGCTACATTTTTAGTTATTGCATTTGCTTCACTCCCTCCACGGAGGTATGTCGGGTCAGTAAAATCTATGGGGCTCGAGGTGTTAGCTGAATCCCCTATAGAATTGAACTGACCCTACATAACTCTGTGGAGGGTCAGTAGCAAACTCAACAATGAATTGATTGCATCGACCACCTTTAATTTAAATAATGGCAGAATTATTGCATTGATTTATAATTTTAAAAGTGTTTAATTGTTTTCTGAACTTATTTTTAGTCTAATATATTGATGTCAAAATGTAGTTAGAGGATAACTGCCGTCAGTATCTTTTAGGTATCTAAGCTTCCTTTGCTCCCATTTTCGGCAACCTTTACATTGATGTTATTTTGTCGTCTGTCTGCTGTCATTGTGAGCAATGACTGGCACATAAATTTGGTTCCATTAGCGGCAGGGAACAAGAAGCTAGGAAGCTATCGCTTCGTTGTAACTTTGCATTTTATTTGTCTAAAATAAGTTCAGAAAGCAATTAATACCATTATAATTCTTAATTGATAGTTTTAGAAAGCAGCCATTTTTTCTATTGACCATACTTGAGTTATTTACTGACCCTCTACAGTTCTATGTATGGTCAGCACATGACCAATGAAAGGATTGCATTTAGTGGAAGGTGCAATAAAGGGGATTGGATGTACAATAGGGTGGTGTAGATGCCATATACTGATCTTTGTCGCCTAGTTCATACTGAAGAAAGATTGAGATGTAGAGATTTTGCCAAAACATGGAGTTATTAGTAAAGGGTTGTCAATGTAGTATTTGAATAAGTATTTGCATGGTTTGTGGCCATTGCTGATAACTGTTTGATCAAATTTTCTCTAGCACAAGTGTTTCTCGTTAAATGAGATATTTGCTCCAATAATGAATTTATATTGGACAGAGCTGTTATACCATAGCTTGATATTTTATATATTGTAGAAATATCCTTCATTTGTATTAACGAGCATCTGTTGTGTTGATTAACCCTTTCAACCCCACAGGCCTCTAAATAGGCTTATGAAAAGTGTAGATCCAGATGAGCCGGCTCGTAACGAGCCGTCTCATCAGGATCTGCACTTTTTTTGCCAGTAATAATTATTACTATTTTTAGATAAAATTACCCATTTTGATAAATGAACTGGTCCAAATGTAATTTTCTTATTAATTTATTGGTCTAAAAATAGCATGCACCAGTCCATGTCAGTTACTTGGGGTTGAAAGGGTTAATGGTGACTAATGCATTCACACACAACATTTATACATTCGTTTATAAGTTTCGTATCTAGATGACATATCTAACTCGTTCCCTGTATTTTATACCACTGTATCACACAAAATGCATCTTTCAAGTGAGGAAGCTATCCAGCTGGCTTGCAGGTCAGTGGTTCTACCCAGGTGCCCACCCGCCCGTGTCTGAAATGCTGCCTCCGGGAGCTCCCGTGGGTCTTCATCCAACATTAATAGCTGGAGAGTCGCCATGTGACTGAAGCTATTAGTGTGACGAAACAAGAACCGCAGACTGCTGCTATTTATCTATTATCAATGGATGATTCAGCATATTTACCCCACCTATTTACCCCACCTACGTAGAGATTACGTGTTACATACTCTGTGACATCTTCTCATCTTTTTACAGGCAATTTCTATGTGGAAAAGGGTTAAAAGCTTTATTTTTGGAAGCTGCTCCTTGCTACAGTATAAAGATATTTACGGTCAATGTCCTCTTCAAATTGACTGCAACATTTTATATGAATGTTCTTATCATATCCTGGTATATGAATGTTCTTATCATATCCTTGTATATGAATGTTCTTATCATATCCTGGTATATGAATGTTCTTATCATATCCTGGTATATGAATGTTCTTATCATATCCTGGTATATGAATGTTCTTATCATATCCTGGTATATGAATGTTCTTATCATATCCTGGTATATGAATGTTCTTATCATATCCTTGTATATGAATGTTCTTATCATATCCTGGTATATGAATGTTCTTATCATATCCTGGTATATGAATGTTCTTATCATATCCTTGTATTTGTTACAAGATCGTTTGCACCCAAGTGTATCAGTAAACAATCCAATCTTTTTAACATTTTTAATGTATCGAGAAATATATCACCATTTCGTTCGTCGTTCTTCGTTTCTCCAATGACCAATCATAATAGAAAGGAAATGAATGTCCGCAATGCACCGAAGCATGATTTAATAGAATTGAATAGAGTGGACATAAAATGTTGGACATTGAGATTCCTTCTTTCTCAACTGCACTAGGACTTGTAAGATATAATAAATCCTACCTTAGTGTATTCGATGTAACGAAGGTTCGAAATATATAAATGTACAGCATTTTGTAACATTATTTATGTAACATAATAGGTGATCACGAAGCAGTTGTATGCTTTCATGTACATAGATTAAACACCATTAACAGAGATCCATAAATAAAACCTGTAGATATTATACAAAACATTAAACAGTCGTAGTTCTATCCACCCGTGTACAATTTACATGCACCACCAAGACCGATTTGCTTTCCCAGTTCATGCGCATTGAAAACGTATAATTTGTACATTTCATACCGACTATTTCTTCAGGCTCTTGTCAAGTTTGTTATACACCGCCATGCAACAGGAAGGGTATATAGGTCTCTGGAACAAATTTGCGTGGAATTTTAAAATAACTTTGCATAAATCTTATTGTGATATGCAGAACACTGGTTTCAACAATATCATGTTCACGGTCAGTCATGCTAGTTCAAATGTCTGTCGTTCATGTGGTGCCTTGTTGTGCCTAATAACATGTGACAGTTATATCTACACTGCAACTGGAAAACATGGGGAGCATTATGTGGTTATGTGTAGTTTGTTATGTACACTTCATTGGTTATATGTAAGAATGAACAAGAGACTATATTTACTACAGGATTTATAACCAATCCCACCCTGTTGTTTTATCAGGCATACCTACCATCACATTCTGCTCAAGTTATGGCCCCTTCATATTTCCGAAGAACTTAGATAGTTAAATGTTGTCAATGCTGTGTTGCTGGAGCATTGATCAAAAAAGCATTCTTAAATTTTACTCGGTCAGAAGGACGGGACTGCATCGAGGTGAGGGGTGAGGAAGTGGACTGGACTGCATTGAGGTGAGGGGTGAGGAAGTGGACGGGACTGCATCGAGGTGAGGGGTGAGGAAGCGGACGGGGCTGCATCGAGGTGAGGGGTGAGGAAGCGGATGACAGGCTAGCAATTCATTGATAACATCTTGTCTTGTATTATAAAGCTAACCTCACAAATCGTTAGGATTTGTCACCTATATAAATTATTATAAATATGTTAGTTTTGACTGTGTTCTGCATTGTTTTACATTCGACCACTTGACTATAAAACAGTTTCTCGCGGCGCAGGCAATAGTACCATAATTTCTTCACCATAATATTGACTGGTCATGTAACTTGCTTTACCTCGAATCACATGATATGACGAGCCAATGGAAATGCATTTTCACAAAAACCCGTGTAAACATTGGTATTGCACAGAACTGTAAAATGTCGACAAAAAGGGGGAAATGTCTCGCTTTGAGAGTGTAGGTATATCGGAAATGAAGAGTTTTAGCACTTTGTTGGGTAATAAAGCATTTCATTGCCATTCGGGGAACAGTAAAAAAAACTATTGCCCTTCAATAATAAGAACGACCTGATGAACTATTGCCCTTGACCCCAGTCGTCCACAGCATCTCGAATGGCAATGAAATAGTTGTATATTGCCACCATGTAGATGGAAGTACATATCTTGTCGGTTTACCATTGGTTAGCTGATCAGTGAAACATGAAATCCAAAGATGTTAGTTACCGTATGTCATCTGTAAGGTCTTCTTAACTCATCTCTACAATGAAACCTGTGTATTAAGCAGTCAACATGTATTAAGCAGCCAATTTCCAGATTCCCAATTGGTTGTTTTATTATATATTTAACCTCTATTAAGCAGCCACCTGTGCTAAGCAGCCACTTTCTCTGACTCCCTTGGCTGGCTGCTTAAGACAGGTTTGACTGTATATCTGTTTTTTCATGTACATTATTTTTGAGTTCCATATCTCGTGTTTTTATTTCTATGTAAATGAGATTGAGAAACCTGAATGTTTAGTGATGTTTGGCGCCGCCGTATTTCCGGAGTTGTGTAGGCTGTAAAACCCTACTCAACAACATTAAATTTATGTAAAATCTGTTTTGAGCATTGCGTAATGTACATAATTTAAATACAGTAAAACCTGTAGTGACACCACTTCCTATAGGCAATTATTGAAAATATGATGAGTGGGTGGTGGAGGTTATGATGTAACCCTTCGCATATGGAAATAGGTCGATATCTCAGTACTTTTTGATTGATAAAAGATTTGCAGAACTGCACAAATATGTTCCGTATTTCTTGTCAAAACATGTCTCAGAATGAAGCTACGGTGTATAGACTTTCAAAATCTTCCGGGGGAGATACCCCACATATATATTAATGGTGCCTACAAACTCGCCCAGTCTATCATAATGGTAGACGAGCTACGCTCCTGACCTGCCAATAAGACCATTTACAATATTAGCAAAAGCTGGTCCTTATTAACACATTTCGTTCTGGATACATTTAAAGGCTTTTGCAAACAACATAGATCCAGATCAGCCGCAGCGTGACGCTGCGTGCTGATCAGGATCTATGTTGTTTGCTACATAGCTAAGTGTCTTAGCAAGATTATCTGAATAGCAAACAGCATAGAGCCTGATCAGACGGAACGTTCCGTGGCGGTTGATCTGGCTCTATGTTTTTTGCATATACTGTTTGAACGGTATCCAGAATGAAATGGGTTAACGAATGATCTTTGCTGACAGACAGTAACAAGTTAGCATGTCTTGACCGCAGGGCATAATGGTTGCCTTTGTTTTTTTGCACAGGTTTAACTGTACCACTAAATGAATGGCCTCCACGGCCGAGTGGTTATTGTCTGTTGTATGCAGGACCTTGAACCTTAAAAACAATAGGTTTACTAATACAATAGTTTATGGGTGGGGAATTAAATTAAGCGAGGGATGAGGAATGACGTGTACTTTATAATGTCTTACTTTTTATAATATATTGAACTTTAACATATACCTATATAATATAATGACAAAAATACATGTACATAAGATTGGTGCAATTTATATGTTCGTGTTTGAAGTGATGTTGCTTGTGTACAGTAAACGATGCGTGGTTCTGCGCTGTTCGTTACTCAGAACGGCGGATTATGTTGATATTTGTACAATTACTGTTTTTTTAACCTTTATTATGAGGAGAATATTATTTATACAAATTGTATGTCGGACAAATCGTCCGGTTTTTATTCATTATTTCACGACTGTTTTATCATTTGTACCATGACCAGCAAACAGCCTGTATATATCTTTAAAACCAGAATCTCTTTAACCCTTTCAACACCACAGACCTCTAAATAGGCTTACAAAAAGTGTAGATCCAGATGAGCCGGCTCGTGACGAGCCGTCTCATCAGGATCTGCACTTTTTGCCAGTGATATGACTATTTTTAGACATAATTACCCATTTTGATAAATGAACTTGTCCAAATGTGATTTTCTGATTCATTTATTGGTTTATGAATATCATGGACCAGTCCATGTGAGTTACTTGGTGTTGAATGGGTTACTTAACCCATTCAACACCAAGTAACTGACATGGACTGGTGCGTGATATTTTCAGACCAATAAATTAATAAGAAAATTACCTTTGGACCAGTTCATTTATCAAAATGGCTAATTTTATCTAAAAATAGTAATAATTATTACTGGCAAAAAAGTGCAGATCCTGATGAGACGGCTCGTCACGAGCCAGCTCATCTGGATCTACACTTTTCATAAGCCTATTTAGAGGCCTGTGGGATTGAAAGGGTTCAACTGGAAACTTTGTTAACTGGAACCATCTAAACCGAAACAATGCTTATATCAAGCTCCGAAACAATGCTTATATCAAGCTCCGAAACAATGCTTATATCAAGCTCCGAAACAATGCTTATATCAAGCTCCGAAACAATGCTTATATCAAGCTCCGAAACAATGCTTATATCAAGCTCCGAAACAATGCTTATATCAAGCTCCGAAACAATGCTTATATCAAGCTCCGAAACAATGGCTTATATCAAGCTCCGAAACAATGCTTATATCAAGCTCCGAAACAATGGCTTATATCAAGCTCTGAAACAATGCTTATATCAAACTCCGAAACAATGGCTTATATCAAGCTCCGAAACAATGGCTTATATCAAGCTCCGAAACAATGGCTTATATCAAGCTCCGAAACAATGCTTATATCAAGCTCCGAAACAATGGCTTATATCAAGCTCCGAAACAATGGCTTATATCAAGCTCCGAAACAATGGCTTATATCAAGCTCCGAAACAATGCTTATATCAAACTCCGAAACAATGCTTATATCAAACTAATTACATTTGCTATAATGAGTAGATTTTATATTTGTTTTGATAGAGACTACTGTAGATTGGTGCTTTCTGTATTTCTTTGAATGGAGCTTGTACTTGGCAGGTGCGTAGCTGATTGTATGCAAATACGCAGAACTAAAAACGCCCAAAATGCGATAAACAGGGGGGGATTTCCATTACTGCCCCTGAAAGTGGACATACGATTATTATGTTCCTGGACATGCAGAGATAACGTCGTGTAATTCTAAAACCAATGTTGCATTATGTTCCTGGACATGCAGAGATAACCTCGTGTAATTCTAAAACCAATGTTGCATTATGTTCCTGGACATGCAGAGATAACCTCGTGTAATTCTAAAACCAATGTTGCATTATGTTCCTGGACATGCAGAGATAACCTCGTGTAATTCTAAACCCAATGTTGCATTATGTTCCTGGACATGCAGAGATAACCTCGTGTAATTCTAAAACCACTGTTGCATTATGGTCCTGGACATGCAGAGATAACCTCGTGTAATTCTAAAACCAATGTTGCATTATGTTCCTTGACATGCAGAGATAACCTCGTGTAATTCTAAAACCAATGTTGCATTATGTTCCTGGACATGCAGAGATAACCTCGTGTAATTCTAAAACCAATGTTGCATTATGTTCCTGGACATGCAGAGATAACCTTGTGTAATTCTAAAACCAATGTTGCATTATGTTCCTTGACATGCAGAGATAACCTCGTGTAATTCTAAAACCAATGTTGCATTATGTTCCTGGACATGCAGAGATAACGTCGTGTAATGTATGCCAGTCCTGCTCGACAGAAATAACATTATCCTCAACCATAATTATAATAATTCCAGTTTGTTTTGAAATGTTTATTTATTTTTGGTTGTTTGTGTTTACCAATAGCTGCTCTAGCTCTACCTTTCTACATATAAATAAATATACTTTATATCTTAGTTACTGTTTATAGTGTACCACATTATACATGTATATAACACAAAAGTGTTTATAGTGTACCACATTATACATGTATATAACACACGTGTTTATAGTGTACCACATTATACATGTATATAACACACATAGTGTACCACATTATACATGTATATAACACACGTGTTTATAGTGTACCACATTATACATGTATATAACACGCATGTTTATAGTGTACCACATTATACATGTATATAACACACACATGTTTATAGTGTACCACATTATACATGTATATAACACACGTGTTTATAGTGTACCACATTATACATGTATATAACACACGTGTTTATAGTGTACCACATTATACATGTATATAACACACGTGTTTATAGTGTACCACATTATACATGTATATAACACACGTGTTTATAGTGTACCACATTATACATGTATATAACACACGTGTTTATAGTGTACCACATTATACATGTATATAACACACACGTGTCTATAGTGTACCACATTATACATGTATATACCATGTGTTTATAGTGTACCACATTATACATGTATATAACACATGTGTTTATAGTGTACCACATTATACATGTATATAACACATGTGGTTATAGTGTACCACATTATACATGTATATAACACACGTGTTTATAGTGTACCACATTATACATGTATATAACACACATGTTTATAGTGTACCACATTATACATGTATATAACACACAAGTGTGGTTATAGTGTACCACATTATACATGTATATAACACAAGTGTGGTTATAGTGTACCACATTATACATGTATATACCATGTGTTTATAGTGTACCACATTATACATGTATATAACACACGTGTTTATAGTGTACCACATTATACATGTATATAACACAAGTGTGGTTATAGTGTACCACATTATACATGTATATAACACACATGTTTATAGTGTACCACATTATACATGTATATAACACACGTGTGGTTATAGTGTACCACATTATACATGTATATAACACACAAGTGTGGTTATAGTGTACCACATTATACATGTATATAACACACGTGTTTATAGTGTACCACATTATACATGTATATAACACACGTGTGGTTATAGTGTACCACATTATACATGTATATAACACACAAGTGTGGTTATAGTGTACCACATTATACATGTATATAACACACAAGTGTGGTTATAGTGTACCACATTATACATGTATATAACACACGTGTGGTTATAGTGTACCACATTATACATGTATATAACACACAAGTGTGGTTATAGTGTACCACATTATACATGTATATAACACACGTGTGTTTATAGTGTACCACATTATACATGTATATAACACACGTGTTTATAGTGTACCACATTATACATGTATATAACACACAAGTGTGTTTATAGTGTACCACCACATTATACATGTATATAACACACAAGTGTGGTTATAGTGTACAACATTATACATGTATATAACACACAAGTGTGGTTATAGTGTACCACATTATACATGTATATAACACACGTGTTTATAGTGTACCACATTATACATGTATATAACACGTGTTTATAGTGTACCACATTATACATGTATAGAACACACGTGTGTTTATAGTGTACCACATTAGTGGAAGTCGTGATGGTGCAGTGGATGCGTGTTCGCTTCAGGTGCGAAAGGCCTGGAGTTCGAGCCCCGCTGGAGCCGTTACGATTGTGTCCTTAGGCAAGGCATTTAAATTCCACGTTGCCTCTTCTCTCCCTCGTGGCGATGGATTCCATCAGGAATGAGGTCTCGAGAGTGATTTATATAAGTTGAAAGAACTTGTTTCGCAATCGAGCTAAAATAAATTTGTATAAACATGTATATAACACACGTGTTTATAGTGTACCACATTATACATGTATATAACACACGTGTCTATAGTGTACCACATTATACATGTATATAACACACGTGTTTATAGTGTACCACATTATACATGTATATAACACACGTGTTTATAGTGTACCACATTATACATGTATATAACACACATGTCTATAGTGTACCACATTATACATGTATATAACACATGTGTCTATAGTGTACCACATTATACATGTATATAACACACGTGTTTATAGTGTACCACATTATACATGTATATAACACACGTGTCTATAGTGTACCACATTATACATGTATATAACACACGTGTTTATAGTGTACCACATTATACATGTATATAACACACGTGTTTATAGTGTACCACATTATACATGTATATAACACACGTGTTTATAGTGTACCACATTATACATGTATATAACACACACATGTTTATAGTGTACCACATTATACATGTATATAACACACACGTGTCTATAGTGTACCACATTATACATAAATGACTGTATTTGTACATAAACACATCACTTTGTATAGATAACTAAGACTGTAGATGTAACTAGGCAACTAGTGTATAGCTATAATAACACTAGTGTAGTCCATTTTGCATACATTTTATATGTTAGCAGTTCTCATTCCAAGCTTGTATGTCATTGATTAGTGCATAACACGCCTTAACAACTGTTTGTTAATGACTGGAGCCAACGTTATTTGCCTTATAAGGTTTGTGTTGATCCCATGGAATGTTTGTGCAACGGCTTGTTTCATCAGATCTATACCGCGTTCTTGTAAGGTTAATCTATTATCTCGTCATGGCTCCACGCAGAGGTTCACAGTATCACCTAAACTATTTTCATTGATGTTAACACGGGGAATTGTGTGGATTTATCAGAAAAACTGGAACTGTGTCGTGGGATCACAAAGCCGGAACTGTGTCATGGGATCACAAAGCCGGAACTGTGTCGTGGGATCACAAAGCCGGAACTGTGTCGTGGGATCACAAAGCCGGAACTGTGTCATGGGATCACAAAGCCAGAACTGTGGCATGGGATCACAAAGCCGGAACTGTGTCACGGGATCACAAAGCCGGAACTGTGTCATGGGATCACAAAGCCGGAACTGTGTCATGGGATCACAAAGCCGGAACTGTGTCATGGGATCACAAAGCCGGAACTGCGTTGCTTTGTTTGTAATACCTGTGTAGATGTGTGCTACCTATAAATGTGGAACTATATTCCTTCCTAATTATGCAACAATACAGTCAATTTCTTGTAAATAAACATAGTTTTGATGTGAAACAAGCTGTCTGTGCATACCATTGAATGCTGGCAAGTCATTTGTGCCATTTCAAACATTTCTTTGTTGTCCATTATCTTTGGTCTCCTGTACATTTAACTGTAGATAATCTGAGATACGTATATTTTTGTGGAAGTGGCATTTAGCTTTGTTTGCATCCCAGTGTAAGGCTTGATATAAATTTTGCTTTTGTATATATTCCACTAATATAAACTAAACTGTAAGGAAAATAACACTTCCTTAACATCTGCATTCTTTTTGTTTACACTATTACCAAGGTTTCAACCATAGCCTGGTGTCGGTATGTGAACCATAGCCTAGTGTCAGTATGTGAACCATTACCTAATGTCAGTTATGTGAACCATAGCCTAGTGTCAGTGTGTGAACCATAGCCTGGTGTCAGTATGTGAACCATAGCCTGGTGTCGGTATGTGAACCATAACCTAGTGTCAGTATGTGAACCATAGCCTAGTGTCAGTATGTGAACCATAGCCTAGTGTCGGTATGTGAACCATTGCCTGGTGTCGGTATGTGAACCATAGCCTGGTGTCGGTATGTGAACCATAGCCTGGTGTCGGTATGTGAACCATAACCTAGTGTCAGTATGTGAACCATAACCTAGTGTCGGTATGTGAACCATAACCTAGTGTCGATATGTGAGCCATAACCTAGTGCCGATATGTGAGCCATAACCTAGTGTCGGTATGTGAACGTGAACCATAGCCTAGTGCTGGTGATAGTGTAAATAAACTGAAATACCTTCTTTCTTGTTTAAAATTTGCATTGGTTATTGTCAAACAATAATTTGATCTTCGAAATCAGGAAAACGTACAGTATTACAGATTTGGCAAGTAGTATGTACTTGTTTAGAAAAAGAATCCATATTTTCTGTAAATTATTTCAATTTTCATCTTAAATTGTTGCATTTTTGTTTCTAGAAATATAAAATATGTCTCAAATAAAGCTGTTAAACCATTTCCACAGCGGTTAGTACGCTCACTTCTCACCAATGCGACTCTGGTTCGATCCTCGGACTGGTTAGTATGCAAGATGGTACAGTGGCAGCCAGATCAGACAGGTGGGGGTACTCCGGTTTCCTCCCACATAAATTATCACGCTTTCATTAGCGCCAACGAGAGTGATTAATATAAGTTGTTAATGCTTGTTTCGCAATCGTTGTAAAATAAATCAAAGTATACCATTAAGTGAGTCACCAAAATGTGAGAAAATGCATTAAACCATTTCCAGTAGTGGGCCACCATTGTAGTTAATGTTCCCGATATTCGGTGCTCCAGATACCCGTGTGTCTACATGCTTCAGATACCCATGTGTCTACATGCTCCAGATACTCGTGTGTATCTATCTACATGCTCCAGATACTCGTGTGTGTCTACATGCTCCAGATACTCGTGTGTATCTACATGCTCCAGATACTCGTGTGTATCTACATGCTCCAGATACTCGTGTGTATCTACATGCTCCATGGGAGGAGGATGGATATGTTTCCACTATGTTACATGTCTACCCCAATGTATGGTCTTCATGTTTACCCCCAATATATTTAACTTGTCATTTAATGCAATCTTTATTATAATATTAATAATGAAAATAATAAATTCCCTGCGGGGATACGTCAGTTGCAGTTGTTATTCTTCCTTCCTGCTGCAGTTCTTGCGTGTATTCCTTCCTGCTGCATTCTTCCTTCCTGCTGCAGTTCTTGCGTGTATTCCTTCCTGCTGCAGTTCTTGCGTGTATTCTTCCTTCCTGCTGCATTCTTCCTTCCTGCTGCAGTTCTTGCGTGTATTCTTCCTTCCTGCTGCAGTTCTTGCGTGTATTCTTCCTTCCTGCTGCAGTTCTTGCGTGTATTCTTCCTTCCTGCTGCAGTTCTTGCGTGTATTCTTCCTTCCTGCTGCAGTTCTTGCGTGTATTCTTCCTTCCTGCTGCAGTTCTTGCGTGTATTCTTCCATCCTGCTGCAGTTCTTGCGCGTATTCTTCTTTCCTGCTGTAGTTCTTGCGTGTATTCTTCCTTCCTGCTGCAGTTCTTGCGTGTATTCTTCCATCCTGCTGCAGTTTGTGCGTGTATTCTTCCTTCCTGCTGCAGTTCTTGCGTGTATTCTTCCTTCCTGCTGCAGTTCTTGCGTGTATTCTTCCTTCCTGCTGCAGTTCTTGCGTGTATTCTTCCATCCTGCTGCAGTTCTTGCGTGTATGTAATGTCGTTGCAGCATTATTGATGGAAGAAGACCCACGGTTGAGCCGTGTTAGATGGTAAACAACTTGACCCTGCTGGATTAAGTTTGCGTAGATCTCAATAAATCCTTGCTTGTAAATATATGTATGTTCCAAGCAGTGCTTCATGAAGGTGAGTTATTGGGACTGTTTATAGTCCGTCTTTCTTGGTATATACGCAGGTGCATGTATAACTTTCATACGGATTGGGTGAATAACACCAGAGATATGGCACTTTAATTGATTAAATATTCACAATAAATTGGCCATAACCATAAGTAACCATGTACGGAATGTCCACCAATCTTAAAATAATACAACATCACAATTGTATGGTGTCCTGCAAGTCTCATCCAAATTGCAATAGTAAAGCCAGAGTTATTTCCCTTTGAGTACTACTCTGCGAATATATTTGACCTCAATTAAGGAGACACTATTGACTAGCATGGACTGAGGACTTTACTACCCTTGACTAGCATGGACTGAGGACTTTACTACCCTTGACTAGCATGGACTGAGGACTTTACTACCCTCGACTAGCATGCACTGAGGACCTTACTACCCTTGACTAGCATGCACTGAGGACTTGACTAGCATGCACCGAGGACTTTACTACCCTTGACTAGCATGCACCGAGGACTTTACTACCCTTGACTAGCATGCACTGAGGACTTTACTACCCTTGACTAGCATGCACTGAGGACCTTGACTAGCATGTACTGAGGACTTTACTCCCTTGACTAGCATGCACTGAGGACTTTACTACCCTTGACTAGCATGTACTGAGGACTTTACTACCCTTGACTAGCATGCACTGAGGACTTTACTACCCTTGACTAGCATGCACTGTGGACTTTACTACCCTTGACTAGCATGCACTGGGGACTTTACTACCCTTGACTAGCATGCGCTGAGGACTTTACTACCCTTGACTAGCATGGACTGAGTACTTTACTACCCTTGACTAGCATGGACTGAGGACTTTACTACCCTTGACTAGCATGCACTGCGGACTTTACTACCCTTGACTAGCATGCACTGAGGACTTTACTACCCTTGACTAGCATGCACCGAGGACTTGACTAGCATGCACCGAGGACTTTACTACCCTTGACTAGCATGCACCGAGGACTTTACTACCCTTGACTAGCATGCACCGAGGACTTTACTACCCTTGACTAGCATGCACTGCGGAATTTAATACCCTTGACTAGCATGCCCTGGGGACTTTAGTACCCTTGACTAGCATGCACAGAGGACTTGACTAGCATGCACTGGGGACCTTACTACCCTTGACTAGCATGCACTGGGGACATTACTACCCTTGACTAGCATGCACTGAGGACTTTACTACCCTTGACTAGCATGCACTGGGGACTTTACTACCCTTGACTAGCATGCGCTGAGGACTTTACTACCCTTGACTAGCATGGACTGAGTACTTTACTACCCTTGACTAGCATGGACTGAGGACTTGACTAGCATGCACTGGGGACTTTACTACCCTTGACTAGCATGCACTGGGGACTTTACTACCCTTGACTAGCATGCACTGGGACTTTACTACCCTTGACTAGCATGCACTGGGGACTTTACTACCCTTGACTAGCATGCACTGGGGACTTTACTACCCTTGACTAGCATGCACTGGGGACTTTACTACCCTTGACTAGCATGCACTGGGGACTTTACTACCCTTGACTAGCATGCACTGGGGACTTTACTACCCTTGACTAGCATGCACTGGGGACTTTACTACCCTTGACTAGCATGCACTGGGGACTTTACTACCCTTGACTAGCATGCACTGGGGACTTTACTACCCTTGACTAGCATGCACTGGGGACTTTACTACCCTTGACTAGCATGCACTGGGGACTTTACTACCCTTGACTAGCATGCACTGGGGACATGACTAGCATGCACTGAGGACTTTACTACCCTTGACTAGCATGCACCGAGGACTTTACTACCCTTGACTAGCATGCACCGAGGACTTTACTACCCTTGACTAGCATGCACCGAGGACTTTACTACCCTTGACTAGCATGCACCGAGGACTTTACTACCCTTGACTAGCATGCACCGAGGACTTTACTACCCTTGACTAGCATGCACTGAGGACTTTACTACCCTTGACTAGCATGCACTGGCACTGGGGACTTTACTACCCTTGACTAGCATGCACTGGGGACTTTACTACCCTTGACTAGCATGGACTGAGGACTTTACTACCCTTGACTAGCATGGACTGAGGACTTTACTACCCTTGACTAGCATGCACTGGGGACATGACTAGCATGCACTGAGGACTTTACTACCCTAGCATGCACTGAGGACTTTACTACCCTTGACTAGCATGCACCGAGGACTTTACTACCCTTGACTAGCATGCACTGGGGACTTTACTACCCTTGACTAGCATGCACTGGGGACTTTACTACCCTTGACTAGCATGCACTGGGGACTTTACTACCCTTGACTAGCATGCACTGGGGACTTTACTACCCTTGACTAGCATGCACTGGGGACTTTACTACCCTTGACTAGCATGCACTGGGGACCTTACTACCCTTGACTAGCATGCACTGGGGACTTGACTAGCATGCACCGAGGACTTTACTACCCTTGACTAGCATGCACTGAGGACTTAAGAAATAAAGCAACTGGCAGTTCATATATCAAAGAATATTTCTTTTATTATAATTGAACTTTACCATGTGTATTGTAATCTATTTCTTGAATGGCATATATACCCGTGCATGGTTGTACCTGACATATATACCCGTGCATGGTTGTACCTGACATATATACCCGTGCATGGTTGTACATGACATATACCCTGCATGGTTGTACATGACATATATACCGTGCATGGTTGTACATACAACACGACATATATACCAGTGCATGGTTGTACAGACATATATACCCTGCATGGTTGTACATGACAATATACACGTGCATGGTTGTACACGACATATATACCCGTGCATGGTTGTACATGACATATATACCCGTGCATGGTTGTACGACATATACCCGTGCATGGTTGTACATGACATATATACCCGTGCATGGTTGTACATGACATATATACCCGTGCATGGTTGTACATGACATATATACCCGTGCATGGTTGTACATGACATATATACCCGTGCATGGTTGTACATGACATATATACCCGTGCATGGTTGTACATGACATATATACCCGTGCATGGTTGTACACGACATATATACCCGTGCATGGTTGTACACGACATATATACCCGTGCATGGTTGTGCATGACATATATACCCGTGCATGGTTGTACATGACATATATACCTGTGCATGGTTGTACACGACATATATACCCGTGCATGGTTGTACATGACATATATACCTGTGCATGGTTGTACATGACATATATACCCGTGCATGGTTGTACACGACATATATACCCATGCATGGTTGTACATGACATATATACCCGTGCATGGTTGTACATGACATATATACCCGTGCATGGTTGTACATGACATATATACCCGTGCATGGTTGTACATGACATATATACCCGTGCATGGTTGTACATGACATATATACCCGTGCATGGTTGTACATGACATATATACCCGTGCATGGTTGTACACAACATATATACCCGTGCATGGTTGTACACGACATATATACCCGTGCATGGTTGTACATGACATATATACCCATGCATGGTTGTACATGACATATATACACGTGCATGGTTGTACATGACATATATACCTGTGCATGGTTGTGCATGACATATATACCCGTGCATGGTTGTACATGACATATATACCCGTGCATGGTTGTACATGTACATGGTTGTACACGACATATATACCAGTGCATGGTTGTACACGACATATATACCCGTGCATGGTTGTACATGACATATATACCCGTGCATGGTTGTACATGACATATATACCCATGCATGGTTGTACATGACATATATACCCGTGCATGGTTGTACACAACATATATACCTGTGCATGGTTGTACATGACATATATACCCGTGCATGACATATATACCCGTGCATGGTTGTACACAACATATATACCCGTGCATGGTTGTACACGACATATATACCCGTGCATGGTTGTACACGACATATATACCCGTGCATGGTTGTACACGACATATATACCCGTGCATGGTTGTACACGACATATATACCCGTGCATGGTTGTACATGACATATATACCCGTGCATGGTTGTACACGACATATATACCCGTGCATGGTTGTACAGGACATATATACCCGTGCATGGTTGTACATGACATATATACCCGTGCATGGTTGTACACAACATATATACCTGTGCATGGTTGTACATGACATATATACCCATGCATGGTTGTACATGGACATATATACCCGTGCATGGTTGTACATGACATATATACCCGTGCATGGTTGTACATGACATATATACCCGTGCATGGTTGTACACAACATATATACCTGTGCATGGTTGTACATGACATATATACCCGTGCATGGTTGTACACAACATATATACCCGTGCATGGTTGTACATGACATATATACCTGTGCATGGTTGTACACAACATATATACCCGTGCATGGTTGTACACAACATATATACCTGTGCATGGTTGTACATGACATATATACCCATGCATGGTTGTACATGGACATATATACCCGTGCATGGTTGTACACAACATATATACCTGTGCATGGTTGTACATGACATATATACCCATGCATGGTTGTACATGGACATATATACCCGTGCATGGTTGTACATGACATATATACCCGTGCATGGTTGTACACAACATATATACCTGTGCATGGTTGTACATGACATATATACCCATGCATGGTTGTACATGGACAATATACCCGTGCATGGTTGTACACAACATATATACCTGTGCATGGTTGTACACAACATATATACCCGTGCATGGTTGTACACAACATATATACCTGTGCATGGTTGTACATGACATATATACCCATGCATGGTTGTACATGGACATATATACCCGTGCATGGTTGTACACAACATATATACCTGTGCATGGTTGTACATGACATATATACCCATGCATGGTTGTACATGGACATATATACCCGTGCATGGTTGTACATGACATATATACCCATGCATGGTTGTACATGACATATATACCCGTGCATGGTTGTACATGACATATATACCCGTGCATGGTTGTACATGACATATATACCCGTGCATGGTTGTACATGACATATATACCCGTGCATGGTTGTACATGACATATATACCCGTGCATGGTTGTACATGACATATATACCCGTGCATGGTTGTACATGACATATATACCCGTGCATGGTTGTACACGACATATATACCCGTGCATGGTTGTACACGACATATATACCCGTGCATGGTTGTACACGACATATATACCCGTGCATGGTTGTACACGACATATATACCCGTGCATGGTTGTACACGACATATATACCCGTGCATGGTTGTACACGACATATATACCCGTGCATGGTTGTACATGACATATATACCCGTGCATGGTTGTACACGACATATATACCCGTGTATGGTTGTACACGACATATATACCTGTGCATGGTTGTACACAACATATATACCTGTGCATGGTTGTACATGACATATATACCCATGCATGGTTGTACATGACATATATACCCATGCATGGTTGTACACGACATATATACCCATACATACACAACATATATACCCATGCATGGTTGTACATGGACATATATACCCGTGCATAGTTGTACATGACATATATACCCGTGCATGGTTGTACACGACATATATACCTGTGCATGGTTGTACACGACATATATACCCGTGCATGGTTGCAGTGGTCATGTGATGCCACTACATGTAGTAGAAGAGAGGGTACGGGTACAAGGTTTCGTCTGCGTTGCTGTTACAATAAGGAATGAGATACGTTGTACATGATAAAGTGCAAAGAAAGACCCGTAAACTTCGAGTGAAATCTTGTCTGTGAACAATACATGAAATATACAACAAACTTATTGTTCCAGTGTACAGGGCAAATCAAAATTTCTGAGAGAAAAACAGTCAAAAAATCCTTCAAAACAATGAAATTTGCAGTACTTCCATAGCCCTGTATGCCAGACAATTTGTAATAAAAATAAAATATCAAGGCATTCCCTCATTACTAGGCACTATTTTTCATAGCTGAAACCGTATCCTAGGTAACATAATAAATCACAAACTTATTGAGGAGTCTAAATAAATATCTCTAAAGGGAGATAATTCACAAATAAACACTTTCTATAACATATATACAGGTAGGATTTATATTCATCTGCTCTTACATTACAGACGGATCTGTAGCCCAGTGGTAACACGCTGGACTGGTAATCCAGGGATCGCAGGTTCGATCCTCCGTCTGACCCTAATACAATTAACAGTCTTTCAGATGGAACGTTAAACCTAGGTCCTCTAGTCGGTGCTTTACACCGTGCACATAAAAGAACCAGAGGAGACTCTAGAATGGGTCTCTGTCTGTATCATTGCACTATCCTCCAAAATACAAAATCTCTTCAGGAGGCGTCGCTCATATGGGCAACCGTTACCAACGATAAATAAACGTAAAACACACACACAGTCATCTGCTCTTTAGCATATCTTAGTGCGCAGCATAGTCTAAGCAATAACATAAGTGAGTTACATGTGTCATGCATTGTTTCACAGCATATCAGCAACATTCTCCAAAACCAGCATACACTAACAAGATATGTAACAACAATGTATGCCTAATACAGTGTAGAAAAATAAAGTAAAAATACGTGTTTACAGTGAGCAATACATACAGACGCTTAGTAGTAGCAACCTAGACAAACCTCATTACACATTATTACAATTCTTCTCAATGGTCGAATTCTAACTGAATCAATATGATTGGTTGAATCTCATAACTGCACCTTGCTGCAACCAATCAAGGAAGACCAAACACCTGAAGCAATACAATTGGTTGAATCTCATAACTGCACCTTGCTGCAACCAATCAAGTGTGACCAAACACCTGAAGCAATACAATTGGTTGAATCTCAGAATTGCTGCAACCAATCACAAACTGAATATGATTGGCTAATGAATTGCAGTTATGGGAAATCATACTCTTGGCTTCATTGAAGGTGTCTGGGGAAAGATTGATCTGGACAAACTATATAATAAATAAAGACATTTATCTCAATACAATAAACTGAAATAATAGATGAAAGCATGAAGCCATTCCTATTTTGCTATAATGGACCCTTCTGTAATATATGGAATCCCTCTAGAGTAGGTTGTAGGGGTGAATTGAATTACATTCCCTATATTACTAATATGAGATAGGCACTACCTATTAACGGGGAAAGCCAATAAAGGGTTGAAGTCAAAATCAATTACTGAAATAGACATTATAGAAGGAATATGACTGTCATTATCATTAATGGTTATCATGAGTCATGAACATTGAAAGCTGTCATTATCATTAATGGTTATCATGAGTCATGAACATTGAAAGCTGTCATTATCATTAATGGTTATCGTGAACATTGAAAGCTGTCATTATCATTAATGGTTATCATGAACATTGAAAGCTGTCAGTATCATTAATGGTTATCGTGAACATTGAAAGCTGTCATTATCATTAATGGTTATCGTGAACATTGAAAGCTGTCATTATCATTAATGGTTATTGTGAACATTGAAAGCTGTCATTATCATTAATGGTTATCATGAACATTGAAAGCTGTCATTATCATTAATGGTTATCACGAGTCATTGTGTTGGATTTAAAATTTAGTTGACTCTGACCTTGCTATTATTAGTTGTCTCTATGTGATGACAACGGTTTGATGCAGTCATTTGGGAATAGACAACGGTTTGATGCAGTCATTTGGGAATAGACAACGGTTTGATGCAGTCATTTGGGAATAGACAACGGTTTGATGCAGTCATTTGGGAATAGACAACGGTTTGATGCAGTCATTTGGGAATAGACAACGGTTTGATGCAGTCATTTGGGAATAGACAACGGTTTGATGCAGTCATTTGGGAATAGACAACGGTTTGATGCAGTCATTTGGGAATAGACAACGGTTTGATGCAGTCATTTGGGAATAGACAACGGTTTGATGCAGTCATTTGGGAATAGACAACGGTTTGATGCAGTCATTTGGGAATAGACAACGGTTTGATGCAGTCATTTGGGAATAGTCAACGGTTTGATGCAGTCATTTGGGAATAGACAACGGTTTGATGCAGTCATTTGGGAATAGTCTAACGTCGAAGGATGTGACATTTTCAGAATGAAATATTTCTAGTTTGCACATGGAAGGCTTCTACAGTGGTTTGTATCACAACAGTGAAGGTATTTTATTCCCAACATTCCCAGGCTGTTGCTATAGATCACTCGCTTCATTAAATACATGTATTTGGTCAATTTCTTTAGAAATCCGTTTTCCTTTAGTTTCGTACTCAAAATGTTTCGGTACTATTATTGTAATGTAATGTTTTTCAGTACTTAAGGTTTAATGGGCTAAATTAACAAATTGTTTTATATGAAATAGTGAGTACACTTTTAGCAAGATTTAGGGGACCTATTTATGGAATATGTGTGAATTGTATACTTGTACTTAGATAGGGCTTTGTATTTTTGCAGTGTTTACTGGTTCGTCCACATTAAACAGATGACGTTAACCACAGGTCAATAAAGAAAGCGAGAGGTGGGTATATATGCACGAGGCAGATTAGCGACCACTGCTTGTCTACAACAAAGAATAACTACAGTTTAACAATAAAATGAAAAATCCCCATTAACATTTGAGGCTAAACGCAATGCCCAACTTTAATATTACAAACAATTTTTTTCTTAAAAACAGTAATGAAATGACATTGCAGCAAAATTCTACAGGAAGTAGTTTTGCTTATAAAATTAACAAAGCATAAAATCATTATATACATGCATATACCATACTATACCAAACACTCGTGTTTCCCTCCAACTTGCACCATCGTTTTCCATACAGTTTCAAAACGATATAAAACAACTGCCCCACCTCCATCTTACAATCCTGTTATATCAATTTCTTCATGTTTGTTCATTACAACAGAAAATATAAAATATGTTTAAAACTTCAGCTAAGCTGGTGTACATTTAAAATATTTAAACAGAACAAATATAATGAAAAGTTGATGTGAAAACATACCGGGTACCTCATTTTCAAATACCATCTCAAAGGGGTCAATCTGCCCCTGAAGGGAGTAGCAGGCGGGGGGGGGCTTCATATGTACAGTGAAACCCCTCTAAACCAAACCGCCTCTGCACTGGAGAAGTACGGTTTGGATGGGTTTTCTGTTTAGAGGGGTTTTTATGGGAGCAGGTTGATGAAGTTTTTAACAAATTTCAAAATTTCAGGTACAAGAAGAAATGACACTTATAGTAAACATATATGTATAAACGAGCATGGCCAAACTCATGGCCTGGGACAAGTGACAATGACTGCCAGACAAGCAAAAGATTCCTGCTGGCAAGCAAGGTCGGGCAAGTCCTTTGAAAATTGTATTAATGACACTACCAATATTTGAATGTTTACAGCACCGCTGTAACGCTTCCGATGACCGTCAATTATCCAATTAATTAATAAATCAAGGCAACATGCTTGACTGATCCTTGTTAATTAATAAATCAAGACGACATGCTTGACTGATCCTTGTTAATTAATAAATCAAGACGACATGCTTGACTGATCCTTGTTAATTAATAAATCAAGACGACATGCTTGACTGATCCTTGTTAATTAATAAATCAAGACGACATGCTTGACTGATCCTTGTTAATTAATAAATCAAGACGACATGCTTGACTGATCCTTGTTAATTAATAAATCAAGACGACATGCTTGACTGATCCTTGTTAATTAATAAATCAAGGCAACATGCTTGACTGATCCTTGTTAATTGCCCCTATTGTCCGATAAACCTAAAGCCATACATTAATCCGAGACAGATGTTTTTCGCTGCCGGCGTTCACTTTTCAGGGGTAATTTGCAATAGAAATAAATGTATGCAAATGGGTCTTAAATCTTGCCCGGTATTCGGAAGAGGGATTTTCGGTTTATAGAGGTTTTTACAATGAACAAAAAAGGAAAAATATCAGGACCGGGAAAATGGTCAGGTGTGGGTGATTCCGCTTTAGAGGCGTACCGGCTTTGAGGGGTTTCGGCTTTGTGGGTTCCGGCTTTGTGGGGTTCTACCTTTGAGGGGTTCCACTGTACATGCTACACAAACACAATTGATATCTTTCCAAAACTGGAGTAGTTAGTCAGAAGTTGGACTATGACATTCGTAGCCCCATTGTAGGTCTCCAGTTAACATTTTTGTGTAATAAGAACATGTTGGGCCACACAAACTGCAGATACAATCTTGTATACGGTATATAAAAGAAACATTTCTACCAGGCCTAATAAGGTGTTTGCTACCTGTAACATGCTAAACCAAGAACGGGTCCGTAGGTAAGTAACTTGTAGGAACTTGTACGTATACAGGGTTCCCTCTGTCTGAATGTTTGTCTGCGCCACTTCTGTCGCCAATTGAAAAATACTGGAGCCAATTAAAAAAACTTGGAGCCAACTAAGAGCCATATAGTTCACAAATAAATATATGAAGCCAATAAATATATGAAGCCATATATTTGACAAAACATATGCCCAAAAAAAAAAATTAAAATGTTGCGCCAAATATTTTCGCCAATTCACAAAATTTAGCGCTAATATTTGTTATTTGTCGCAATTGGCGCCATTGTCGACCTACAGCGGGAACCCTGGTATATCTGGAACCAGATACAACTTTCTCATTGAAGATGCAACTTGTCTCAAAGTCCTCAAATTATATTTTTATGGAGTGCACGAAAAGTTCAATTTTTGTAGAGGGCGATTCCGGAGAAGTGGTCGCTTTATTTTCCGCCACTTCGCAGACAATAGACATCCGGGCGACATCCATTTCGCCTTATTTCTGGAGGATATAATTGCTAATTAATGGTAATACGTTTTGTCATTTGACAGCCTGGTAATTCACACCATGAGGTGTATTAAGCTAATCTCTCTGTTCATCTTGCTTGCAATATGAATGAAATTTTTCGGATTCGACTTTTAGTTGATTTCGCAAATGATACGAGCTATACGAATTATAAATGCATACAAATGTGTTTAAATTCAAATTTTCATATACATTGAAATGAATATGTCCGCTTTATATAAGAAATGTATGCAAAATAACGGTTCTACAATGTCGTCGAACCGTACTCGATCCGTTTTGTACCGATTTCAGGCATAATAAAATTAAATGCAGATCGTATTTTGTTTGTATAATCAACATTCTTATTGGTTTGTCAAGATTAATCTAGTCGTTGAAAAGTCTCCCCACTTCCAAAATTTTGAGCCTAGCTTGAGCCCTGGTGAAACATACCGAGCGGGTTTACAAGAAACGAACAGCTTTATTTTAGGCCTAACATGTGAACAACTTGAGGGTTCATCTCAAACCTTTTATACAGTATTCTTTACTTATATGTGTCGGATATCATCTATGACATTGTGATGCCCAATTGTTTTCTAACTGTTTCGTAGATGACATAACTAATGCTAACGGCTGGAGCGACCTTCAGAAAGTTTGGAGCTAGACCACGGTAAAATCCCCTCAATCCTTCTTCTGTGTAGATTTTCTTGAACATTGAACTCATGCTGTTTTTGGAACTGGCTGAAATATTGCAATGAAAAGATTGGGTATTATTATGATACCAGATTTGTATAGCACTCTTTACATATAGAAAATATACGTTCAAAAGTGCCTAACATTAGCATAGGAAAGACAATGAAACATGTATTAAATAGAGGCCCAAAGTATAATAATAATAAAAACATTAATCTATATTTAACCAAAGGTGACATTTATACAAATTTATTTTAGCTCGCTTGCGAAACAAGTTCTTATAACTTATGTTAATCACTCTCGAGACCTCATTCCTGATGGAATCCATCGCCACGAGGGAGAGAGAAGAAGCAATGTGGAATTTAAATGCCTTGCCTAAGGGCACAATCATAACGGCTCCAGCGGGGCTCGAACTCCGGACCATGCGCCCCTGAAGCTAACTCGCATCCACTGCGCTATCACGACTTCCACCAAAGGTGACATATTAAACAAGACGGCCATGATGGCCCTGCATTGCTCATCTGACACTATATTTAACGCCGGGGTGATCTTTTTAACAACTTTGAATAACCATTGCACATCGATCACATAACTGTGATATTTGGCTACCATTGGGGCCAAGCGGTTTGGATGAAAAATAATATTGACATGTCTAATAAAAGAACGATCTTTTGGCAGCCATGTTTTGACAACAATTGCATCAGAGTTTTTTACCAAATTTGACCTCATTATTTCATCACGATCTTTCAGTCTTCTTCTGGCCATCTCAACTCTCACTGCATGTTTTAACAACAATTTTTGAGTTTTTGACCAAATTTGACCTCGCAGGAAAATGCCCATTTTTTATCCTGAAGTCACCATTTGATCAACTTTGAAAGAGCATTGTACATCAATCATTCCTACCAAGATTCTTCACAATCCGGTTGGCGAGAAGAACATTTTTAAAGGATGTGTGCTATTTTTAGACTGCAGCCATCTTGGTTTTCAGAGGAAAGGTTTCTAATGGATCATAGAGGAACAGTTGCTTAATCATTGGCTGATCAGTTTGACGAAAACGTTTGAAACCTCTTATAAAAGGTTGACCGTTAACCCTATTACCTGCCATCTTGAATGACCAAATCATCTGATTGCGATGAAATTGCATCAGATTGATTGTCTCGTCGATACCATCGATGTGTACCATAATTTATATATTAACAACTTCGTAATTATAGAAGAGAAACCAACCTTCTGCCTGCAGCTTGGTTCTGACCAATGCAAGGGGATAACTGACGAGCTGCCCACACGTGGAACTTGATGTACCGCACGCTAGTAACACCATCACACCAGGATCTTGGTCTCTGTATTTTCTCATATATAACACTTTTAAAGTCTACAAATACACGATTGATTGTATATGTAATTACAACCAAACAAAGCAAAATCATACATGCATACACAACAATCTATGATTTGGCAAAGGGGGTTGAAAAATGTTTGATCTGAAGGGGGAAGCAAAATATATATTAACATTTGAAGATTTAACCCCCTCCACCAGATATAACATATATATAAATATAACAAAATTAAATTCGGTCCTCCCCTGCAAATACAAATATAAACATTTCCTGTGAATAAAATTAGCATAACCATTTATTAGGTGTTTTGTTTATCCAATCAATTTTTTTAAAAACCGGGGCGCGAGGCCAATTATCCAATCAACTTAGAGGGTGCGGCCATGATGCCAATTATCCAATCAACTTAGAGGGTGCGGCCATGATGCCAATTATCCAATCAACTTAGAGGGTGTGGCCATGATGCCAATTATCCAATCAACTTAGAGGGTGTGGCCATGATGCCAATTATCCAATCAACTTAGAGGGTGTGCGGGCGCGAGGCCAATTATCCAATCAACTTAGAGGGTGTGGGCGCGAGGCCAATTATCCAATCAACTTAGAGGGTGTGCGGGCGCGAGTCCAATTATCCAATCAACTTAAAGGGTGTGCGGGCGCGAGTCCAATTATCCAATCAACTTAAAGGGTGTGCGGGCGCGAGTCCAATTATCCAATCAACTTAGAGGGTGTGCGGGCACGAGAGCAATTATCCAATCAACTTAGAGGGTGTGCGGGCATGATGCCAATTATCCAATCAACTTAGAGGGTGCGGGCATGATGCCAATTATCCAATCAACTTAGAGGGTGCGGCCATGATGCCAAGTATCCAATCAACTTAGAGGGTGTGGGCATGATGCCAATTATCCAATCAACTTAGAGGGTGTGGGCACGAGGCCAATTATCCAATCAACTTAAAGGGTGTGTGGGCGCGAGTCCAATTATCCAATCAACTTAAAGGGTGTGTGGGCGCGAGGCCAATTATCCAATCAACTTAGAGGGGGTGCGGGCATGAGTCCAATTATCCAATCAACTTAGAGGGTGTGCGGGCATGATGCCAATTATCCAATCAACTTAGAGGGGCATGATGCCAATTATCCAATCAACTTAGAGGGTGTGTGGGCATGATGCCAATTATCCAATCAACTTAGAGGGTGTGCGGGCGCGAGGCCAATTATCCAATCAACTTAGAGGGTGTGCGGGCATGATGCCAATTATCCAATCAACTTAGAGGGTGCAGCCATGATGCCAATTATCCAATCAACTTAGAGGGTGTGGGCATGATGCCAATTATCCAATCAACTTAGAGGGTGTGGCCATGATGTCAATTATCCAATCAACTTAGAGGGTGCGGCCATGATGTCAATTATCCAATCAACTTAGAGGGTGTGGCCATGATGCCAATTATCCAATCAACTTAGAGGGTGCGGGCATGATGCCAATTATCCAATCGACTTAGAGGGTGAGGCCATGATGCCAATTATCCAATCAACTTAGAGGGTGCAGGCATGATGCCAATTATCCAATCAACTTAGAGGGTGCGGGCATGATGCCAATTATCCAATCAACTTAGAGGGTGTGGGCATGATGCCAATTATCCAATCAACTTAGAGGGTGTGCGGGCATGATGCCAATTATCCAATCAACTTAGAGGGTGCGGGCATGATGCCAATTATCCAATCAACTTAGAGGGTGTGCGGGCATGATGCCAATTATCCAATCAACTTAGAGGGTGTGGGCATGATGCCAATTATCCAATCAACTTAGAGGGTGTGGGCATGATGCCAATTATCCAATCAACTTAGAGGGTGCGGGCATGATGCCAATTCCAATTATCCAATCAACTTAGAGGGTGCAGGCATGATGCCAATTATCCAATCAACTTAGAGGGTGTGTGGGCATGATGCCAATTATCCAATCAACTTAGAGGGTGCAGGCATGATGCCAATTATCCAATCAACTTAGAGGGTGTGCGGGCATGATGCCAATTATCCAATCAACTTAGAGGGTGTGCGGGCATGATGCCAATTATCCAATCAACTTAGAGGGTGCGGGCATGATGTCAATTATCCAATCAACTTAGAGGGTGTGTGGGCATGATGCCAATTATCCAATCAACTTAGAGGGTGTGCGGGCATGATGCCAATTATCCAATCAACTTAGAGGGTGTGCGGGCATGATGCCAATTATCCAATCAACTTAGAGGGTGTGCGGGCATGATGCCAATTATCCAATCAACTTAGAGGGTGTGCGGGCGCGAGGCCAATTATCCAATCAACTTAGAGGGTGTGGGCGCGAGGCCAATTATCCAATCAACTTAGAGGGTGTGCGGGCGCGAGTCCAATTATCCAATCAACTTAAAGGGTGTGCGGGCGCGAGTCCAATTATCCAATCAACTTAGAGGGTGTGCGGGCACGAGAGCAATTATCCAATCAACTTAGAGGGTGTGCGGGCATGATGCCAATTATCCAATCAACTTAGAGGGTGCGGCATGATGCCAATTATCCAATCAACTTAGAGGGTGTGGCCATGATGCCAATTATCCAATCAACTTAGAGGGTGTGGCCATGATGCCAATTATCCAATCAACTTAGAGGGTGCGCGGGCGCGAGGCCAATTATCCAATCAACTTAGAGGGTGTGGGCGCGAGGCCAATTATCCAATCAACTTAGAGGGTGTGCGGGCGCGAGTCCAATTATCCAATCAACTTAAAGGGTGTGCGGGCGCGAGTCCAATTATCCAATCAACTTAAAGGGTGTGCGGGCGCGAGTCCAATTATCCAATCAACTTAGAGGGTGTGCGGGCACGAGAGCAATTATCCAATCAACTTAGAGGGTGTGCGGGCATGATGCCAATTATCCAATCAACTTAGAGGGTGCGGGCATGATGCCAATTATCCAATCAACTTAGAGGGTGCGGCCATGATGCCAAGTATCCAATCAACTTAGAGGGTGTGGGCATGATGCCAATTATCCAATCAACTTAGAGGGTGTGGGCACGAGGCCAATTATCCAATCAACTTAAAGGGTGTGTGGGCGCGAGTCCAATTATCCAATCAACTTAAAGGGTGTGTGGCGCGAGGCCAATTATCCAATCAACTTAGAGGGGGTGCGGGCATGAGTCCAATTATCCAATCAACTTAGAGGGTGTGCGGGCATGATGCCAATTATCCAATCAACTTAGAGGGGCATGATGCCAATTATCCAATCAACTTAGAGGGTGCGGGCATGATGCCAATTATCCAATCAACTTAGAGGGTGCGGCCATGATGTCAATTATCCAATCAACTTAGAGGGTGTGCGGGCATGATGCCAATTATCCAATCAACTTAGAGGGTGTGCGGGCATGATGCCAATTATCCAATCAACTTAGAGGGTGTGCGGGCATGATGCCAATTATCCAATCAACTTAGAGGGTGCAGCCATGATGCCAATTATCCAATCAACTTAGAGGGTGTGGGCATGATGCCAATTATCCAATCAACTTAGAGGGTGTGGCCATGATGTCAATTATCCAATCAACTTAGAGGGTGCGGCCATGATGTCAATTATCCAATCAACTTAGAGGGTGTGGCCATGATGCCAATTATCCAATCAACTTAGAGGGTGCGGGCATGATGCCAATTATCCAATCGACTTAGAGGGTGAGGCCATGATGCCAATTATCCAATCAACTTAGAGGGTGCAGGCATGATGCCAATTATCCAATCAACTTAGAGGGTGCAGGCATGATGCCAATTATCCAATCAACTTAGAGGGTGTGGGCATGATGCCAATTATCCAATCAACTTAGAGGGTGTGGGCATGATGCCAATTATCCAATCAACTTAGAGGGTGTGCGGGCATGATGCCAATTATCCAATCAACTTAGAGGGTGCGGGCATGATGCCAATTATCCAATCAACTTAGAGGGTGTGCGGGCATGATGCCAATTATCCAATCAACTTAGAGGGTGTGGGCATGATGCCAATTATCCAATCAACTTAGAGGGTGTGGGCATGATGCCAATTATCCAATCAACTTAGAGGGTGCGGGCATGATGCCAATTATCCAATCAACTTAGAGGGTGCGGGCATGATGTCAATTATCCAATCAACTTAGAGGGTGTGCGGGCATGATGCCAATTATCCAATCAACTTAGAGGGTGTGCGGGCATGATGCCAATTATCCAATCAACTTAGAGGGTGTGCGGGCATGATGCCAATTATCCAATCAACTTAGAGGGTGCAGCCATGATGCCAATTATCCAATCAACTTAGAGGGTGTGGGCATGATGCCAATTATCCAATCAACTTAGAGGGTGTGGCCATGATGTCAATTATCCAATCAACTTAGAGGGTGCGGCCATGATGTCAATTATCCAATCAACTTAGAGGGTGTGGCCATGATGCCAATTATCCAATCAACTTAGAGGGTGCGGGCATGATGCCAATTATCCAATCGACTTAGAGGGTGAGGCCATGATGCCAATTATCCAATCAACTTAGAGGGTGCAGGCATGATGCCAATTATCCAATCAACTTAGAGGGTGCAGCATGATGCCAATTATCCAATCAACTTAGAGGGTGTGGGCATGATGCCAATTATCCAATCAACTTAGAGGGTGTGGGCATGATGCCAATTATCCAATCAACTTAGAGGGTGCGGGCATGATGCCAATTATCCAATCAACTTAGAGGGTGTGGGCATGATGCCAATTATCCAATCAACTTAGAGGGTGTGCGGGCATGATGCCAATTATCCAATCAACTTAGAGGGGCATGATGCCAATTATCCAATCAACTTAGAGGGTGTGGGCATGATGCCAATTATCCAATCAACTTAGAGGGTGCGGGCATGATGCCAATTATCCAATCAACTTAGAGGGTGTGCGGGCATGATGCCAATTATCCAATCAACTTAGAGGGTGCAGCCATGATGCCAATTATCCAATCAACTTAGAGGGTGTGGGCATGATGCCAATTATCCAATCAACTTAGAGGGTGTGGCCATGATGCAATTATCCAATCAACTTAGAGGGTGCGGCCATGATGCCAATTATCCAATCAACTTAGAGGGTGTGGCCATGATGCCAATTATCCAATCAACTTAGAGGGTGCGGGCATGATGCCAATATCCAATCAACTTAGAGGGTGAGGGCATGATGCCAATTATCCAATCAACTTAGAGGGTGCGGGCATGATGCCAATTATCCAATCAACTTAGAGGGTGTGGGCATGATGCCAATTATCCAATCAACTTAGAGGGTGTGGGCATGATGCCAATTATCCAATCAACTTAGAGGGTGTGCGGGCATGATGCCAATTATCCAATCAACTTAGAGGGTGCGGGCATGATGCCAATTATCCAATCAACTTAGAGGGTGTGTGGGCATGATGCCAATTATCCAATCAACTTAGAGGGTGTGGGCATGATGCCAATTATCCAATCAACTTAGAGGGTGTGGGCATGATGCCAATTATCCAATCAACTTAGAGGGGCGGGCATGATGCCAATTATCCAATCAACTTAGAGGGTGCGCGTGGCCAGATACCAATTATCCAATCAACTTAGAGGGTGTGCGGGCATGATGCCAATTATCCAATCAACTTAGAGGGTGCGGGCATGATGCCAATTATCCAATCAACTTAGAGGGTGTGCGGGCATGATGCCAATTATCCAATCAACTTAGAGGGTGTGCGGGCATGATGCCAATTATCCAATCAACTTAGAGGGTGTGCGGACATGATGTCAATTATCCAATCAACTTAGAGGGTGTGCGGGCAGAGAGCAATAATCCAATCAACTTAGAGGGTGTGCGGGCAGAGAGCAATTATCCAATCAACTTAGAGGGTGTGCGGACATGATGCCAATTATCCAATCAACTTAGAGGGTGTGCGGGCAGAGAGCAATAATCCAATCAACTTAGAGGGTGTGCGGGCAGAGAGCAATAATCCAATCAACTTAGAGTCAAGTCAAAACACATTTTATTCTCTCATTTCATATGCATACATGAAAGAATGAGGCTTACGTTTGTAACGTATCAAAGGTGGTGATTCACCCTTTTAATATATATTGGTCATTCAATAATCATGAAAACTTCTATAAATTACAGAACATTCTGTAAATTATGGGTAATTGTGTAAATCATGGTATAAATCATGGGTAATTGTGTAAATCATGGGTAATTGTGTAAATCATGGGTAATTGTGTAAATCATGGATAATTGTGTAAATCATGGGTAATTGTGTAAATCATGGGTAATTGTGTAAATCATGGGTAATTGTGTAAATCATGAATAATTGTGTAAATCATGGGTAATTGTGTAAATCATGGATAATTGTGTAAATCATGGGTAATTGTGTAAATCATGGGTAATTGTGTAAATCATGGGTAATTGTGTAAATCATGGATAATTGTGTAAATCATGGATAATTGTGTAAATCATGGATAATTGTGTAAATCATGGGTAATTGTGTAAATCATGGGTAATTGTGTAAATCATGGGTAATTGTGTAAATCATGGGTGTGTAAATCATGGATAATTGTGTAAATCATGGATAATTGTGTAAATCATGGATAATTGTGTAAATCATGGATAATTGTGTAAATCATGGATAATTGTGTAAATCATGGGTAATTGTGTAAATCATGGGTAATGGTGTAAATCATGGGTAATTGTGTAAATCATGGGTAAATCATGGGTAATGGTGTAAATCATGGGTAATGGTGTAAATCATGGGTAATTGTGTAGATCATGGGTAATTGTGTAAATCATGGATAATTACGGTTCTCTCGAGCCTTTACTTACCTCATATATACACAGATCTATTCCAGCATATGGAATAATACCAATGATGTTTGGTACGTATCCCTTAAAAAATACACTTGGTCCCTCATTCTTAAACAATTTGTAAGCGCAGTCTACTACTCCTTTATATTGCCCCGTTTTGCGTATCGCAAGTCGAGTTTTCAGGACCTGGAAATACAATGGTGCTTTGCTATTTATTTATTACTGGTACTACAACATAAAACCTTAACAAAGGGCTTACATTCAAACAATTATTAGGAAAATTAGTAACAAAATTCATGTTAATTAAATAAAAAGGGCCTGTATCGCTCACCTGACTCCATTTTCCCCCCCGGGGTCACCATTTTAACAACTTTTGAAAGAGCATTGTACATCGATCATTCCTACCAAATGTTGCCAAAATCTGACTGGTGATTCGTAAGAAGAATTTGTATTATTTTTAGACGATGGCCATCTTTTATTCGCGACAACCTCCAATTTAACAAATCTCAAAAGGATACACCTGTGAAATTTGGCTACCATTTGCCAAACAGTTTGGGTGAAGAAGAATTTTGAAATTTTTAATAAAAGTATGATCTTGACCTTTCGTCTGATTTTGATAACAAGTGCATCAGAGCAATCGTCATGTCGATACCTCCGATTTGATTTGATATATGACATAACCATATTCGTATTTGACCTACTGGGCCATGTAATCAACCACCACCCAAGTATCATGACCATAAATGGTGGCTATAGACCCAATGGTTACTGAGTAAAAGAAAATGTTCACAGACAGACAGACACATTGTGGTAACAATACCTCACATGAACTTTGCTGACGTGAGCTTAAAAACAAGCTTCCTAACATGAATAGTGGCTGTCCGATTAGCGCAGTGGTTAGCGCAGTGGTTAGCACGCTCGCTTCTCACCAATGCAACCCAGGTTCGATCCTCGGACCAGGAAGTATGCAAGATGGTACGGTGATCGCCAGATCGGTTTTCTCCGGGTATTCCGGTTTCCTCCCACACGAATGACCGCATATACGCTTTCATCCGCGCCAGCGAGGGTGATTAATATAAGTTGTTAAAGCTTGCTTCACAATCGTTGTAAAATAAATAAAGTTTAACATAAATAATTTAACACCCCCAGTGGGATTCGAACCAACAGCGGTAGCGGTCAAAGGCAGGTGATTTTTTGAAGTCAACGACCGTAACCACTCGGCCACGGAGGCCCCACATAACTTAATGTGAACTAGGTTCCGTTAGTCTTGTTCTCGTCAGTAACTTAATAGCGAAGAATATGCGCGACTGTAGTAGTCGTCAGATATGTAACAATTTCGGACAAGTTTATATAATCAAATAACTGCTACATTTGTTACCATTGAGGTTACATGATTTAGTGTTCATGCTATGACGTTTGGATTATTTGGCTTTGGATGTGGAATAAATTCAAAATTCAGAAAATAAAATTTGTAGTAGATTCTATAGGAGTTATCTAGGAGGCAATTATTGTAGAAATGAAAGATGAAACAAATAATGTGTTACCACACATGTTGAGATGATGTACACTAGTTCTGTTCAGGATCAACATTACATAAACCCAATGCTACATTGGTTTAAACAGTATTTATTCCAATAAATTTACATGTATAACACAAACAATGTTACAAATTACATAAATTGTGAATGGTTTGGATTGGAAAACAAGTTTTCAGAAAACTTATATTAATTCCTCTCCAAATGCTACATTACATACATTTTAAATTTCTACAAGCTTTTCTACAGACAATAAATAGTTCCTATATCGTGCAAACCTCTCTACTAAATACATGTTCAGTATTTGTAGTCAGTGAAAAGTCAGTCTCCACATTTCTCCCTAAATGTTCTCCCCTCTCCCTAAAATCATCTGGAGAGAGAAGAGACGTCTCCTAAACATTTGGACAGCGATCACAAAAGCTCAGACGAGCGACTAAAAACTGCAAATTATCAACAAAAAAAGTATTTGTTTAGAAATACATGTACCGAGCCTTACCTCCAGCGGGTATATACATGTCTGTGAAAACACACCAGCCGAGGATCCTGCTGCGAACCTCTCCATCGGCCCAATTTCCTTGTTTTCCGACTTGAAAATTCTCTTAAACTAAAAACATGGATGAAAACAGATTGCATTACTTAGACAGCAGAATAATGTAAACGAGAATTGTTTGCAGACAGCCAAGTACACAGACTGCAACAAGTACTCACTACAGCAGTCTTAACAGCAAACTTTTCAGAACACTGAATTGGCCCACAAAGGATTTCCCTGGCTCACAAAGGATTTCCCTGGCTCACAAAGGATTTCCCTGGCTCACAAAGGATTCCCTGGCCCACAAAGGATTTCCCTGGCTCACAAAGGATTTCCCTGGCTCACAAAGGATTTCCCTGGCTCACAAAGATTCCCTGGCCCACAAAGGATTTCCCTGGCCCACATTAAATATACTTGTGGAAGTCGTAATAGCGCAGTGGTAATGCGTTCGCTTCAGGTGCGAAAGGCCTCCGCTGGAGCAGTTACGATTGTGTCCATAGGCAAGGCATTTAAATTCCACATTGCCTCTTTCTTCTCTCTCCCTCGTGGCGATGGATTCCATCAGGAATGAGGACTCGAGAGTGATTAATATAAGTTGTAAGAACTTATTTCGTTAAATCGAGCTAAAAATAAATTTGTATAAACTATATACAGACAAATTGGTGGCCAAATAAAACAGTTTTTCCCTGCTGATTTTTTTATACCGTAAACGGAAACATAAAGCGTTGCTCTCATTTGCTGTGCGACTTAAAGCGAAAATA
The DNA here is from genome assembly GCA_014843695.1 of Archivesica marissinica. Taxonomy (NCBI): domain Eukaryota; kingdom Metazoa; phylum Mollusca; class Bivalvia; order Venerida; family Vesicomyidae; genus Archivesica; species Archivesica marissinica. Next base: position 26,336,314 of record CM026400.1, on the reverse strand, counting down.
AAAAGTGGTGAAGTCGAAAATACCTTCATGTGAAGATCGAAATAAGGCAAACAAAAATCATTATTTTATTCATCAAAGCTGTCTTAAATAAAGTGAATGTATCTTTTACATATTTATAATTTATGGTATTTTCGACACTTTTGGTAAATTTCGTTAATTTATGATTAGGCAAGCGAATAACCAATAATTTGGGAGAGCACTCTAATCAATTTACAGTTTGTTGATTTTTACATGTAGTCTTAAAATAGCTCATGTGTATTATCGTCAATCGCCAAATTTCCATACACCACCTGTTTTCGAATTTGTTTGCAAATGACGTCATTGCTGTCAGTAGCAGGTACTTGGATTATAAATAAACAAACATTGACTTGAGAATAGGACTGCACGAGCCAAAATCCTCTGGCATAGGACTGCCCGAGCCAAAATCCTCTAGCATAGGGCTGCCTGAGCCAAAATCCTCTGGCATAGGGCTGCCCAAGCCAAAATCCTCTGGCATAGGACTGCCTGAGCCAAAATCCTCTGGCATAAGGCAGCCTGAGCCAAAATCCTCTGGCATAGGACTGCCTGAGCCAAAATCCTCTGGCATAGGACTGCCCGAGCCAAAATCCTCTGGCATAGGACTGCCTGAGCCAAAATCCTCTGGCATAGGGCTGCCTGAGCCAAACTCCTCTGGCATAGAACTGCCTGAGCCAAAATCCTCTGGCATAGGACTGCCCGCGCCAAAATCCTCTGGCATAGGACTGCCTGAGCCAAAATCATCCGGCATAGGACTGCCTGAGCCAAAATCCTCTGGCATAGGACTGCCCGAGCCAAAATCCTCTGGCATAGAACTGCCCGAGCCAAAATCCTCTGTCAGGCACTAAATTTGAAGGCTGCTACAGGGAATGAAACAGAAAATGTTCACAATTATTTTGTTTTCGATTGAAATTTCAACACTACTGTACTATGCTGGTAATTATTAAATTATTAAATCGAGTTGTTGTCTTACCTGTTCATAAGCCATGAATTTGATTGCTGATTCTGGAGCTATTTTTACAACATTAATGCCATTACCCCGCCATAATGACTTTACACCACCCTCTTTCAACATGTGTCGGAATCCGTCAGCTATTGTCAACTTATGCTTCTTCTCAAGCTTCGATCCATGTACCTGACATATGAAAATACAAGCTTAGATCCGTGTACCTGACATATGAAAATACAAGCTTAGATCCGTGTACCTGACATTATATGAAAATACAAGCTTAGATCCATGTACCTGACATATGAAAATACAAGCTTAGATCCGTGTACCTGACATATGAAAATACAAGCTTAGATCCGTGTACCTGACATTATATGAAAATACAAGCTTAGATCCATGTACCTGACATTATATGAAAATACAAGCTTAGATCCATGTACCTGACATTATATGAATCTACAAGCTTAGATCCATGTACCTGACATTATATGAAAATACAAGCTTCGATCCATGTACCTGACATTATATGAAAATACAGGCTTGGATCCGTGTACCTGATATTATATGAAAATACAAGCTTAGATCCATGTACCTGACATTACATGAAAATACAAGCTTAGATCCATGTACCTGACATTATATGAAAATACAAGCTTAGATCCGTGTACCTGACATTATATGAAAATACAAGCTTAGATCCATGTACCTGACATTATATGAAAATACAAGCTTAGATCCGTGTACCTGACATTATATGAAAATACAAGCTTAGATCCGTGTACCTGACATTATATGAACATACAAGCTTAGATCCGTGTACCTGACATATGAAAATACAAGCTTAGATCTGTGTACCTGACATTATATGAACATACAAGCTTAGATCCATGTACCTGACATTATATGAAAATATATCTAAGTCATTATCAATTCATTGCTAAATTTTCATCCCCGTTCACATTTTGAGGATTTCCAATATATTGAGCAAAAACATTGTCTTTCTGTTATTTACCGGCGTATAAAACACCGGAGTTCTGATGTGCAAGAATTAACCATGCAGGCCAAAGGCTAGGCCCAAGTGGTTAATTCCTACGTATAAGAATGACAGGCCCAAGTGGTTAATTCCTACGTATAAGACTGACAGGCCCAAGTGGTTAATTCCTACGTATCAGACTGACAGGACCAAGTGGTTAATTCCTACGTATAAGAACGACAGGCCCAAGTGGTTAATTCCTACGTATAAGACTGACAGGCCCAAGTGGTTAATTCCTACGTATCAGACTGACAGGACCAAGTGATTAATTCCTACGTATAAGAACGACAGGACCAAGTGGTTAATTCCTACGTATCAGAACAACATGACCAAGTGGTTAATTCCTACGTACCAGACTGACAGGCCCAAGTGGTTAATTCCTACGTACCAGACTGACAGGCCCAAGTGGTTAATTCCTACGTATCAGAAAGACAGGTCCAAGTGGTTAATTCCTACGTATAAGAACGACAGGACCAAGTGGTTAATTCCTACGTATCAGAACGACAGGACCAAGTGGTTAATTCCTACGTACCAGACTGACAGGACCAAGTGGTTAATTCCTACGTATCAGACTGACAGGCCCAAGTGGTTAATTCCTACGTATAAGAACGACAGGTCCAAGTGGTTAATTCCTACGTATAAGAACGACAGGACCAAGTGGTTAATTCCTACGTATCAGAACAACAGGACCAAGTGGTTAATTCCTACGTATCAGACTGACAGGCCCAAGTGGTTAATTCCTAGGTATAAGAACGACAGGTCCAAGTGGTTAATTCCTACGTATAAGAACGACAGGTCCAAGTGGTTAATTCCTACGTATAAGAACGACAGGACCAAGTGGTTAATTCCTACGTATCAGACTGACAGGACCAAGTGGTTAATTCCTACGTATCAGACTGACAGGCCCAAGTGGTTAATTCCTACGTATCAGACTGACAGGACCAAGTGGTTAATTCCTACGTATAAGAACGACAGGACCAAGTGGTTAATTCCTACGTATCAGAACAACAGGAACAAGTGGTTAATTCCTACGTACCAGACTGACAGGACCAAGTGGTTAATTCCTACGTATCAGACTGACAGGACCAAGTGGTTAATTCCTACGTATCAGACTGACAGGCCCAAGTGGTTAATTCCTACGTATCAGACTGACAGGACCAAGTGGTTAATTCCTACGTATCAGAACAACAGGAACAAGTGGTTAATTCCTACGTATAAGAACGACAGTCTGTTCAAGTGGTTAATTCCTACGTATCAGAACGACAGTCTGTTCAAGTGGTTAATTCCTACGTATCAGAACGACAGGTCCAAGTGATTAATTCCTACGTATCAGAACAACAAGTGTTTTATTTGACGATACATAACGATACATACATAGCTTATTACCCTCGCAGCTGGTAAATCAGATGCACGAGCAGCAATTAACGTCAACTTATGGCTAAGTATAACATACTGTACATTCATACACAAAATTAATTGTATTCAACTCTCACCTGAAACATAATTTTTAGTCTATCAAGTGGTGCAGTACATGTGCGCGACACCGCACCTGCCGCTCCACCAGACACCAGGTGTCGCCACCACATACCAGTCTGCATCTCTGTTTCCGTGAAGTCATCCGGAATGATAGTATTATCACCAATGTCTATTATCTACAAGGCAAAGTAGAAACAAATGTGATAAAGGAGAACTAGAAACAAATGTGATAAATTATAAATTAGAACCGGAAACAAAAGTAGTAAAACAGAACAACGTTGGTAAAATTGGAACACAAGTAGTAATTAGGGGTGTAACGATGCATCGAAATATCGATGCATCGCAATAGACAGCGTCACGATAGTCAACCATCGATGGTAAATATGACCATCGATAGGATTGACTATTGCGGCAGTACTATCGCAATAGTTTCGATAGTTGCCAGGGATGGCGAAATCGGTCATTTGTTACGCCGGGCAAGTAGATTTTCGAATGTAACTTGTCCGTGGACAAGTAAAAATACCGGCGAGTGCATTTACTTTATGTTCCCATGGCATTTAAATCGTATTTTAATGAGAAAGCATCGGCAAATGTTCTTGTTTATTTTCCTGCGGAACTTCCGCAATAAACACAAGCCAGCTGACAACGGTGGCGGACAACATTTCCAGCCGACAATAACCTGAATAAGAACCGGAAATGTCAAGAGTTATCGCCCGTCACATAAAAACTGTGTAAAATGCGGTGGGTATGCAATGTATTTTCCGCTCAAAACAAGCCAGCTGTCAATAAGAATAACTACTGTCGAAAATGGCTTCTTTGGTACTGAATAGTGAGCAAAGTAGGCGATGTGACCCCCATAATCCCGGGTATGGGTAATTTAAAGTGCTATAGCGCATGCGTCAGTTACAAGTATACTACGCGGTCGCTAAATCGATATACGGGAACGGGTACGTGACGCAGCCTTATTATTGAAGACGACAGGTAAACAATCATGTAACTTAGCGGGACTGTGTATCGATTTTTAAATAAGGTTGGTTTATATTATTTAAACATATAAAGTTCGGATATACGGGCAAGTGGGTTTTCAACTTTTCACTACGGACAAGTAAATTAGTGCAGTGTGTTCGATGTCATGATAATAAAGAAAAAATTGCATGCTAATAAATAAATACACAGAACTTGTGTATTCCATACGAAACAGAATATTTTTTTAATTAATATGTATTTACACAATACTATTGCAATAGTCCTACAACTATCGCAATACTATCGCAATACTATCGCAATAGTAAAATTGACCCCAATAGTCACCCCTAGTAGTAATATAGCAAACAACATGGACTGTATTATAGACAGAGATAAAACCAATACTCGAGAACTCGGTGAGCAACAACATTACACAAGTAGTAATATAGCAAACAACATGGACTGTATTATAGACAGAGATAAAACCAATACTCGAGAACTCGGTGAGCAACAACATTACACAAGTAGTAATATAGCAAACAACATGGACCGTATTATAGACAGAGATAAAACCAATACTCGAGAACTCGGTGAGCAACAACATTACACAAGTAGTAATATAGTAAACAACATGGACTGTATTATAGATAGAGATGAAACCAATACTCGAGAACTCAGTGAGCAACAACATTACACAAGTAGTAATATAGCAAACAACATGGACTGTATTATAGATAGAGATAAAACCAATATTCGAGAACTCAGTGAGCAACAACATTACACAAGTAGTAATATAGCAAACAACATGGACTGTATTATAGATAGAGATAAAAGCAATACTCGAGAACTCGGTGAGCAACAACATTACACAAGTAGTAATATAGCAAACAACATGGACTGTATTATAGATAGAGATAAAACCAATACTCGAGAACTTGTTGAGCAACATCATTACTCTATGCTGATCAACCATCTACAGGCAAAGAATTTAATTTAAACATCAAAGCCTGAAATGTTGTGTATGCAGTGAACACGTCATTGGAACACATTATTGGAACACGTCATTGGAACACATCATTGGAACACATCATTGGAACACGTCATTGGAACACGTCATTGGAACACATCATTGGAACACATCATTGGAATACATCATTGGAACACATCATTGGAACACGTCATTGGAACACGTCATTGGAACACGTCATTGGAACATGTCATTGGAACACATCATTGGAATACATCATTGGAACATGTTATTGGAACGTGTTATTGGAACACGTCATTGGAACACGTCATTGGAACACGTTATTGGAATACATCATTGGAACACGTCATTGGAATACGTCATTGGAACACGTCATTGGAACACATCATTGGAACACGTTATTGGAACACGTTATTGGAATACGTCATTGGAACACGTCATTGGAACACGTCATTGGAACACGTCATTGGAACACGTCATTGGAACACGTCATTGGAACATGTCATTGGAACACGTCATTGGAACACGTCATTGGAACATGTTATTGGAACATGTTATTGGAACACGTCATTGGAACACATCATTGGAACACGTCATTGGAACACGTTATTGGAATACATCATTGGAACACGTCATTGGAACACGTCATTGGAATACATCATTGGAACACGTCATTGGAACACGTCATTGGAACACGTTATTGGAACACGTTATTGGAATACGTCATTGGAACACGTCATTGGAACACATCATATGGAACACGTTATTGGAACACGTCATTGAACACGTCATTGGAACACGTCATTGTAACACATCATTGGAACACATCATTGGAACACGTCATTGGAACACGTTGTTGGAATACGTCATTGTAATACGTCATTGGAACATGTCATTGGAACACGTCATTGGAACACGCCATAGAAACACTATTGCTAATAATAGAAACGGAATGCTTTTGGAAATCACCGTACAGGCACGGTTACATACACAATCATTCCTGAAAATACGCGATTGCTCCCTTATCCTCGTACAAAAATTTGGCCACATATTATTTCCCATTTTGTATATCAACGCCTGTCCCAGCTACTTGAGGGGTAGAAGTAGATTGTGTACATACTGTGGAGTGCCTCCAGTAATGCAGAATGTCGTGGAGATTGTTGCTAGGTGACAGTATCAGGTAGTCTCTCCATTCACCGTAGTCTATCGCTAGAGTTCCGTCTGTGTCCATCCTGGTATATATAATATACATAAAATCTTCCCGGAACAAGACTACTACATAATTATAAAGTATAAACATTATTTATTTTTTCAACGATTGCGAAACTAGCTTTTACAACTAATATATATTAATCACTCTCGTTGGTGCGGATAAAAGCGAATACATTGGTGGTCCTTCATTTGGGAAGAAACCGGAGTACCCATGCAGGGATCATTCTAGAGGGCGATGTGGGCGAAATTGTCGCCTAGAGACCTTGACTTCGCCCTCTGGGGGCCACTTCACCCTAAAAAAAGAATTATTTGTTGGTTTTTACGATTTTCAAACAAAATTTTGTCTAGTAAGATACACTGGTCCATTATAAAGCACTCCTTCTATTCAAATGTATTTAATGGTTGTACTGTGCATTTTAACCCTATTTTGCAGAAGTATATTAAAGAACACCATTTAAGGAAGTGATCACGCGCTTTCTCACTTCTCCTAAAAATTCTGACCTAGAATGAACCCTGCCCATGACGTGAGAAAAACCACATATATCCGATTTGGCAACCAACCATCTCACAATCTTCCCGGTCTGATGATTGCATTGTGTAACCACTCCGCTAATCGGAGACAAAACTACATATAAAACAAAATCACACGAGGTTCTCTTCCTTGATACATAAATACCATGTATTCATGGTTTAGGCATATTTTCTCCCATATCAGTGAGGTTTTCATGGCTTAGGCATATTTTCTTCCATATCAGTAAGGTTTCTCATGGTTTAAGCATATTTTCTCCCATATCAATGAGGTTTCTCATGGTTTAATGGTTTAAACATATTTTCTCCCATATCAATGAGGTTTCTCATGGTTTAGGCAGATTTTCTCCAATCTTAATGAGGTATTCATGGTTTAGGCATATTTTCTCCCATATCAATGAGGTTTCTCATGGTTCAAGCATATTTTCTCCCATATCAATGAGGTTTCTCATGGTTCAAGCATATTTTCTCCCATATCAGTGAGGTTTCTCATGGTTTAAGCATATTTTCTCCCATTTCAATGAGGTTTCTCATGGTCATGGTTTAAGCATATTATCTCCCATTTCAATGAGGTTTCTCATGGTTTAAGCATATTTTGTCCCATATCAATGAGGTTTCTCATGGTTTAAGCATATTTTCTCCCGCATCAATGAGGTTTCTCATGGTTTAAGCATATGTTCTCCCATATCAATGAGGTTTCTCATGGTTTAGGCAGATTTTCTCCCATATCAATGAGGTTTCTCATGGTTTAAGCATATGTTCTCCCATATCAATGACGTTTCTCATGGTTTAAGCATATTTTCTCCCATATCAATGAGGTTTCTCATGGTTTAAGCATATTTTCTCCCATTTCAATGAGGTTTCTCATGGTTTAAGCATATTATCTCCCATTTCAATGAGGTTTCTCATGGTTTAAGCATATTTTGTCCCATATCAATGAGGTTTCTCATGGTTTAAGCATATTTTCTCCCGCATCAATGAGGTTTCTCATGGTTTAAGCATATGTTCTCCCATATCAATGAGGTTTCTCATGGTTTAGGCAGATTTTCTCCCATATCAATGAGGTTTCTCATGGTTTAAGCATATGTTCTCCCATATCAATGACGTTTCTCATGGTTTAAGCATATTTTCTCCCATATCAATGAGGTTTCTCATGGTTTAAGCATATGTTCTCCCATATCAATGACGTTTCTCATGGTTTAAGCATATTTTCTCCCATATCAATGAGGTTTCTCATGGTTTAAGCATATGTTCTCCCATATCAATGACGTTTCTCATGGTTTAAGCATATTTTCTCCCATATCAATGAGGTTTCTCATGGTTTAAGCATATGTTCTCCCATATCAATGACGTTTCTCATGGTTTAAGCATATTTTCTCCCATATCAATGAGGTTTCTCATGGTTTAAGCATATGTTCTCCCATATCAATGACGTTTCTCATGGTTTAAGCATATTTTCTCCCATATCAATGAGGTTTCTCATGGTTTAAGCATATGTTCTCCCATATCAATGACGTTTCTCATGGTTTAAGCATATGTTCTCCCATATCAATGACGTTTCTCATGGTTTAAGCATATTTTCTCACCTTTTCAGGAGGTTTTCAGCCTCAGCAGTGGATATATTGGCTCCCATGGTCTTGAAAGACTCTTTAATCTCACTGGCATCAATAACACCTGAAGTTACAAATCCATATCACAGTACATGTACAGTCAAACCTGTCTTAAGCAGCCAGCCAAGGGAATCACAGAAACCTGTATTAAGCAGCCAGCCAAGGGAATCACAGAAACCTGTATTAAGCAGCCAGCCAAGGGAATCACAGAAACCTGTATTAAGCAGCCAGCCAAGGGAATCACAGAAACCTGTCTTAAGCAGCCAGCCAAGGGAATCACAGAAACCTGTATTAAGCAGCCAGCCAAGGGAATCACAGAAACCTGTATTAAGCAGTCAGCCAAGGGAATCACAGAAAGTGATAGGTAGTGATAAGTACTGGTGGCTGCTTAATAGAAGTCAAATGTATAATAAAACAACATATTCAGAATCTGGAAACTGGCTGCTTAATACAGGTTGGCTGCTTAATGGAGGTGACCACTAACACAGGTTTGACTGTATGTCATCATACATGCTGTGCTCAAAGAATACACTAGACTAGCTGACCAACAGATTGGGGCACATGGAAGACCCCCAGGTGCCCATCATTTATTTCATAAACAGTATTTCATGCACAAGTGAGTGCATGGATAGAATCATCTGCTATATATGCAAGCCAACTAAAATTCGAACATGCGGGTAAGGGCCAAGTGATTTGAATTCAACCACTCAGCAACGGAGGCCCCAATTAAAATACAAAATGTAGATTGGCTTTCTATTAGCATGGTACAAGTTTTCACTTATTACACTGTTCATTTATATAGGCCCAAGGCCACAATCGTAACGGCTACAGCTGGATGCGGCCTTTCACAATGGACAAGTAGACAGCAAATATTGCCCTTTGATTCAGGTTCTGACATACACATAACCAGCTTGGCAGATATTTAATGTGCTATAAATGTGTCTCGCCTTCCAACTTTCTTGGCTGCACATATACTGGATGTTTTGTCGGCTAATTGTAGGTACTGTGTGCATATATGCCACATGTAACTTGACCAGGATGGTCGGATTGCATCCACAGTAACTCACTAATCCAGGACTCAACAAACCCACGTTTTGGTGGTTCTGGTAGGACTCAAACTTGCAACCCTTAGGTCTACAACCCCTAATCCTTTTATGATGAAACTTAAGATTTTGAATTTCTTGCGATTCAGTATAAAATATTGGCAGAACTACACAAAAACTCTGCAATTTTCCATCTTCGCATTACACATATTTTCTAAAATCTCAAACTCAGTATCAAAGTTTTCTGATTGGTTGAGCCGAGTGCAAATAACGGATTCAATTAATCAGGGGTTCCAAAGAAATAAAACTGTTCTCAGATTCAAGTCATCTCATTGGTTGAAAATGTACTTTGTTCAACCAATCAAATCATTTGAACACAGTTTTTTAAACAGCTTCAAGTAAATCATATCCTAGGTCTTTCTGGTGTTCTGAAAATATCTACAGACTGTCATGGTACATATCACATACCATCTTGATTGGTGTCCAGCTTCTTAAAGTGTAGTTTGAGTCTCTTCTCATGCTCCGTGACATAGTTGAGGAACTCGTTAAACGACATTTTCCCGTCTTTATCTTCATCATGTTTCATCAATTGCTGAAAACAAAATAAAAAAATGTTTCTTAAAACGTGTCAGAGGTCACAGAGCTGAAGCTAGTTGCAGACTTGAGAGAAATAGCCACCCTCAACTGCCTGCCCCAGTTCTCTCTGTTTAACCCATTCACTCATAGAAGCACCTCTTGACGCCATTACCAATACAACATACATTGACAATGTAGCAGCCAAACCAATGTTCATAATAAAGACCAGAATCTCATGTAGTCCCAGTAATATCTATGAAGGTGGGATAGATATGGCGACTACTTATCCACTGCATGATAGCTAAATGGCTGTCGTTTATATGGAGATATAATAGTATATTAACCTAAATCTCTATGAAGGAAAGGGTTAAAGCCAAGGTAAAGGGTTTTCATATAGAATTTTATCTATATGGAGAACCATATTGAGACACCAAAACTATCGTTAATATACAAGTGTGCCATATCTCGCAATTGATTATACATGCCTGATAATTTAAGAATTGGTTTCCACTGGCCTATAGGAAATTGAGGATAATTTATGAATTGGTTTCTACTGGCCAATAGGAAATTGAGGATAATTTATGAATTGGTTTCCACTGGCCAATAGGAAATTGAGGATAATTTAGGAATTGGTTTCCACTGGCCAATAGGAAATTGAGGATAATTTATGAATTGGTTTCTACTGGCCTATAGGAAATTGAGGATAATTTATGAATTGGCTTCCACTGGCCAATAGGAAATTGAGGATAATTTATGAATTGGTTTCTACTGGCCAATAAGAAATTGAGGATAATTTATGAATTGGTTTCCACTGGCCAATAGGAAATTGAGGATAATTTAGGAATTAGTTTCCACTGGCCTATAGGAAATTGAGGATAATTTAGGAATTGGTTTCTACTGGCCTAAAGAAATTGAGGATAATTTAGGAATTGGTTTCCACTGGCCTATAGGAAATTGAGGATAATTTAGGAATTGGTTTCTACTGGCCAATAGGAAATTGAGGATAATTTAGGAATTGGTTTCTACTGGCCTATAGGAAATTGAGGATAATTTAGGAATTGGTTTCCACTGGCCTATAGGAAATTGAGGGTAATTTAGGAATTGGTTTCTAATGGCCAATAGGAAATTGAGGATAATTTAGGAATTGGTTTCTACTGGCCTATAGGAAATTGAGGATAATTTAGGAATTGGTTTCCACTGGCCTATAGGAAATTGAGGATAATTTAGGAATTGGTTTCTACTGGCCAATAGGAAATTGAGGATAATTTAGGAATTGGTCTCTACTGGCCTATAGGAAATTGAGGATAATTTAGGAATTGGTTTCTACTGGCCTAAAGAAATTGAGGATAATTTGGAATTGGTTTCCACTGGCCTATAGGAAATTGAGGATAATTTAGGAATTGGTTTCTACTGGCCTATAGGAAATTGAGGATAATTTAGGAATTGGTTTCTACTGGCCTATAGGAAATTGTGGATAATTTAGGAATTGGTTTCTACTGGCCAATAGGAAATTGAGGATAATTTAGGAATTGGTCTCTACTGGCCTATAGGAAATTGAGGATAATTTAGGAATTGGTTTCTACTGGCTTAAAGAAATTGAGGATAATTTATGAATTGGTTTCTACTGGCTTAAAGAAATTGAGGATAATTTAGGAATTGGTTTCTACTGGCCTATAGGAAATTGAGGATAATTTAGGAATTGGTCTCTACTGGCCTATAGGAAATTGAGGATAATTTAGGAATTGGTTTCTACTGGCTTAAAGAAATTGAGGATAATTTAGGAATTGGATTCTACTGGGCTATCGGAAATTGAGGATAATTTAGGAATTGGTTTCTACTGGCTTAAAGAAATTGAGGATAATTTATGAATTGGTCTCTACTGGCCTATAGGAAATTGAGGATAATTTAGGAATTGGTTTCTACTGGCTTAAAGAAATTGAGGATAATTTATGAATTGGTTTCTACTGGCTTAAAGAAATTGAGGATAATTTAGGAATTGGTTTCTACTGGCCTATAGGAAATTGAGGATAATTTAGGAATTGGTCTCTACTGGCCTATAGGAAATTGAGGATAATTTAGGAATTGGTTTCTACTGGCTTAAAGAAATTGAGGATAATTTAGGAATTGGATTCTACTGGGCTATAGGAAATTGAGGATAATTTAGGAATTGGTTTCTACTGGCTTAAAGAAATTGAGGATAATTTATGAATTGGTTTCTACTGGCCAATAGGAAATTGAGGATAATATAGGAATTGGTTTCTACTGGCCAATAGGAAATTGAGGATAATTTAGGAATTGGTTTCTACTGGCCAATAGGAAATTGAGGATAATTTAGGAATTGGTTTCTACTGGCCTATAGGAAATTGAGGATAATTTAGGAATTGGTTTCTACTGGCCAATAGGAAATTGAGGATAATTTAGGAATTGGTTTCTACTTGGCCTAAATAAGGTTATACAACTGACTGTTTGCTCACAGAGGACTGCAGAAATATCAGACTGTAGAAAAATCAGTTGTCCAATTTCATAATAACAAACAATACTCACCAAATAATCCAACTATTGTCCAAAATTGGGGCAAAGGGTGACATTATTTTTGAAATATTAGTTTGAAAGCTAATAATGCTTTTATTAGATAAAATTGAAATAGTAAGATGGGGGTGAAAATATAGCAGTAAATGCATACTGAATGATACATGTCCATGGTAATTGTACAACTATTGTATTTCCTTCTTTATATAATAATTAATATACACGTATGACTTGTGCACAATAGTTTCAGGAAGAACTCTCGATGTATACAATGCTTTCACAATCAACACCCTGCTAATGCGATTGTGTTTGTAAACATTATGAATGGAAACAGTTTGTATTTTCCCGTGGACCTATGATATATATTCTGCAGCATGGAAGGGATTGCAGCACATTTTGTACACAGAAACAGTTTGTATTTTCCCATGGACCTATGATATATATTCTGCAGCAGGGAAGGGATTGCAGCACATTTTGTACACAGAAACAGTTTGTATTTTCCCATGGACCTATGATATATATTCTGCAGCAGGGAAGGGATTGCAGCACATTTTGTGTACAGAAACAGTTTGTATTTTCCCATGGACCTATGATATATATTCTGCAGCAGGGAAGGGATTGCAGCACATTTTGTGTACAGAAACAGTTTGTATTTTCCCATGGACCTATGATATATATTCTGCAGCAGGGAAGGGATTGCAGCACATTTTGTACACAGAAACAGTTTGTATTTTCCCATGGACCTATGATATATATTCTGCAGCAGGGAAGGGATTACAGCACATTTTGTACACAGAAACAGTTTGTATTTTCCCATGGACCTATGATATATATTCTGCAGCAGGGATGGGATTGCAGCACATTTTGTGTACAGAAACAGTTTGTATTTTCCCATGGACCTATGATATATATTCTGCAGCAGGGATGGGATTACAGCACATTTTGTACACAGAAACAGTTTGTATTTTCCCATGGACCTATGATATATATTCTGCAGCAGGGATGGGATTACAGCACATTTTGTGTACAGAAACAGTTTGTATTTTCCCATGGACCTATGATATATATTCTGCAGCAGGGATGGGATTACAGCACATTTTGTACACAGAAACAGTTTGTATTTTCCCATGGACCTATGATATATATTCTGCAGCAGGGAAGGGATTACAGCACATTTTGTGTACAGAAACAGTTTGTATTTTCCCATGGACCTATGATATATATTCTGCAGCAGGGAAGGGATTGCAGCACATTTTGTACACAGAAACAGTTTGTATTTTCCCATGGACCTATGATATATATTCTGCAGCAGGGAAGGGATTGCAGCACATTTTGTGTACAGAAACAGTTTGTATTTTCCCATGGACCTATGATATATATTCTGCAGCATGGAAGGGATTGCAGCACATTTTGTGTACAGAAACAGTTTGTATTTTCCCATGGAACTATTTTGGACAAAATAAGTAAGAACATCGAGCCTTGTAAACTCTTAAGTTAATCAAACTTATAGGACACACCAAGCTATAGTCATCCTTACATGTTTTCATGCTGAAATTGATTATTTACTATTACAACTTGTCAACTCTACATAGATAATTCAACAACTAACATGTATACATAGTAGCAACAAAAGTATCTAACCAAGTTTTCAGAACTTATACGACATTATAAGTGATGATCAGGATTTTGTTTTTGGAGAAAGGTCCACTATAGCACTAGCTGCTGATATTGGGGTGGGGGGGGGGGGAGTACCTCCAGAGAATCACACATCCAAAGGTCAATCGTCTCATAAGCCTTACCTTGTCCCTTAACCTGCAACTCATCCCTCTACCAGTAGCGTGTCCCTTAACCCATAATTTAACTCGTCCTCTATCCATAACTTGTCCCTTAACCCGTAGCTCATCCCTTTACCTCTAGCTTGTCCCTGTAGCTCATCCCTTTACCTGTAGCTTGTCCCTGTAGCTCATCCCTTTACCTGTAGCTTGTCCCTTAACCCATAATTTAACCCATCCTCTATCCGTAACTTGTCCCTTAACCAGTAGCTCATCCCTTTACCTGTAGCTTGTCCCTTAACCCATAATTTAACTCGTCCTCTATCCGTAACTTGTCCCGTAACCCGTAGCTCATCCCTTTATCTGTAGCTTGTGCCTTAACCCATCCCGTTACCTGTAACTCGTCCCTTAACCCATCCCTTTACCTGTAACTCGTCCCTTAACCCATCCCTTAACCCATAGCTTGTCCCTTAACCCATCCCTTTACCTGTAACTCGTCCCTTAACCTATCCCATAACCAGTAGCTCATACCTTAACCTGTAGCTCGTCCCTTAACCCATCCCTTTACCTGTAACTCGTCCCTTAACCCATCCCCTTAACTCATCCCTTTACCTGTAGCTTAACCCATAACTCATCCCTTACCTCATCCCTTAACCCGTAGCTCATCCCTTAACCCGTAGCTCATCCCGTAACACATTCCTTTACCCGTCCCGTAACCCATCCCTTTACCCGTAGCTTGTCCCTTAACCCATCCATTTACCTGTCCAATAACCCTACCATTTACACGTAGCTCGGCCCTTAATTTATCCCTTAGCTCAACCCTTAACCCGAAAGGAAAGGGTTAACCCATCCTGTAACTCGTCTCTAAACCCATCCCTTTACCCATAGCTCATCCCTCTACCTGTAACTCGGCAATTAACCCATGACTAAACTAAAATGGCTCATCAATAAAACCTACTTCCTGTTACTCAATCCCGAGTATTGGTCCAGAATGATATTGTGACCTTCAAAACAAATAATATTTATAAGTTATGAAGGTCATTACCCATTCAACACCAAGTAACTGACATGGACTGGTCCATGATATTCATAAACCAATAAATGAATCAGAAAATCACATTTGGACAAGTTCATTTATCAAAATGGGTAATTATGTCTAAAAATAGTCATATCACTGGCAAAAAGTGCAGATCCTGATGAGACGGCTCGTCACGAGCCGGCTCATCTGGATCTACACTTTTTGTAAGTCTATTTAGAGGTCTGTGGTGTTGAAAGGGTTAAATTAGAATGATTTGTAAATATGTTGTAGAGGAACTTTAATATCCATTGTAGCTAAGTGGTTAATGGCATCGCATTTTCAACAATTACCTCCGTCTCGCAAATCAATACACATCCTATAGGAATTCACAGGCATCAACAATGAACACTGATTTCTGGGTTATATACAATACTATACAAACATGCTGATTTCTGGGTTATATACAATACTATACAAACATGCTGATTTCTGACATACATACCATACTATACAAACACGTTGATTTCTGACATACATACCATACTATACAAACATGCTGATTTCTGACATACATACCATACTATACAAACATGCTGATTTCTGACATACATACCATACTATACAAACACTTTGATTTGTGACATACATACCATACTATACAAACACTTTGATTTCTGACATACATACAATACTATACAAACACTTTGATTTCTGACATAAATACAATACTATACAAAAACGTTGATTTCTGACATACATACCATACTATACAAAAACGTTGATTTGTGACATACATACAATACTATACAAACACGTTGATTTGTGACATACATACCATACTATACAAACACTGAGTGCTGGCGTACATACAAACACGTTGATTTCTGACATACATACAATACTATACAAACACGTTGATTTGTGACATACATACCATACTATACAAACACTTTGATTTCTGACATACATACCATACTATACAAACACGTTGATTTGTGACATACATACCATACTATACAAACACTTTGATTTGTGACATACATACCATACTATACAACAATGTTGATTTGTGACATACATACCATACTATACAAACACGTTGATTTGTGACATACATACCATACTATACAAACACGTTGATTTGTGACATACATACAATACTATACAAACACTTTGATTTCTGACATACATACCATACTATACAAACACGTTGATTTGTGACATACATACAATACTATACAACACTTTGATTTCTGACATACATACAATACTATACAAACACTTTGATTTGTGACATACATACCATACTATACAAAAACGTTGATTTGTGACATACATACCATACTATACAAACACGTTGATTTGTGACATACATACCATACTATACAAACACGTTGATTTGTGACATACATACATACTATACAAACACTTTGATTTCTGACATACATACCATACTATACAAACACGTTGATTTGTGACATACATACAATACTATACAAACACTGAGTGCTGGCGTACATACCATACTATACAAAAACGTTGATTTGTGACATACATACAATACTATACAAACACTTTGATTTCTGACATACATACCATACTATACAAACACGTTGATTTCTGGCATACATACCATACTATACAAACATGTTGATTTCTTAGAGACAGCCGACTAACCCTAAGATCTTGAGCTTAGAGACAGCTGACTAACCCTAAGATCTTGAGCTTAGAGACAGCTGACTAACCCTAAGATATTGAGCTTAGAGACAGCTGACTAACCCTAAGATCTTGAGCTTAGAGACAGCTGACTAACCCTAAGATCTTGAGCTTAAAGATGGCCGACTAACCCTAAGATCTTGAGCTTAGAGACAGCTGACTAACCCTAAGATATTGAGCTTAGAGACAGCCGACTAACCCTAAGATCTTGAGCTTAGAGACAGCTGACTAACCCTAAGATCTTGAGCTTAGAGACAGCTGACTAACCCTAAGATATTGAGCTTAAAGATGGCCGACTAACCCTAAGATCTTGAGCTTAGAGACAGCTGACTAACCCTAAGATCTTGAGCTTAGAGACAGCTGACTAACCCTAAGATATTGAGCTTAAAGATGGCCAAACTAACCCTAAGATATTGAGCTTAAAGATGGCCGACTAACCCTAAGATCTTGAGCTTAAAGATGGCCGACTAACCCTAAGATCTTGAGCTTAGAGACAGCAGACTAACCCTAAGATCTTGAGCTTAAAGATGGCCGACTAACCCTAAGATCTTGAGCTTAGAGACAGCAGACTAACCCTAAGATCTTGAGCTTAGAGACAGCAGACTAACCCTAAGATCTTGAGCTTAGAGACAGCTGACTAACCCTAAGATCTTGAGCTTAGAGACAGCTGACTAACCCTAAGATATTGAGCTTAGAGACAGCTGACTAACCCTAAGATCTTGAGCTTAGAGACAGCTAACTAACCCTAAGATATTGAGCTTAAAGATGGCCGACTAACCCTAAGATCTTGAGCTTAGAGACAGCTGACTAACCCTAAGATCTTGAGCTTAGAGACAGCTGACTAACCCTAAGATCTTGAGCTTAGAGACGGCCGACTAACCCTAAGATCTTGAGCTTAGAGATGGCCGACTAACCCTAAGATCTTGAGCTTAGAGACAGCTGACTAACCCTAAGATATTGAGCTTAAGAGACGGCCGACTAACCCTAAGATATTGAGCTTAGAGACAGCAGACTAACCCTAAGATCTTGAGCTTAGAGACAGCAGACTAACCCTAAGATATTGAGCTTAGAGACAGCTGACTAACCCTAAGATATTGAGCTTAGAGACAGCAGACTAACCCTAAGATATTGAGCTTAGAGACAGCTGACTAACCCTAAGATATTGAGCTAGAGACAGCTGACTAACCCTAAGATATTGAGCTTAGAGACAGCCGACTAACCCTAAGATATTGAGCTTAGAGACAGCTGACTAACTCTAAGATCTTGGATCTGAACATAGTTGCTTCTAGGAAGCAACTATACATCATTATTGTGGATCAGAACATAGTTGCTTGCAGGAAGCAACTATACCTCAATGGTTGTGGATCAGAACATAGTTGCATGCAGAAAGCAACTATACCTCAATGGTTGTGGATCAGAACATAGTTGCATGCAGAAAGCAACTATACCTCAATGGTTGTGGATCAGAACATAAGCAGAAAGCAACTATACCTCAATGGTTGTGGATCAGAACATAGTTGCATGCAGAAAGCAACTATACCTCAATGGTTGTGGATCAGAACATAGGCAGAAAGCAACTATACCTCAATGGTTGTGGATCAGAACATAGTTGCATGCAGAAAGCAACTATACCTCAATGGTTGTGGATCAGAACATAGGCAGAAAGCAACTATACCTCAATGGTTGTGGATCAGAACATAGTTGCATGCAGAAAGCAACTATACCTCAATGGTTGTGGATCAGAACATAGGCAGAAAGCAACTATACCTCAATGGTTGTGGATCAGAACATAGTTGCATGCAGAAAGCAACTATACCTCAATGGTTGTGGATCAGAACATAGTTGCATGCAGAAAGCAACTATACCTCAATGGTTGTGGATCAGAACATAGTTGCATGCAGAAAGCAACTATACCTCAATGGTTGTGGATCAGAACATAGTTGCATGCAGAAAGCAACTATACCTCAATGGTTGTGGATCAGAACATAGCAGCAGAAAGCAACTATACCTCAATGGTTGTGGATCAGAACATAGTTGCATGCAGAAAGCAACTATACCTCAATGGTTGTGGATCAGAACATAGTTGCATGCAGAAAGCAACTATACCTCAATGGTTGTGGATCAGAACATAGTTGCATGCAGAAAGCAACTATACCTCAATGGTTGTGGATCAGAACATAGTTGCATGCAGAAAGCAACTATACCTCAATGGTTGTGGATCAGAACATAGTTGCATGCAGAAAGCAACTATACCTCAATGGTTGTGGATCAGAACATAGTTGCATGCAGAAAGCAACTATACCTCAATGGTTGTGGATCAGAACATAGTTGCATGCAGAAAGCAACTATACCTCAATGGTTGTGGATCAGAACATAGTTGCATGCAGAAAGCAACTATACCTCAATGGTTGTGGATCAGAACATAGTTGCATGCAGAAAGCAACTATACCTCAATGGTTGTGGATCAGAACATAGGCAGAAAGCAACTATACCTCAATGGTTGTGGATCAGAACATAGTTGTGCAGAAAGCAACTATACCTCAATGGTTGTGGATCAGAACATAGGCAGAAAGCAACTATACCTCAATGGTTGTGGATCAGAACATAGGCAGAAAGCAACTATACCTCAATGGTTGTGGATCAGAACATAGGCAGAAAGCAACTATACCTCAATGGTTGTGGATCAGAACATAGGCAGAAAGCAACTATACCTCAATGGTTGTGGATCAGAACATAGGCAGAAAGCAACTATACCTCAATGGTTGTGGATCAGAACATAGGCAGAAAGCAACTATACCTCAATGGTTGTGGATCAGAACATAGGCAGAAAGCAACTATACCTCAATGGTTGTGGATCAGAACATAGGCAGAAAGCAACTATACCTCAATGGTTGTGGATCAGAACATAGGCAGAAAGCAACTATACCTCAATGGTTGTGGATCAGAACATAGGCAGAAAGCAACTATACCTCAATGGTTGTGGATCAGAACATAGGCAGAAAGCAACTATACCTCAATGGTTGTGGATCAGAACATAGGCAGAAAGCAACTATACCTCAATGGTTGTGGATCAGAACATAGGCAGAAAGCAACTATACCTCAATGGTTGTGGATCAGAACATAGGCAGAAAGCAACTATACCTCAATGGTTGTGGATCAGAACATAGGCAGAAAGCAACTATACCTCAATGGTTGTGGATCAGAACATAGGCAGAAAGCAACTATACCTCAATGGTTGTGGATCAGAACTAGGGTTTGTCTATATCCCGGACAACCTTATCCCGGGAAATTGAGAAATATTTCAGTTAGATCCCGGGAAACCGGGAAATTCCCGGGAAATTGGGACAATTGTTAGATCGTGAAAATTATTTGTCGAATCTTGGTTTGGGCATCATTTTGGGTGAGAATTCGGGAGTTCCAAACAAAACAAGACTAAACTTAAGGTTTTATGGTTGATTGACAGGAATTTGGCAATGTCTCATTTTCTGGTAAGTTCTTTAAGTTTAGTCTTGTTTTGTTTGGAACTCACGTATTCTCACCCAAAATGATGCCCAAACCAAGATTCGACAAATAATTTTCAACTTCTCTTTCGTGATCTTGAATCAACACATCACACTTAGTGATGAAAAGACCTCCCGAACTCAGACCAAAAATGGCAGCCGAGCTGCCGAACAGAGAATAAAAGAATATGTAATAAGTTGATAACTCGACATTTTGAATGCATTGATTGTAATTCTCAGTCATGAAATGAAAAAAAAAACATTGGGTGATCATCAATGTCAAACTTTAACACTGAGTCCAGTCTTTGAACTCTTCTCAACAACATAAATGCAACTGTAGGAGTGTCCTAACTGTCCTTACACTTTGAGATTGACAATCTAGTGAATCTACTCATTTGAGTCAAACTGCCGTGGTTGTTGAAATAGATTCTCAGGAAAACTAGAACACATAATGATTCGTCTCCGAGCCGGGACCTAATACGTGTTGCAAAATTACCGGCAGCAGAGAATGCTCTTTCACTCTCAATGGATGATGGCTTAATTGTCATATGTGCCCGGTAAAGTTGTTCGAGATTGGGGGTTCTCCTTTTTTGAGCTTCGTATAGTTTGAAATCATTCGTCATTGTCTTCAGATCCTTTATGTCCTTAGTATCACTATCATCTTTAACTGCAGTCGATCGCAAGCTGGAATTTTTCAGCCAGGGTCGTTTGACTCGTTTCTTTTTCTTTGTCAGCAGACTGTACAGAGGTTAGGATTTCCCGGGATCCCGATAACTTTTATCCCGGGAAATGAGAAAAATAAATTGCCGGGAAGAAACCCTAATCAGAACATAGTTGCTTGCAGTAAGGTAACTGGTACTTGAATGGGAAGAATGTAGTATAATTATTCAACCTGTCAACAGTACTACAGGAAACTATATTTCTCCAGTTCTAATCGTAACAAAACCTACCATTGTTATTTACAGAAAAAGCGTGCACAGTGCAAGCTTACAGCTAGGAACACTATAGTATAATTAGGAAACTGTTCCTTTCTGGTTGATAAACTCACTATTTAAGATCCTGATAAATGGCTGACACAGTTGACAGTTTGTATATAGATAAAGCACTCATTTTATTTTTGGGCTGGTGACAAGAAGTATTTTATATAAAATTATAAGACACAACACCAGCCGGCTGTAATATCAATTATCTAACAAATAGGTGATAATCTAACCAGACCTTTTATCACTTCAATGTTTTGTTGAACAGTTTTATATCATGGGAAAGCTTCCTGGTCAAGCTTTAGGGAGTTCCATAAGGGAGCTTCATGGGGAGCTTATGTCATGATATAGCTTATGTCATGATAGAGCGTATGTCATGATAGACTTTATGTCATTATAGAGCTTATGTCGGGATAGAGCTTATGTCATTATAGAGCTTATGTCATTATAGAGCTTATGTCATTATAGAGCTTATGTCAGGATATAGCTTATGTCAGGATAGAGCCATGTCAGGATATAGCTTATGTCATGATAGAGCTTATGATAGAGCCTAAGTCAGGATAGTGTGTACGTCAGGATAGAGCTTATGTCATGATAGAGCGTACGTCAGGATATACCTTATGTCAGGATAGAGCTTATGTCAGGATAGAGCTTATGTCGGGATAGAGCTTATGTCAGGATAGAGCTTATGTCAGGATAGAGCTTATGTCGGGATATAGCTTATGTCAGGACAGAGCTTATGTCAGGACAGAGCTTATGTCAGGATAGAGCTTATGTCAGAGCTTATGTCAGGACAGAGCTTATGTCGGGATAGAGCTTATGTCGGGATAGAGCTTATGTCAGGATAGAGCTTATGTCAGGATAGAGCTTATGTCAGGATAGAGCTTATGTCAGGATAGAGCTTATGTCAGGATAGAGCTTATGTCGGGACAGAGCTTATGTCGGGGCAGAGCTTATGTCGGGATAGAGCGCATGTCATCATAGAGCTTATGTCGGGATAGAGCTTATGTCATCATAGAGCTTATGTCGGGATAGAGCTTATGTCGGGATATAGCGTATGTCAGGACAGAGCTTATGTCGGGATAGAGCTTATGTCAGGATAGAGCTTATGTCAGGACAGAGCTTATGTCGGGATAGAGCTTATGTCAGGATAGAGCTTATGTCAGGACAGAGCTTATGTCGGGATAGAGCTTATGTCAGGATAGAGCTTATGTCAGGACAGAGCTTATGTCGGGATAGAGCTTATGTCAGGATAGAGCTTATGTCAGGATAGAGCTTATCTAACTAAAAAATTTGTTTCGCAATCATTGTAAAAATATATGTTTGTATTAAATATTTGGAGCACGCAAACTACTTGGTGATAGTTACTACCCTTGGTATCAGTAATGGTGCTAATAAAGTGTTAAATGTTTCATAGCTCGGCAATAAGACTGTAGTAGAGAAGTCACATTAAGTTTCAGGTTCAAATATTGTGACTATCAGACGACAGATGGACATCCGGATCGCTATTTGTCTGTCCTGCTAAGAAGAAGATACAAAATCTATGTCACAGCAGTCTTCACTAAACTTTGTCAGAATGTGTCTGACACTGATCAGGCAAACGATTAAAATGCACTTGAAATTCCAATTTATTATGGCTGACTGAAGGATTTTATTTACAGATTTCGGGGAAGATTGAGTCACAATATTAAATGTAAGAAAAAACCTTGGTTTGTGTGTGTGTTTTACGTTTATTTATCGTCGCTACTGGTTGCCCATATGAGCGACTGCGTCCTCCTGAAGAGATTAGTAATTTTAGATTTTTGGAGGATAGTGCAATGATACAGACAGAGACCCATTACAGAGTCTCCTCTGGTTCTTTTACGTGCACGGTGTACAGCACCGACACAAGAGCGCGGTTTAAAAGTCCCATCTGAAAAAATTGTTTATTAGGGTCAGACATGGGATCGAACCTGTGGTATATCAAGCTAGCCTATAGTCAAATTCTGTTCAAATTGGACTAGAAGTTGTAAAAACCAGCTGAAAATATAAGGCTTGACTATAAACTAATAGTTGTTCGACATTTAATGCCCAAGCCTGACATTTTAAATGATGCGGATTCGGTATATTCCCGGACATAGTTTTGCCAACAGGAAAACATGAAATGTGTTAATAATTACAGCTAGGCATGTTTAATAAACTTTTTCTCTTTGTGTTTGTTTGCTCTGCACATTATATGGTTAACATTTATGCAAAGTTAAAAATTCCTAAACGATTGAAGTCGAATGAAATAATTATTAGTCACTTGACTGTTAACCCTTTCAACACCACAGACCTCTAAATAGGCTTACAAAAAGTGTAGATCCTGATGAGACGGCTCGTCACGCGAGCCGTCTCATCAGGATCTACACTTTTTGCCAGTAATATTACTATTTTAGACAAAATTACCCATTTTGATACATGAACTGGTCCAAATGTAATTTTCTTATTCATTTTATTGGTCTAAAAATATCATGGACCAGTCCATGTCAGTTACTTGGTGTCGAATGAGTTAACCAAGAATATCCCCCAACCAAAATGTGTCTGAGACGGTTGATGAACATGAATTCTGCCTGTGGTCTCAGCGAGGTGAACATTCGATACAAATTTATTTTAGCTCAATTGCGAAACAAGTTCTTACAACTTATATTAATCCCTCTCGAGACCTCATTCCTGATAGAATCCACCGCCACAAGGGAGAGAGAAGAGCTGGCTATTTAAGATAGAATCCATCGCCACAAGGGAGAGAGAAGAGCTGGCTATTTAAGATAGAATCCATCGCCACAAGGGAGAGAGAAGAGCTGGCTATTTAAGATAGAATCCATCGCCACATGGGAGAGAGAAGAGCCGGCTATTTAAGATAGAATCCATCGCCACATGGGAGAGAGAAGAGCTGGCTATTTAAGATAGAATCCATCGCCACAAGGGAGAGAGAAGAGCTGGCTATTTAAGATAGAATCCATCGCCACAAGGGAGAGAGAAGAGCCGGCTATTTAAGATAGAATCCATCGCCACAAGGGAGAGAGAAGAGCTGGCTATTTAAGATAGAATCCATCGCCACATGGGAGAGAGAAGAGCCGGCTATTTAAGATAGAATCCATCGCCACATGGGAGAGAGAAGAGCTGGCTATTTAAGATAGAATCCATCGCCACATGGGAGAGAGAAGAGCCGGCTATTTAAGATAGAATCCATCGCCACATGGGAGAGAGAAGAGCCGGCTATTTAAGATAGAATCCATCGCCACAAGGGAGAGAGAAGAGCTGGCTATTTAAGATAGAATCCATCGCCACAAGGGAGAGAGAAGAGCCGGCTATTTAAGATAGAATCCATCGCCACAAGGGAGAGAGAAGAGCTGGCTATTTAAGATTGAATCCATCGCCACATGGGAGAGAGAAGAGCTGGCCATATATTAAGATTGAATCCATCGCCACAAGTGAGTGAGAAGAGCCGGCTATTTAAGATTGAATCCATCGCCACAAGGGAGAGAGAAGAGCTGGCTATTTAAGATTGAATCCATCGCCACAAGGGAGAGAGAAGAGCCGGCTATTTAAGATAGAATCCATCGCCACAAGGGAGAGAGAAGAGCTGGCCATATATTAAGATTGAATCCATCGCCACAAGGGAGAGAGAAGAGCCGGCTATTTTAAATTATATGTGGGAATAATACATATGGCAGGGCTTACCGTGATACAAGAGATTCAAATATTTACCACCACATACAAATTTTCAAAGCACAGCAACGAGTGATCAATTGGGAAAATATGGTATTACATTGATCAGCGGAACTATAATGATACTGTCCTACAACACCCCAGACACACTAATCATGCAGACATACATATTGATCACAGTAACCCCAAGTGACCACACTGACACCTCTTACAAATGCAAACCTAATTTCTTGCAAATATATAGGTATGGCACATGTAATTACAACCTTATCGGCAGGGGTTTTAAAGAGACATGCCCATACTTTTCTGTAATTTGGTAACATATATCAATCTGAAACCATGACTGTATTTGTGCTATACAAAACATCATCTACATATATCCTACATCATCTACATATATCCTACATATATCCTACATCATCTACATATATCCACAACTACATCATCTACATATATCCTACATCACTACATATATCCTACAATCTACATATATCCTACATCATCTACATATATCCTACATATATCCTACATCATCTACATATATCCTACATCATCTACATATATCCTACATATATCCTACATCATCTACATATATCCTACATACTACATATATCCTACATCATCTACATATATCCTACATATATCCTACACCATCTACATATATCCTACATCATCTACATATATCCTACACATCTACATATATCCTACATCATCTACATATATCCTACACCATCTACATATATCCTACATATATCCTACACCATCTACATATATCCTACATCATCTACATATATCCTACATCATCTACATATATCCTACATCATCTACATATATCCTACACCATCTACATATATCCTACACCATCTACATATATCCTACACCATCTACATATATCCTACACCATCTACATATATCCTACACCATCTACATATATCCTACACCATCTACATATATCCTACACCATCTACATATATCCTACATCATCTACATATATCCTACATCATCTACATATATCCTACACCATCTACATATATCCTACATCATCTACATATATCCTACATCATCTACATATATCCTACACCATCTACATATATCCTACACCATCTACATATATCCTACACCATCTACATATCCTACATCATCTACATATATCCTACATCATCTACATATATCCTACATCATCTACATATATCCTACATCATCTACATATATCCTACACCATCTACATATATCCTACATCATCTACATATATCCTACATCATCTACATATATCCTACACCATCTACATATATCCTACATCATCTACATATATCCTACATCATCTACATATATCCTACATCATCTACACATATCCTACATCATCTACATATATCCTACATCATCTACATATATCCTACATCATCTACATATATCCTACATCATCTACATATATCCTACATCATCTACATATATCCTACACCATCTACATATATCCTACACCATCTACATATATCCTACACCATCTACATATATCCTACATCATCTACATATATCCTACATCATCTACATATATCCTACATCATCTACACATATCCTACATCATCTACATCCTACACCATCTACATATATCCTACATCATCTATATATATCCTACATATATCCTACATCATCTATATATATCCTACATATATCCTACACCATCTACATATATCCTACATCATCTACATATATCCTACATATATCCTACACCATCTACACATATCCTACATCATCTACATATATCCTACACCATCTACATATATCCTACACCATCTACATATATCCTACATATATCCTACATATATCCTACACCATCTACATATATCCTACATCATCTACATATATCCTACATCATCTACATATATCCTACATCATCTACATATATCCTACACCATCTACATATATCCTACATCATCTACATATATCCTACACCATCTACATATATCCTACACCATCTACATATATCCTACATCATCTACATATATCCTACATCATCTACATATATCCTACACCATCTACATATATCCTACACCATCTACATATATCCTACACCATCTACATATATCCTACATATATCCTACACCATCTACATATATCCTACATCATCTACATATATCCTACATCATCTACATATATCCTACATCATCTACATATATCCTACACCATCTACATATATCCTACATCATCTACATATATCCTACACCATCTACATATATCCTACACCATCTACATATATCCTACATCATCTACATATATCCTACATCATCTACATCATCTACATATATCCTACATCATCTACATATATCCTACACCATCTACATATATCCTACATCATCTACATATATCCTACATCATCTACATATATCCTACATCATCTACATATATCCTACATCATCTACATATATCCTACATATATCCTACATCATCTACATATATCCTACATCATCTACATATATCCTACACCATCTATATCCTACATATATCCTACACCATCTACATATATCCTACATCATCTACATATATCCTACACCATCTACATATATCCTACACCATCTACATATATCCTACACCATCTACATATATCCTACTATATCCTACACCATCTACATATATCCTACATCATCTACATATATCCTACATCATCTACATATATCCTACATCATCTACATATATCCTACATCATCTACATATATCCTACACCATCTACATATATCCTACATATATCCACACATCTACATATATCCTACACCATCTACATATATCCTACACCTACATCATCTACATATATCCTACATCATCTACATATATCCTACACCATCTACATATATCCTACACCATCTACATATATCCTACATATATCCTACATCATCTACATATATCCTACACCATCTACATATATCCTACATCATCTACATATATCCTACATCATCTACATATATCCTACATCATCTACATATATCCTACACCATCTACATATATCCTACACCATCTACATATATCCTACACCATCTACATATATCCTACACCATCTACATATATCCTACACCATCTACATATATCCTACACCATCTACATATATCCTACATCATCACAACCTACATATATCCTACACCATCTACATATATCCTACATCATCTACATATCCTACATCATCTACATATATCCTACACCATCTACATATATCCTACATCATCTACATATATCCTACATCATCTACATATATCCTACATCATCTACATATATCCTACACCATCTACATATATCCTACATACACCATCTACATATATCCTACATCATCTACATATATCCTACACCATCTACATCATCTACATATATCCTACACCATCTACATATATCCTACACCATCTACATATATCCTACATCATCTACATATATCCTACATCATCTACATATATCCTACATCATCTACATATATCCTACATCATCTACATATATCCTACATATATCCAACACCATCTACATATATCCTACATCATCTACATATATCCTACATCATCTACATATATCCTACATCATCTACATATATCCTACACCATCTACATATATCCTACACCATCTACATATATCCTACATCATCTACATATATCCTACACCATCATATATCCCCCATCTACATATATCCTACATCATCTACATATATCCTACATCATCTACATATATCCTACATCATCTACATATATCCTACACATCTACATATATCCTACACATCTACATATATCCTACACCATCTACATATATCCACATCATCTACATATATCCTACATCATCTACATCATCTACATATATCCTACATATATCCTACATATATCCTACATCATCTACATATATCCTACATCATCTACATATATCCTACATCATCTACAATCTACATATATCCTACATCATCTACATATATCCTACACCATCTACATATATCCTACATCATCTATATCCTACACCATCTACATACATCCTACATCATCTACATATATCCTACATATATCCTACATCATCTACATATATCCTACATCATCTACATATATCCTACATCATCTACATATATCCTACATCATCTACATATATCCTACATCATCTACATCCTACATCATCTACATATATCCTACATCATCTACATATATCCTACATCATCTACATATATCCTACATCATCTACATATATCCTACATCATCTACATATATCCTACATCATCTACATATATCCTACACCATCTACATATATCCTACACCATCTACATATATCCTACACCATCTACATATATCCTACATCATCTACATATATCCTACATCATCTACATATATCCTACACCATCTACATATATCCTACATCATCTATATCCTACACCATCTACATATATCCTACACCATCTACATATATCCTACACCATCTACATATATCCTACACCATCTACATATATCCTACATCATCTACATATATCCTACATATATCCTACACCATCTACATATATCCTACATCATCTACATATATCCTACATCATCTACATATATCCTACATCATCTACATATATCCTACACCATCTACATATATCCTACACCATCTACATATATCCTACACCATCTACATATATCCTACACCATCTACATATATCCTACACCATCTACATATATCCTACACCATCTACATATATCCTACATCATCTACATCATCTACATATATCCTACACCATCTACATATATCCTACATCATCTACATATATCCTACACCATCTACACATATCCTACACCATCTACATATATCCTACATATATCCTACATCATCTACATATATCCTACATATATCCTACATCATCTACATAGATCCTACATCATCTACATATATCCTACACCATCTACATATATCCTACATATATCCTACATTGTCTACATATATCCTACATATATCCTACATCATCTACATATATCCTACATATCTACATATATCCTACATATCTACATATATCCTACACCATCTACATATATCCTACACCATCTACATATATCCTACATCATCTACATATATCCTACATCATCTATATCCTACACCATCTACATATATCCTACACCATCTACATATATCCTACATCATCTACATATATCCTACATATCTACATATATCCTACATATCTACATATATCCTACACCATCTACATATATCCTACACCATCTACATATATCCTACACCATCTACATATATCCTACACCACCTACATATATCCTACATCATCTACATACATCCTACATCATCTACATGTATCCTACATCATCTACATACATCCTACATCATCTACATACATCCTACACCATCTACATATATCCTACACCATCTACATATATCCTACATCATCTACATATATCCTACACCATCTACATAAATCCTACATCATCTACATATATCCTACACCACCTACATATATCCTACATCATCTACATACATCCTACACCATCTACATATATCCTACACCACCTACATATATCCTACACCATCTACATATATCCTACATCATCTACATACATCCTACATCATCTACATACATCCTACATCATCTACATAGATCCTACATCATCTACATATATCCTACATCATCTACATATATCCTACATCATCTACATATATCCTACATCATCTACATACATCCTACATCATCTACATACATCCTACATCATCTACATACATGTATATGCCAATTTAAAACCTGGATGGACTGCATCTACAATCTTGACTTACTGATAATGTTCTGCCCTTACTGATAATGTTCTGCCCTTACTGATAATGTTCTGCCCTTACTGAGATAATGTTCTGCCCTTACTGATAATGTTCTGCCCTTACTGATAATGTTCTGCCCTTACTGATAATGTTCTGCCCTTACTGAGAATGTACTGCCCTTACTGATAATGTTCTGCCCTTACTGATAATGTTCTGCCCTTACTGATAATGTTCTGCCCTTACTGATAATGTACTGCCCTTACTGATAATGTTCTGCCCTTACTGATAATGTTCTGCCCAAAACAGAGTACTCATTGTATTATTATGATATTCCATTACAGCACTAAACGTCCAGATCAGGGCTGGAGCTAGAGGGGGCTGGAGCTAGAGGGGACTAGAGCTAGAGGGACTAGAGCTAGAGTGGCTGGAGCTAGAGGGGGCTGGAGCTAGAGGGGACTAGAGCTAGAGGGACTAGAGCTAGAGTGGCTGGAGCTAGAGGGGGCTGGAGCTAGAGGGGACTAGAGCTAGAGGGACTAGAGCTAGAGTGGCTGGAGCTAGAGGGGGCTGGAGCTAGAGGGGGCTGGAGCTAGAGGGGACTAGAGCTAGAAGGGGACTAGAGCTTGAGGGTCTGGAGCTAGAGGGGGCTGTAGCTAGAGGTCTGGAGCTAGAGGGGACTAGAGCTAGAGGGTCTGGAGCTAGAGGGGACTAGAGCTAGAGGGTCTGGAGCTAGAGGGACTAGAGCTAGCGGGGGCTGGAGCTAGAGGGGACTAGAGCTAGAGGGACTAGATCTAGAGGCTGGAGCTAGAGGGGGCTGGAGCTAGAGGGGACTAGAGCTAGAGTGTCTGGAGCTAGAGGGGACTAGAGCTAGAGGGTCTGGAGCTAGAGGGGGCTGTAGCTAGAGAGTCTGGAGCTAGAGGGGACTAGAGCTAGAGGGTCTGGAGCTAGAGGGGGCTGGAGCTAGAGGGTCTGGAGCTAGAGGGACTAGAGCTAGAGGGTATGGAGCTAGAGGGGGCTGGAGCTAGAGGGGACTAGAGCTAGAGGGTCTGGAGCTAGAGGGGGCTGGAGCTAGGGCACTTTTTGAGAACTAGTCTATTGTCTATTTTTCTAGCTGTGGGGAAGACGTTTTTTCATATAGAATATAATCTATAGTCAACAAACTCTCTCCTATCGTAGATTCTACAGCTGTTGCTGCCAGTCTACAGAACATTCCAGAAGATTTGTTCATGTAACCCCTATTTGCATTATGTTTCGACACAGACTACTTGATGACATGTTTGGTGTCAGAGAGGCCCAGCTTAGATTTCACATTTGTGATATGCATGTGAACCCTTTCTATACTCACCATTATGCATAATTTGCTATACAAAGAAGGGAAAATCACAGCCAGTAAAGGCGATTTTTGTTTGCATTTGGTGTATACATACCACACTGAAAAGAAATGTTGCCTCAGACGTTTGTGAATGGTGTAGCTCCGGATCAAACAACACATTGTAAATAGTGTGCGTGTTTGATTCACTTACTCGGGTGACTCTGGTATAGTTACTCATATTTACCGGAGCTGATTCGAGCCGCTAGCGTTATTAACCCTTTCAACACCACAGACCTCTAAATTGGCTTACAAAACAGTGTAGATCCAGATGAGCCGGCTCGTGACGAGCCGTCTCATCAGGATCTGCACTTTTTTCAAGTAATATAACTATTTTTAGAAAAAAATTACCCATTTTGATAAATGAACTGATCCAAATGTAATTTTGTTATTAATTTATTGGTCTAAAAATATCATGGCCTAGTCCATGTAAGTTAATTGGTGTTGAATGGGTTAACATTTATAACCGAGTAATACATGTATTGTAGTCGAGTTAATGTGAGCAAGTGAATCAAATGCACTCACTATGCTATCTGATCATGGTTTTACAGTTCTATCCTCACAGAATTATTCAGCAAACTCCTGTTTCTATGACGACTGGATTGATCCAAATTCAGAGATGTTATTATTCCAATTACAAAACTTCAGCAAGGTTGGTTAAACAAATATGACATAAATGTATGCCAGGCAAACAGTATTATTATAAGCAGCAGGTCCCGTGCACCAAGCAATAATATTAAGAGTATATATCCTGGTTAGAGCAGGTAGTGCAGAGCATAACAATATATAATACACACTGTATAATACAAGCACTGCATAATATTATGTCAGCTAGAATGCAAGCAGTGCAACAAGCAGGATCCTCTACCGTAATTGCTCATATATGATGCACATCCATTTTAACTGCGATAAAGACCACATCCGAAGACCAAACTTGGAATACAGCAATCCCACGTTTGGCTTTCTTGGGATTAACTAGATTTCTTCTCTTCCGAGCGTGGTCTTTGTTCACAGGTTCGACTGTTTAGCATTTGGACATCACCACAGAATTTGGATTGTCAAATTTGAGTGGGTATCAGTTAAGGTATGCATTGTACACTAGTGTTTACGGTAACATTCTGAGATTAAAGAAGCATCAAGACAAACGTTCTAGCAAAATCTCCAGCAGACAACAAATAACCAAAGTGCATGTAAACAAGAACGAAGAAATATGTCACATATATCTAAACACTAAATAGTAAATACAAATGTAACTAAAGTGATACGAAATCGCAATAATAAGTATTTGGTACAATATATCAGTTTTCTATAGAATACATATGTATACGTTTCTATTTACAGTGTATTATATTTTCCCAAATATTCCGTACAGATTATACAGAAATGAAACAATTCAACTAACACGATATTTGTTGACATAACAATTTTAATGTAAACAAGTTCAAAATCCATGTGTATAAATGCAACGCGGTATTGAGGACGAAACCATTACACTAAGATATAGCGAAACACGATTTTATTTTGACTACCCGGTAAGTGATTTGTATCTCATTATACCTGGTTGATACCAACTACCTGGATCACCTATATCGTGTTCATTTTATTGGTTTTCTGTTTATATACATATTTCACTTATCGCGTTGGACCAGTACCTGGATCACCTATATCGTGTTTATTTTATTGGTTTTCTGTTTATATACATATTTCACATATCGCGTTGGACCAGTACCTGGATCACCTATATCGTGTTTATTTATGGTCAACAACACACCACCAACCACATTTATTGGTTTTCTGGTTATATACATATTTCACATATCGCGTTGGACCAGTACCTGGATCACCTATATCGTGTTTATTGGTTTTCTGGTTATATACATATTTCACATATCGCGTTGGACCAGTACCTGATCACCTACATCATGTTTATTTTATTGGTTTTCTGTTTATATACATATTTCACATATCGCGTTGGACCAGTACCCTGATTAAATAAACAATCCAGCCATGTAACCAATGATCACATTGAGAAGCACACATCTGTATCTCGCACTGAACACCTACATTGTAATGTAGCATTGAACACCTACATTGTAATGTAGCACTGAACACCTACATTGTAATGTAGCATTGAACACCTACATTGTAATGTAGCACTGAACACCTATATTGTAATGTAGCACTGAACACCTACATTGTAATGTAGCACTGAACACCTACATTGTAATGTAGCACTGAACACCTACATTGTAATGTAGCACTGAACACCTACATTGTAATGTAGCACTGAACACCTACATTGTAATGTAGCACTGAACACTACATTGTAATGTAGCACTGAACATCTACATTGTAATGTAGCACTGAACACCTACATTGTAATGTAGCACTGAACACCTACATTGTAATGTAGCACTGAACACCTACATTGTAATGTAGCACTGAACACCTACATTGTAATGTAGCACTGAACATCTACATTGTAATGTAGCACTGAACACCTACATTGTAATGTAGCACTGAACACCTACATTGTAATGTAGCACTGAACACCTACATTGTAATGTAGCACTGAACACCTACATTGTAATGTAACGGATTATTTTGGACCAAAATGAATTCAATTATCTCTAACCGATAGTATCACAGGATTGTTTACTTCCACAGTTGTGATAGCACAGTGGTATTGCGTTCGCTTCAGGCCCGGAGTTCACACCAAGGCTCATTGCCGCTTATCTCTCTCTCATGGCGATGACTCCATCAGGAATGAGGTCTCGAGAGCGATTAACCCTTTCAACACCACAGATCTCTCAATAGGCTTACAAAAAGTGTAGATCCAGATGAGCCGGCTCGTGACGAGCCGTCTCATCAGGATCTGCACTTTTTTCAAGTAATATAACTATTTTTAGAAAAAAATTACCCATTTTGATAAATGAACTGATCCAAATGTAATTTTGTTATTAATTTATTGGTCTAAAAATATCATGGACCAGTCCATGTCAGTTACTTGGTGTTGAAAGGGTTAATATAATGTTGTAAAAATTGTTTTCACAATCGAGTTAAAACTAAATTTGTACAATAAAAGTACTTCCAAAGAGGAGTAGAATCCAATAATACCACTTCTCGGATGTGGCTAACCATTTAGGAAAATCCGTCTATCTCGCTTCACAGTGTGTATCGTAAAAAACCCCACTGTTTACCGATTGAAAATAACGGTTGGAAGAATGTGATGCAGCAATGCCATTTGTACATGAAAATAATGTCTGTGTTTGGTGCAATTTAATGCCACTTTAAATGCATTCACCATTGCCGTAAATAATTGCCAATTGTCACACGACATACACTGACAATGCCACCACTGACTATGGTAAGAAAGCTGCTCTGGTCCAAGGCTTCCATGTTTACACAAATGTTCTGCATCATTGTGATACACGTACACATTTACCAATATTCTACACGATTACGGTAAACATTATGGTCATTTCGAGCCGTCTCATCAGGATCTGCACTTTTTTGCCAGTAATAATTATTACTATTTTTAGATAAAATTACCCATTTTGATAAATGAACTGATCCAAAGGTAATTTTCTTATTAATTTATTGGTCTGAAAATATCACGCACCAGTCCATGTCAGTTACTTGGGGTTGAATGTGTTAATATATGAAAATTAAAATATGGATGGGAAACATACGATGAGATGATATGTAATAAACAGGATATGTAATAAACAGGATATGTGTAATATCCACACTAACTCTGATGCATTAACAATACACACAAGAGCACCTGTCCAATGACATCATAAGATATTTATGCTTGAACAAGAAATATGTCAACATTGATTGACGTCAACTAGCCTGGGCTCCAGTCTGTCGATTTTTCACTTTTTAACTTCTGGCAAAATGACAGCCTGGGGAAACTGGATTACCAATCGTAGCGCCATCTACTCACACACCCCTCGTTTATACGGGTGTAGATTTGACGAACGACAACTCTTCTCTACAAGATACTATCGCTAAATATGGAAACGGAATTCTATCGGAAATCGCCGAACAGGCACGATTATACACGATCATTTCCGAATATACACGAATGCTCCCGTAGCCTCATTTACATCGCAAACATAAAATTTCCCATTTCTGTGTTATACTGACGAGATGGCGGATTTTAATTATTAAGTTTAAGTGGTAATGGGTCGATTCGGCTTAATTGAAGGAAGGACGACTTAAATCTTGAGTAAATATGTCAAATCAGACGCACATTGTACTTTTTAGAACTATTATCGTTCCGTTTAACCCGTAAACAATGGCGGCCAATAATAAAGTTTTATCAAAATTCCAGTGCCTCGCTTTCGATTCAAGTACAAATAGGATTAATGCTAGTCAATAATTACACGGACAATCCGTCCAGTTTCCCCAGGCGTTGATATGTTCAGAAACTCAATACGGCCCAATTAATAGTCTCGGTGTTAAAATATATATATTTGACTGACCAGGCAAAATATATCGATGCCTGTTCCCAGGCTAGACGTCAACATGTCCCTTGGGTCCTACTAGGCTTTGAAAAAATCAACATTTATAAGAGCTGATTTCCATAGTTCATGATCTAACAGAGGTACTTGTAACATAGTAAAGAAAGGTGGGCATAAGTTATTATGCTGCATAACTCATAAACAAGTTATCAGACCTGAAAGTCATGGTACTACGAGCTTGTCTACTTAATATTGAAGATGTATAAATAGTCTCAATTGAATTAAAACTATAGGAACAGATGGATCTGTAGCCCAGGGGTAACGCGCTGAACTGGTAATCCAGGGATCGCAGGTTTGATCCCCCGCCTGACCCTATCGTATAATGACGTGCACAATGGGTGTATAATTCAAGAATTATTCATCAGACCTGAAAGTGCAGACTATACATGATATTGAAGATGTAAACCTAATCATAAATGATTTGGATGTATGAATTGAGGCCACAACGTTCAGATAAGCTATATGTAATATAGTCACGTTCAAAAGGAGCCATAATTCAATAAATTATTTATCAGACCAGATAATCCAGATAATATGCATGCAGGTATACCTAATCTCCATTCAACTGAAAATTAATTACGATCAGATGCCGTTTCATTCAGCGCCGGCGTTTTACAGTGAAAGATGGTGTAACTTGTGTAAACATGGCAGCCGTACACGGATTCATATCAACTATTTATAACATTCATATATAATGTAACTACGATTGCCCATTCCATAGTTATGTTATTTAACAGTCTTTGAGCAGCACAATTAATGCTCGCGATATCACATACAACATAGATCTATTAATTCTCTGCACATTGATTGGTTCAACTGTCACGTTATAAACATCTACCACAAACGATGCACGAAGAGATGAAGAAAACTTACACACTCACCGTTTCCCAGTGTCGTATATGGCGTCGGTGGTACTACATTTAAGAATAAACACAAAACACATATAGACGACATTTTCATAGGCAGTCGGGCCATGACTTCTTCAGAAATTATATTATACGATTTCGTTAGTAGCGATTTATACGGACTGCTTCCCACGAAATGTTTTTAATTAAATCATGACATCTACCTGTTCCATTCCCTACAACTATTTCCCCCAAGAATAATAGGCTTTACTGCACTATTTTCGACCAAATTTAGGAAATACTAAGCCATGTTCCCGAAATGTAAGAACAAGATCTTCTTTCAATAAAAACAGGCTTAAACAGCTCTGATGTGCATTATTGGATATAGCCTATATATGATGCAATTATGGCTGGCCTATGTAAGGATATAGTACATACCATGTGCCCTGTAAATGTCAACATTATTCCATACTTAACACATTCAACACCAAGTAACTCACATGGACTGGTCCATGATATTCATAAACCAATAAATGAATCAGAAAATCACATTTGGACAAGTTCATTTATCAAAATGGGTAATTATGTCTAAAAATAGTCATATCACTGGCAAAAAGTGCAGATCCTGATGAGACGGCTCGTCACGAGCCGGCTCATCTGGATCTACACTTTTTGTAAGCCTATTTAGAGGTCTGTGGTGTTGAAAGGGTTAAACACTAAAGAGTGATTTTCAGACTCAATGCAGTAACATCATGATCCATATCAACTTTTCAAACGTTTTTAATTATGGTATAATGTTTGCATTAACACAGCACATAATTATTAGGTCATGTACAAGGTTGTTGCATAAGGTGGTTTATTTAGTGCAATATATGGCTTGTTCCAATACCCACACCAAAGCTGGAGAAACTGTCTACTAACTAACCCGTTACCATGGGTACCAATACCCCACGTAGTTTACAAGAGGGTCATGATCGCTCAGAGTCACACACCAGAATCAAACAGGTCAAAATCTCACGGTAGAGGGGGAGGGGTGCAGATCTCAGGGCAAATTGTTACATGATAAGGTGGGGAATAAATTTAAGCTCTTTTCATATAATAGTCATTCAGGTGCCACGGTAAAATTTCAGGTCAAATCATCTATTGGTGGTGGTAACAGGTTGAGACCATCTTGATTTAATTTTGAAACACGTTTACCGATTTTGTTATAATAGTTGCCATGATGCATACACATTTCCATGAAATTGATGAAGAGGTTTGGGAGCAGTTGAAATTTAATTTCAAAAATGGCTACAATGGCAGTCATTTTGGACATGGGATCGAACGGGCAATAAACATGCCTATTTATTATGTATGCTTTTCCAAGATGCTCCACACAAAGTTTAGTAAAAATTTGCATGGCTGCTTCCATGGGCCGAAAACAATTTATGAAAATGGTCGCCCGTGTGGCCAGATATTGAATCGAGAATTCTGGATGGTTTTTAACTACTAACTCTTATAATGCTCATCAAGGGGTTTTTCATAGGAGATGTTTGTTTGAAGAAAATGTGGGCTTTATGTACGCCTGGACACCTGTACTATATGAACTCAGAGCAATAGCTCAACTGAGCGAATAATACTGCCCATGAATCAAACACAATTTCAATCCAATAATTTCAGTAATAGTAGCAAATGAATGAATGTTAACCCTTATTGTGCTGAAAACGAGTATATTCGTTTGCGCAAACAGCACAGACCCAGCTCACATGGCACAGAAGGTGCTGTCTGATCAGGCTCTATGCTGTTTGTTATTCAGATAGAGAAGCCAAACCAATTGGCAGAATAGCAAACAACATAGATCCTGATCAGACATGGCGTTACTCCATGGCTGATCTGGATCTATGTTGTTTGCACATTCCTTCAAATTAATTCAGCATTTTAAGGGTTAAACATAATTTTATCGCTCAAGGTCTCAGCAGAAGACACATCCAATTAGCGACTAGGGAATTTCAATTTTTAACAAATTTATAAATTTGCATTCTATTACAAAATTCGATGCAAATGAAATCTAAATGCCGGTTATTGGTCCACGTATATGAATATCGGGGCTGCTTAGATTGCCGGTTCTGGACTGAGTTTTGGCTCGAAAGAACGATTCTAAGACTGTTCAAAAATTGGTCCATAAAATGTTCAATAATATCAGAAGTTGGTCATAAAAGCTTCAAAATATGCCTTAACCCATTTCATTCGGGATACCGTTCAATCAGTATTTGCAAAGAACATAGAGCCAGATCAACCACGGAATGTGCCGTCTGATCAGGCTCTATGCTGTTTGCTATTCAGATGATCTTGCTAAGACACTTGGCTATGTAGCAAACAACATAGATCCGGGTCAGCACGCAGCATCATACTGTGGCTGAACTGGATCTATGTTGTTTGCAAAAGCCTTTAATTATATCCAGAATTAAATGGGTTAAAACCAAGTTCCAAACAAGTGAATGGAGTTATTACATCTCTGCTGGATAACACAATAGCAGCCGGCTAGTTAGTAAAATAACAAAATGTCATATGTAACAGCCCGGGATGCCATAAATAGCAGGTTAGAACGCCATGGCTGATCTGGATCTATGTTGTTTGCAAATGTGATTTTATTTACTCAGCAGGCAAAGGGTTAAATACTTTTCATTCAATTTGAATGCAATAATTTCATATTTTTATTACCCAAAGATGAAGGACGATTATAGGTAATATAACATCACAAACATTTACCATCAAAGCAAATATTTTAGTTTGACAATTGTAGACGCTATGCTAATAGTGGACAATTTCGGGAACAGCCAGAATTGGTTTTGGACCAGCCAGAATTGGTTTTGGACAAGCCAGAATTGGTTAGAATTGATTTTGGACCAGCCAGAATTGGTTTTGGACCAGCCAGAATTGGTTTTGGACCAGCCAGAATTGGTTAGAATTGATTTTGGACCAGCCAGAATTGATTTTGGACGAGCCAGAATTGGTTAGAATTGATTTTGGACCAGCCAGAATTGGTTTTGAACATCTTAGCA
This sequence comes from Archivesica marissinica, assembly GCA_014843695.1. Taxonomy (NCBI): domain Eukaryota; kingdom Metazoa; phylum Mollusca; class Bivalvia; order Venerida; family Vesicomyidae; genus Archivesica; species Archivesica marissinica. The sequence continues at coordinate 26,295,190 of CM026400.1, read as the reverse complement.
GCCCCTGATGTCTGTAACATTTCATTTTGCAAATATACCGTATGCATGACCAATACCATGTACTTTTAAAATTCATGGTCAGCGTTGATTAATGAGCAGTACATGTATTAACAAATTGAAAATAAAAACATTCAAAGGAAATGTCAACACAGAAAAGAACAAGAAAATAAACTTACGCACTCACCGTTTCCCAGTGCTGAATATGATGCTGGTGGTGCTATATACAAGTATAAAGATAAGCCAAGGTTAGTGGAGAGTTCTACAATATCAGTACATATAATAGCAACAGTGAGTAGATATGTCCCACTAGAATGTGGACGGACCTACACAACCCCAACATGGGTACTACTAGCAAGATTCAGAATTGCCAAAAGGGAGGCCCACGGTGCTCTCCTGCAATTATAGTATTCTGAAAATGCACAAAATGTAATGATCGTGAAAAGTGTTAGTTGGTGTGCTATGCACCCAGAGAAGGGTCCTTAAATGCGTAGATCTGCACATAGATGCCAAGCTAGGATATATAGCACTTCTGATAGACGATTGGTTATCACAATGCATGTTTATATACCACAGCAATCGGATTATATTTCTGTTGGCTTTTATTAAACTGCAGGAAGTGTCATGAGCTCTGGCAGCGCATAATGTACAATGGACTCAGGAGCGAGCCCAAATCCACAAAACTGAAAGGTCAATGCATTAGGAAGCTTCAGACATCTTACAGGGTGACTAAACTATGTCATATTTGTACAACAAAAAACACCAAAAAACAAAAAAAACACCAAAAAAACAAAAAACAACAAAAAACACAAAAAATCAAATGTAGATTTGGTACACTCAAATGTAGATTTGGTACAATAAATGTAGATTTTGTACACTCAATGTAGATTTGATACAATCAAATGTAGATTTGGTACAATCAAATGTAGATTTGGTACACTCAAATCAGCTAATTTTTTATTAACATTTGACTCACATTTTTTAATAAAATAAAGTGCACGAAACAGCAGAAATCTTATCAGGATATGCTAGTCAGATGACCTGCTCAAAACAGTTTGTGACATAGTTTATCCACACTGGTTTAGATAATCCATTAGATGAGAAGAAGGTTTTTGAATGTAATTATTAGACAGAAAGAACTGAAACACTTATTATCTAATTAAACTAAAAAATATAACAGCCTATAACAATTCTGCCTATTTGAGAGTCCACAATCTAGTACAGCCTGCTGTATAAATCAGTTATTCGCGGAAATATGTCCACAATCTAGTGAAACTTGCTGTAAGAAATCAATTATTCAGGTAATACGTCCAGAGTCTAGTGAAACCTGCTGTAGGAAAACATCATTTATTCTAAGCAACCAGATTATGGGACAGATTTATTTCACACTGAAAATTTATTGAACCTACCAAACTCCTCCAACTCAAAACAGGCATTTTGATTGGTTGACTACATTAATTTTAATATCTCTTAAATTCAACCAATCAACGACCTTGAAATATGGGATAATTTAATGTGAAGATTTCAACACGTTTTTGTATGGAATTTAATTATTGTCTACAACCAAGTTGTTTACTTGTAAATTATTCATATTTATATCAACAATAACGTATTATGGTATGCTGGTAAAGCAAAAATAGGGACATGTCATGTACATGATCTGACCGTAAAGTTCAAAGCAGAAATAGCTTGCCCATCTTCTATGTGGCTTGCTAAATTAAAGCCATAGTAGGGAACACCGCCTTATGTTAATCTGGTTGCCATAGAATCAGAGAGAATATTTCTAATCTATGTAACAAAATGCTTATTCTAGGTGACAAGATTTCTAAGTGTCATGAACAAACAGTATTACTGCACTAAAATATCATTTCAACAAAATTGTCAAAGAGGAGCCTCTTTGTGGGAAAACCTAAACCTGGAAGTCTTGTCAACTAAGTCATATAGCAAAGTACATGTGTATACGAAAAGGCCCAATAACTACATGTACCATATTGCTCATAATAAATGCCCCAGGGTGTGTAACATTTTTTTCGAAAAAAGGGGGGGTATTTAATGCCAATAAATCATAAATTGATAGTGTCAGACTGTCTGCCCATCTTAGTTAACCCCTATTGTGGCTACAGTTACTGTGCTTAGTGTAAACATTCAAGATTACAAAATGTATATAATAATGGATTAATTATTGGATAGCTATGCAATAAACTTTGATTGTATTTTATTTCATAAAATAAATGGGGGGTGTGTTTATTGGTAGCAATATGGCAAATAAAAGCCAAAATTGAAATATTGTAAACGCGTATCTCATTCTTGCCAGACACACGGACATTGCTTGATGAAAACTGGAAGTGAATACTTACATACGTAATGGGAATTTACATTTATGAACAATGATAACAATTTGTTCTCAATCATGCCATATGCAACATGATACAACAAATCTGTCTTTACTGTGGCATGTTGATACAATGAAACAATGATTGAACCAGCTATACATAAGCTTCCGCTACATCAACCAGCTATACATAACCTTCCGCTACATCAACCAGCTATACATAAGCTTCCGCTACATCAACCAGCAATACATAAGCTTCCGCTACATCAACCAGCTATACATAACATTCCGTTACATCAACCAGCCAAACATAACATTCTGTTACATCAACCAGCTATACATAACCTTCCGTTACATCAACCAGCTATACATAACCTTCTGTTACATCAACCAGCTATACATAACCTTCTGTATAACCTTCTGTTACTTCAACCAGCAATACATAACCTTCTGTTGCTTCAACCAGCTATACATAACCTTCCATTACTTCAACCAGCAGTACATAACCTTCCGTTACATCAACCAGCTATACATAACCTTCCGTTACTTCAACCAGCTATACATAACCTTCTGTTACTTCAACCAGCAATACATAACCTTCTGTTACTTCAACCAGCTATACATAACCTTCCGTTACATCAACCAGCTATACATAACCTTCTGTTACTTCAACCAGCAATACATAACCTTCTGTTACTTCAACCAGCTATACATAACCTTCCGTTACATCAACCAGCTATACATAACCTTCCATTACATCAACCAGCAATACATAACCTTCCGTTACATCAACCAGCTATACATAACCTTCCATTACATCAACCTGCTATACATAACCTTCCGTTACTTCAACCAGCTATACATAACCTTCCATTACATCAACCAGCTATACATAACCTTCCGTTACATCAACCAGCAATACATAACCTTCCGTTACTTCAACCAGCTATACATAACCTTCCGTTACTTCAACCAGCAATACATAACCTTCCGTTACTTCAACCAGCAATACATAACCTTCTGTTACTTCAACAAGCTATACATAACCTTCCGTTACTTCAACCAGCTATACATAACCTTCCGTTACATCCACCAGCCATACATAACCTTCCGTTACTTCAACCAGCCATACATAACCTTCTGCTACATCAACCAGCTATACATAACCGTCCGTTACTTCAACCAGCTATACATAACCTTCCATTACATCAACCAGCAATACATAACCTTCCGTTACATCAACCAGCTATACATAACCTTCCGTTACATCAACCTGCTATACATAACCTTCCGTTACATCAACCAGCTATACATAACCTTCCGTTACATCAACCAGCTATACATAACCTTCCGTTACTTCAACCAGCAATACATAACCTTCTGTTACATCAACCAGCTATACATAACCTTCCGTTACATCAACCAGCTATACATAACCTTCCGTTACTTCAACCAGCTATACATAACCTTCCGTTACTTGATTTGAAACAGGAATGCATGTATAACAAGACTGGGTGATTGAAGAAATTCTCAACTACAGATTCCATTTTACACTTCCAGTCATTTGAAGTCACAACATAATTTTTTATTGTCTACTGCGATAGGTTGTTACAATGGAACACGAAAATCGACACAAAACAACTGAAGGCGAGTTACAGCTGTTTCAATGCATTTCATGCTCGCTATATCAACAGTTACAGTAGAAACAATATATTGTACTGGGGTGCATCGGATAAACAATATTTTACTTTTGGCGGAAATATTTAGCCATCACAAAGACAAATACAGTAATATGCAATAATACGGAAAACCAAAGTGCAACAAAATTCTCATTTTACCAATTGATAACAAGTGAAGAAGACTAATGTAATATATCTCAGTCCATGCACTAGCAGATATACATGTATATAAGACAAGTCATCACAACTTCTAGTCATCAGATTCATACATGTACATTTAGCAGATCAGCGATCATTCTAGAGGGCGATGTGGGCGAAATAGTCGCCCTAGGGACCCTGACTTCGCCCTCTGGGGGCCCAACTTCTCCCTAAAAAAAATGTCTCAGTCCATGCACTAGATATACATGTATATAAGACAAGTCATCACAACTTCTACCGGTAGTCATCAGATTCATGTACATGCAGCATTTTTTTATCACGATTCAGTACATTCTATGTAAACACATACCGTTTTACTCGCCTATAAGACAGGATTTTCATCACAAGATTATGGCCTCAAAGTGGTTTCACGTTTTTTAAGCTAAAATAATTTTAATCAAATCAGTTTGTTCAGACTTGATAATTCATGACCTTAGTTTATACAAATTTATTTTTAGCTCCATTGCGAAACAAGTTCTAATTCATGACCGTATAATTGAGATAACTCAAAAGTTGTAACAAAACCATGCACTGTTATAGCTGTCTGTAAACTGAACTTGTCAATAGCATTTTAGCCAATCAAGTTTAGTGTTGTGCATCAGTGCAGTTTTTTATGATTTGGCATAATTTACATGTACAGTGTTTGACCTTTAGTTCCGAGTGGTTCCCATTTTTTCAACACGTGTTATACGGGGGGGGGGGTCTATGCAAATTACCACTGATTTAAGACCAATATATGATGGTCATCTTATAGTCAAGATCGTCTTATTACGTTATATTTCGGGTTTTACTGATTTAAGACCAATATATAATGGTCATCTTATAGTCAAGATCGTCTTATTGTTAGGTTATATTTCAGGTTTTACGCCTGCATCAGCACCATTTCGGGCTATATCGCCGGCGGACAGTTTACCTAACAACACCTTTCCTGGGCAGGCTCCAGCGGTTAACCAGTACTTGGGTGCACCAACCTCCGTAAGAAACTGCCAACTTTTTTCATATCAATGAGACACGGTCTGAGCGGGGCTCGAACCCGTGACCATCAGTGATGATAGGTTACAGTGGTATACAAGTCAGCGACATTAACCACTCGACCACGGAGGTGGCCAAGATCGTCTTATTGGCGAGTATGTACGGTTCTGTGAATGTAAGTATCATCCATGCCACAACTGGTCACATTACATTCTAAACAATGCAACAATGTACACAGTTAATATGTGAAGCCTTTGTGGAGCCCAAGATGGAAAAACTACCATTCCATTAGGGAGACACATAGAGCATTTATCGAGAACAAAGTCTAGAGTTCTCAGCTGCACTATTTGTATTTTAGTGATACATAGCTATTTACGGACATACATCTTGGACCATCTTAGTGGGGACACCCCTCCATGAATCCAGAAGAGGAATACATTTCAAGTGTATACAAAAAATATATGATACAACTATAAATGCAACGCGATATTGAGGACGAAACCATTACACTAAGATATAGCGAAACACGCTTTTATTTTGACTAAGTGATTGTATATCATTATACCTGGTTGATACCAACTACCTGGATCACCTACATCGTGTTTATTTTATTGGTTTTCTGTTTATATACATATTTCACATATCGCGTTGGACCAGTACCTGGATCACCTATATCGTGTTTATTTTATTGGTTTTCTGTTTATATACATATTTCACATAGCGCGTTGGACCAGTACCTGTGCTACATGTGCCAACATGTACTCGCCCTGAAAATACAAATGTATTTATTTACATGCCAATGAACCTTACTGTACATTCATGAAACCACTTAGTACTCCAACATGATAACCTATTTCTTCAAGTAAAAAATTGTTGAAACACAGCTCTGGTGATTTGTTTCATTTTGTGTGCCTTGATAAATTTTAACAAACACATGATAATTAATGTTTACAAGAAGCGGATATCATTCGATTACGCTGCCCAGGAACCCTTCAACCCACTATATTGGGCTCAAGCAACAAGGCGATTCGGACGAAGTAGTCACTTTGTTGTTCATAGCTTTGCGGAATATGGAACCATAATTTGTAGCTGGTAAAAATCATGTTTTCACCCTAATTATTCTGGAGGGAGAATTGGCGTTATCCAAAAATATGGGCCTGGCATGATCCCTTTGTATGATCACATAATATGTTGTACCATCAAGGCATAATGTTATAACATCTGGGGTCAAAGAATCTACTCGGCACAGCATGTTGTTTGTCATTATTGCTGACAAAGAAAAACCATTGTCTGCCAGTATGGTGGACTGAGTTAATATTGCTTCAGTATAACTAAACCATGTTCTACAAATGTATTTAGGTATACAAAAATATGCTCATACATGTACATGACATTCCTTTCGTAAAATAATGGGGACAAACATGAAATGCTCGCAAAGTGTCTGTAGACTTTAAATTCACCGTCTTCCAAAATTGGGACAAAATTATAAAAGTTTGTTGAAATTATGCAATAGATTTTAATCCCAAGGAATTCATGGCTGCTTTTAGTCGAAGCACTAATATTTTGTGACTAACCACAATGTCCAAATGCTATCTCATGGTGGCAGAGTTGAAACACCCGCAAGAGGAATTTTTGCAATGCCCATGAGCAGAGTTTGTGCACATATGGCAAGAAAAGTAATTTTTATAACTACTTATTTTCAGAATGGGAATCTATATGAAGATGACGTTTGTACATAACGGAATACAGGTACAGGAAATACTTTCTAGTGGTGATGGTTTGTCTACCTGTGGTAAATATCGTTAATAAATGGAGATGGTTGTCTAATTTTCTGCATTTCTGATACTGCTGTAACATTCCTTACACCACTCTTATTATTCTACTGGGGAATGAAAATAATGGTTGGCAAATTTAGAACGGTTGGGTGGTGTTTTATTTTATTCAAATTGTCTTTTCTCCATGCTTAAGTGAGTACTTGTATACAGAGACTTCGACATTTATCAAATCTCAGCTACATGTAACATGCCAAATGCTGGGAGTTTTCAATTTCAACTAAATTCTTTAATGCCTGAACATTCAATAACAATGTACTATTATCTCAACAAAACGTAGTGTCTGTGATGCACAATACCACATCACTGACGTGCACATCAAATACTGATTTCGCTACAACATCACTAATATTTACAAGTCAATACCTGTTTCTTCTAGTATAGTCTGTATATAATCTGATGGTCATTTGAACAGCCATACATTTGTAGCTATTGAAAACAGACAATACCACATGTCTAAATAATTAATAGCATGACCAATAAATAGTACACAAAACAACAGTATATAATAAATAGTACATGTTCTTTATTGCAACATAACATGATTTAACAGTGCTCCCATACAGGAACCCCTCAATTGCGAAAGATATGAAACTACTATTCAAATATAATTCTTTTCGGTTAAACGAAGTGAATTAGAAGAGAATTATTTCCCCTAGTATTGTTCCTGACGGACCACTGCGGGGCGCTTTTTCGCGCTCTGGCGAGCACGATTTTTTCGCTTTGCGAAGTGGTCAGTTCACTTCAGCGCTTGGTCACTCGACTGTCAACATGTCCGTAGAAATTTTTTAATTTTAACACTTGTATTTCATGTGTGTGTTCCATTTTGTAAATAAAATTATACACTGAACGGATTTCGAGGCAGGATAGTTATAAGTTGATTAGATAGAAAATCACTGGGTTTTTTAAATCGGTTCGGTGTATATGACATCATGATATTATATTCATGTTGGGACATGTGAATAACTGTTAATGACTGTTAACTCAATAAGATGAGTGGAAACGTGTTTATATTGATAATGATTATATACGAATGTGTTTGTACATGTGCAGTCGACACCAAGTCGCTTACAACAAATTAAACTATTATTCATTGAAACTGTGTTCATATTCTTTATGGTATTAATGTTTTATTGTGACAGTTCTTGTCCGTGGGGTACGATTTGAGGGGACTGTACTTACCACAATGATTACCACAAGAAAACATTTAGTGATATGCACATTCCGTTCATCTGTTGTTCTATTGGGCCAGTAATAATTGGAAGTCGTGATAGCGCAGTGGATACACGTTCGCTTCAGGTGCGAAAGGTCCGGAGTTCGAGCCCTGTTGGAGCCGTTACGATTGTGCCCTTAGGCAAGGCATTTAAATTCCACGTTGCCTCTTCTCTCTCCCTCGTGGCGATGGATTACATCAGGAATGAGGTCTCGAGAGTGATTAATATAAGTTGAAATAACTTGTTTCGCAATCGAGCTAAAATAAATTTGTATAAACTATAGTTTCTGCCAAATATATAACCGGGACACGACAATGTGAACAGAAGTGATGGATGGGCATCGATTTAGCAATTCCATTTTTTTTACCAAATAAAATGTTACTAAATGCACATGTATAACTGTTTTTCAATCAATCAATTAATATTCAAACATAAAGGAATAGTCCCATGCAGGCTCCGAGGTGCAGTCGTGATTTTATCTCTATCAAACAAAAGCAAGTGATGACATGTTGAAATCATTTTGCCCAACAATGTTGAAAACTCTGGTTCAACGTTTATTAATAGTGGCTAACAAAAAAGACCATGCCTTTTTTGGGACATTCATGTAACTTAGATATTATTGACACAGGAGTTTAATTGAGCTATACATCCGGCAGCATGAATTCTGCTGGAGCAATAGAATGGAGAACGTGACATTTGACATGTACACATGACCCAGAATAGAATTACAGGTGTTCTGGTCACTATATATAGATTTGATATTTTCGGAAAGAAATATCAAGCGATTGTTTTACAGTTTATATATCTACGTATATCTATGTATGGTGAACAGCGGGAAATATTGTATTCAGCAAGGTGTAAGATCATATTGGATCTTCCACTGAAATCGGAAAATTAACGTTGGAAAAATAATACCAACAAATGATCCATGTACCTATGAAAACTCCATTTTACTTTTGTCACGAATCGACACGTCAATTTATTTTCGCAACATCGGAGTGAAATTGCTCCAGGCAAATAATCAATCTGTCTTTGGTCCATTTTATTCCATTCAATTTAAAGCGGAATTTCATGACAAAACGAAAATCGACCGAATTTGCATGGCATGCGTGGGTTGCGTGTTCTGTCTGGCATGTACTGTATTCCTGCACCTATAGTTATGCTTCCAATATTTTTGCTTCCATTCGTATAGAATGTTGTGTAATTATCTATCCCTGAATACTGACAACTCCTCGTGTGAGTGTTACTGGCAGGTCAGTCTGTTGTAGCAGAGAGTAGACCACCCATATTTCCTGGGCAAGAACCAGTACTCAACTCTCCAACCTCCGTAAGCGACTGACAACTTTCTCACATATCACCACTTAATACACAGTGGAAGTCGTGATAGCGCAGTAGATGCACGTTCGCTTCAGGTGTGAAAGGTCCGGAGTTTGAGCCCCATTGGAGCCGTTACGATTGTGCCCTTAGGAGGCATTTAAATTCCATGTTGCCTCTTCTCTCTCCCTCGTGGCGATGGATTCCATCAGGAATGAGGTCTCGAGAGTGATTTTTATAAGTTGAAATAACTTGTTTCGCAATCGAGCTAAAATAAATTTGTATAAACTACCACTTAATACTTGTCCCCGATAGGGAGGGAACCTGCAGCCCTGATCATTGTGGTGAAAGGCGAGTTGTAACGACAGCAAGTTGGGATTTTTTAATCTTTTTTTATACTTTGTATGTGTCTGTGTCTAAATCATTTATTTGGAATAGGAAACGGGTCAATAATTATATAAATTTATCTGCTCAGGAAGGTCATATGATAGTTATGTGACAATGTCATAATGTGCAGGTCAATTCAAATATAGTGTTCCTCTTACAGCTTTTTAACATTTTTTCTTCAAAAATACTATTGTCCAAGATATTTACTATTTATGCTAATTCAGTTTCATCCATTTTTTTTCCAAATCCAACCTGGCGTCTCTATTCACCAAGTGCACTGACAAATTCATATCAGGCTGTTAGAGACATGGTATGGCAGTAAAATCAGCAGCAAGATAGTATGGTGTGCCATTCTCCACATTAAGTGACATTTCTCTCCATGTCACAACTTACCTCATATTGAAGAGTAATCATAATTTGTTGGGTGTTAAATTCCTCCGTTTCGAGTATCAATTATTACTATGCCCAATGTTAATTAGCTTTTTGGAACGTAACTGTAATCAACATTTCTGTTACATGAATTTTCAAGGTCGGCCGATAATAGGTACTTTATTCGACACTCTGTTGAAAATCAAATGCGAGTGAATGTGTATTTTATTTTGAACATTTGTTACATAATCTCAGCTTAGACAATTGCATTAAATGCAGAAATGATCATTTTACTTAGTAACATTATTCCACTTGCCGTAAAAGAGACGGACTAGACGACATTCACCGAAAAGCATTAGACGGCCGATTACCGTTACGCCAATGGTAATATTATTCCATTTGCCGTAAAAGAGACTGACTAGAAGACATTCACCGAAAAGCATTAGACGGCCGATTACCGGTACGCCAATGGTAATATGTGAAAACCATAGGTACTAAAGCAACTGTTTTGAGAGCAATGACGTCATTAGCGTTCTGGATGCAAACAAAAATCACCTGACTAAACAAAGGCCGATAACAGGCTCTGGCCGATATCAGCCATTCATGATTCAGGGATGTTGACGATATCTCTCAAACTCATGACAGTTCCTGTTCAGCGCTCGGTTATATACCTGTTCCTGTAAACGAGATCATTGGTCTTCAACCAGATCATAACACATTAGCTCTCTTAGCCTGAACTATCACGAGAGACATTTCCTTCTTTTATTTCTCTAGTCCAGGTCCCACTATCCACGCCTCTGCGGATATCAGGATTACGAAAAAAACAAAATGCACAATTTAAAATGGAGAAAACAGCATGTTTAAGGGAGAAAACAGCATGTCAACAACATGCGAATTGTAATATCTAATTATGACCACACCTGTGCTCGATCAGAAGGATTTGGAACGTTTTTGGACTTTAGGAGTGCACTCAGGTCGCCTATATCGATCCTGCCATCTTTGTTGCGGTCTATGGAATTGAACAGTTCAGCAAACCGTTCCTCATCTTCCTTGCTTATGATAGGTCCCTTAGACATTGTAAATAACAGCAATATTAAGACAAATTTAAACTAAAATATTAGTTTTAGCCAAGTTGCACTAGTTTCGGCGAGAAAGAAATGAGCCTGTTTGATTGGTCGGCTAACCGGTGTGACGATTTTGTTCGTCTGCGGTGAAGTAGCTATCCACCCGGCCTCACGTTTTCTTATCAACTAGGTGCAACTCATCTACATTATCCCAACTAGATCACACCGTAGATTGTGCCGCCCAGGTACAGGAGTCAGATGAATGAAACCAGTTGAGATTCAAATAATTATGTGACACCTGAAACGTCAGAACGTTTGGCGTCCAGTAGTAGAGTGTCCGATTTGGGAACGAATGGACCCGGCGGCGGTCAGGGCACGTATGTGGAGCCCTAGCTTGAGCAAGGCACCTCACATACACATTGATTAGTACTGGTTAAACGATTGGGTCAACTAAGCCTCAATTCAATTCAGAATCTATTTATTGTCGGAGTTTTATAGTCTGCCGACATATATATACAGTCGAATCCCAGTCTGTCGACTTGTGTTGACAATCTGGACTCGTACTCCCTCTAATCGATATATAATGTCTGCTTTTAACTATAGCTTTGTATATCCTTTATATTTTTAACTTACACATAGCATTTTAGATTAACTGGCTGTGTAATACTGCATCTGCCAATCATAATCATAAATGAGTGTTCGACAGTAGATCTAATAAGTTGAAGTTAGTTTAAACATATTTTATTTTACCAATATTTACATCATGTTGTAACATTAATATACAAGAACAAATGGATTAAATCGGAAGCTAGTAGCTTATTTAGATGTTCTCCATGACAAACATAATTTTCATAAACTATGGCAGAGTGTATATACATAAGTTGAAGTTGAAGTTTTACAACCAAATAACATTAACAGCATAGCTGTTTACCGACATACAACATATAAATAATGTTTAAAGTAATAGACAAAGACATAATGATCAATAAAAACAATAGCAAGTATCATTAAAGGGATTAAAGTGTCAAGCTACAAAAACGCTACGTATTAATTACGATTAACGATAATAAAACATGGAGTATGATGGACACACTATGTTGTATGGCCAGTGCACACATGCAGCCTGGCTGTCAACGATGTGTACCATGTAAGAAAGACACATACTAATTGTTGACATGATATGAAGACGGCATGCATATCTAAAACATTCATAAGCAACACATACAAGGGTTTAAAACAAGAATAATCATCAACGATGGGAAGTTAACAAGCATGCCCAAGAAAATATGGCTAGGTCCCCGCAAGGGATTTTACATAAATGGAACATACATGTATACGTCAATTTCTATGAAATATATTTTGTTCTCGATAATAATTGCCCAATTGTACAGATATATAGTACTTACAATACAAAGGTACAGACAGTGGCGTTCGCGGTTCAGTGGTAGAGCGTAGGATTTCAACTCAACTGTTGAATCATAGCTGTTACACTTCCATGGTTTTGATAATTATATTGTCTATTAAGTACACATATTGCAGCATTTCTTTGCACCTATCTAATTTGTTTAATTTGACCTTGTTGGAAATAATTCCATATATTGAATTGTATTCCACCTTTGGTAGTACTAGTGATTGATATGCTCTTTCCTTGACCTTCTTCAGACAGTGTTTTAGATTACGTTTTAAAACCTATAACTCTAGATGCCGTGCTGGTCATAATATCAATGTGTATATTAAATTTCATATTTTCAGCAATTTCAACCACACGACATGGATGCTGTTTTGCAACTTGTAAAATATATCCCTTCATCTGATAGTCAAAGGATCGTTTAGATTGTTTTGTTGTTAAGTTTATATTTGCACACTTGTTAATATTAATTTCATCTGCCAGGGATCGCTCCATTTAATATATTTATTTAAAATAAAATTGTTTGCTAACTTTATAGGTTAATAAATCAACACGGTCATCAGCAAATAGTCTGATATAAGATGATATGCTATGGGCAATGTCATTGATGTAAACCAAGAATAATGTCGGTCCTAACACCGTTCCCTGAGGGACACCAGACGTGACAGAAGAGGATCATGATGCTGCACCGTCTATTACTACTTGTTGTATACCTATGAGGAATTCATGACAGAGTGTCGTCCCGGATTCCACTTTAAGACTTAACTTATCTGATAGCCTCAGAATCAAAGTCGTTGAATTTCCTGAAGAATATTATTACCATCTAAAGGGTTAATAATTTATGAAACTACAATGTGTTCCAACATCTTTGAAAAACGAAGGCTGTTAATGAAACGGGTCTATAGTTTGATGGTTTTTTCTATTGCCCTTTTAAAAATACCAGCACTACGTTTCATTCTTCCAATCAGTGGGAATTTGTGAAGTATCTAGTGCATGTTGGTATGTAAATGGGCGTGGAAATGCGAGCAACAAATCATTTATATAATACTACAAACATTTTGTTAAAAAATATTTTATTTCTTTTTTTGTCTTTCCTATTTTTCTTTATATTTTTTTACATTGTTACATTGATATTAATAACTCATTTGAATTTATAAATATTCCAATAGTGATGATGATTGAGTTTATTTACCCTCGCCTCCGGCGAACCATATGGGCGAACGATATTCCAATAACTATGCACGCTACTACTTAAAGGCCTGCAGTTTGACCCCGTCCAATTGTAAAGATTTATACTTTACTACCTGTTCCATGTGATTAGTGGCTTGTATCAACAATGTAGCAGTACATTCAGTATAATTTGGCGTATGTAGGTATTTTCTAACGGTTAATATGCACGATCACTCTGTGAGCTGAGAATTAGTCAAAATGAGGCCCTGACAATTTAAGTAAACGTATATTATTGATTGTAAAGAAAATTGATAGTTATGAGTATTCAAACTACATAATCCAGATCAGCCCAGGGACATAGATTACATGTTATGTAGGTGCCTCATCAGCCGTAGCGTAATCACTGAGACTGATAATTTGTATGCATGTATATAATATGTATGTATTTATATGAATAAACTATATGTGTTCGTTATATGGTAACCTTCATACTTCATTTAATTATATATCTACAGTATTATTCGCAAGTTTTCTGTTATATTTTAAATATTTCTCTGTGTCAGTGTGTGTTTACCGATATTGATGCTACATAATAATCACAGTGAATGCTATGAGTACATGTATAATATTATAATTATAATCTCTTGAACATACGAGTATTACACATATTCTGCCGATTTCTACAAGATGCCATTGAGTAAAATAACAATGTATGTAACTGATGAGCAGAGAAAAGAATTGCTGACTTTCTTGCAAAATAAGAACTGGGACGTAGAGATGGAAATAGAAGAAACAGCCACCGCCATGCCCGTTGCAGAGGCTGCTTACGTACCTCCCCCTATGCCTCAGCATGCTGAAGGTGTTGCTGAGTGTCCACTGTGCTTGTGTTCCCCTTGCATAATAAATGAACAGAACAAACAACTTTGGTGGCCTGCTAATAATCGTCCACCGCATAATCTAAATTCACATGAGAGAAAGCTTCTATACAGGAGGTTTTGGGCAATGCTATATAATTGTGGCGCATGGAAAGATGTCAGATATATAGAGAGAAAAGTAGCGGCTAGAAGAGGAGACTGTACTTGGCATAAGAGGGAACTGATGCCTGAATGTGTGGTACAGCAATGCAGGAACTGGCTGCCTAACCCGCACAACCAGCCTTATTTGGGCCATAAGTGGAGTTGAATTGTTTATACCAGTTGTAAGTACTATAAAAATACAGAACTTCAATTTCAGCAATTTATAACCTCTGATATGTACGTGGGTCATAATAGATATAAGTGTTATTATGTATGTATTAGATGTATACCATGCAGGGCCTCGCATGTGGCAAATACGATGTGCGTCGACCGTCAGATTTGTACCGCTATTCCTCGTGTGTTTAGTGCGTCGACCGTCAGATTTGTACCGCTATTCCTCGTGTGTTTAAGGTCAAATATAGGTCAACCTGCAGGCCTTTAAGAACCATAGAAAAGGTCTGCTCATTCTGTCACATATAAGGGGAGGGTCGTCACTAATGTTGGTAAAACGTAATGTGACCCAACCAATTTGCTTCTTATAAATTATAACAGTTTCACTCATATAATATTCGTTGCATTTCATTTATTGTATGACAATTGTGCAGTGTATATGTACGTCATTTGAAGGCAATGTCATATGTTTAAACAGACTGTTGGCATAAGTTCGTTAAAATAGGTAAGATTTCTGACTGAATCACTTTCAATACAGAGATTGGCAGACAGTCAACTGGTCTTTTTAATTATCATTTTGCCTGTTAGGCCGAATGCATTTGTTGAGGCCCCATAAGTAGGTAATCTCGTTTATTTGTTCAATGTAACATATACATATTCACAGAAATCACATCCAACACAAGCAATTATGGAAGATCCTAATAGGAGCAGTTGTCTCTCTTAACCATAAAGGAAAAAAACCAATGTAATATTTTGACATGAAATTTTACAAAATTACTAATGCTAATAAAATAATGAAAAGATAAATTCTTTCAGAATCTAAAGACTTGTTCGAAAGAAATGACCAGACTAGAGACTTGGTTTTATATCAGACGTTTTGTACGATAGCCTAATTTTTAAGATACTTTAATACATTTAAATAAAGATATCTAACGTTGAACTTTTTTCAGAGCATACATGTATCTGAATATTCGTTAGTTGTTTTTTTTATCAAAAAAGATATTTATAACAATTATCATTGTTTTCAATAATTTTCAACACTAATTTAATGTTATAGTGATGCAGCTATATATATATTTGCAGTTTTTCCTTTGTGAATACCGAGCAGAATTGTTAGTTTAATAAATCGACATTTGGGTGAGCACATTCAACACGAATCGTCTAATGGGTAAACTATAAACTATACACACGACGACTGGGTTGATAGCATCTGCCTTTCACGAAGTGTCAATTTCACGAACACCGTAGCACATGTGCAAGTTGTCAAAATAATTGTGAAATTTGCGAACATTAAGGAAGAAAGAAATAGTTTTAGCGGTTTATAGGTATCAGTTTTAACGAATATTTGCCTTTCTAATTAATCCAACTAAACTATTTGTCTGTTTCCGTTTGTCTTGCATATCAGGTCTGTATACTTGATATATTTCCGGACAAGTTTCAGTTTGGGTATTCACCGTATTGGCCATTTAGCCCGTCAACGTATGCATATTACTTTAATGTCAAACCCCTCGCGGGGACTTAGACATGTTTTCCTGCGCAGTCTTAGCCGACCTAAGCGATTAACCAGTACTAAGCAATGTGTGTGAGGTGCCCTTGCTCGACCGAGTATCGAACCAGGGACCGTTCGATTCCAAATCCGACGCTCTACCACTGGACCACGGATGCCACACAACTTGGGTTAGGCATAGGTATAGAGGCAGTACTCCCACAAAACAGGTGGCAGTAGACTAAAGCTGAAATGTAGAATACTCTTTAAATTGAAAATAAAAGTCTTCCGTTAATGTTGAACCGCTCGCAGGGACGTATACATGTATATATTAACCGTAACCCTAATTGTATATTTCGTTACTGCCTCAATCATGTCCATGTTACTTGCTGAAGTAACTAGATCTAGATATATTGGTATATCGTGTGTCATTTTGTTTCAGATCAACAGCAGCATTAGGAGAATGGTAGATAGCGAGGGCACTGTGACAGATGGTCATGTTAGTATTGCTGAAGATAATGAATACTTCAAGAGAATGTGGAGTCTGGTTCCCCCATCAGCAACAACAGAAATTGTAGCTGAGAATGAGAACAAGGAAGGTAGGTCATGTGGTGTCTAGTTACAGATTAGGATTAAAAAGATCTGCACCCATCCAGGTACAAGGAAGATATGTCATGTGGTGTCTAGTTCACCAACCAGGATAAAAAGATCTGCAACAACCCAGGTTCAAGGAAGGTATGTCATGTGGTGTCTAGTTCACCAACCAGGATAAAAAATTCTGCAACCATCCAGGTACAAGGAAGGTAGGTCATGTGGTGTCTAGTTCACCAACCAGGATAAAAAATTCTGCAACAACCCAGGTTCAAGGAAGGTAGGTCATGTGGTGTCTAGTTCACCATCCAGGTTCAAGGAAGATATGTCGCATGTTTGTTTATTTTTGTAATTCCTAATGTTTAAGAAACTTGCAGTAAGCAGATTTAACATCATAATCATGCCAACACTTTTATCTGTTTAATGATTGATCTTTGTCCATCAATATATCGATACATCAATGACACCTGAAGGTTGATGGTTCTACCAGGGTTGTACGCCCGCACCTGAAATACTGCGCTGTCTTCCTCCACCAATGATGGCTGGAATGTCGCCATATAACCTGAGCTGTTGGTGTGACGTTAATCCCCAAAAACAAATCAATGGCACCTCTAAATTCAACAATTAATATCTTGGTCAATTATAATCGGAATCAATTGAGAATTGGAACAAACATGCCCAAACATTTGTACATGTTGTTCATGTTTCTCACAAAACATTGTTTCTACGAAGGGTATTAGTGACATAATTTATTGAAAAATATTCTCGTATTTTTCATGGACCAATTATTGAAAATAGTTATTATAAACTTTATTTTGTTTACAACGATTGCGAAACAAGCTTTAATAGTTTATATTAATCTCTCTTGTTGGCGTGGATGAAGGCATATATGTGGTCCTTCGTGTGGGAGGAAACCAGAGAACCCGGAGAAAACCCACCTGACTGATTTGGCAGCCATTGTATCATCTCGCATACTTCCATGTCCGAGGATGGAACCCGGGTTACATTGGTATAAGCATTTTCATATTTCATGTTGTGTGACACTGTGTGTGACTATGTGATACAGTAACCTAGGCAATTGGTGCAATGTAAAACCTGGCTTCCTGCAATTTCAACATTTCTTGTTTTCTGTATTCTTCAGAAGATTTAAACTCTGCAAAAAGACTGAAAAAGAAAGCAAAGAAAGAAAAGAAACGTGAGAAACACAAAAAGAAGGAGGATAGGAAAGAAACTGAGACAAGCACGATAGAGACACCGGAAGTAACGAAGAAATGTAATATAGATGAAGAAACAGAGACAAACACGGACGCGACACACAACGTAGTAAAGAAACGTGGCATAGATGAAGATATAGATTGTAAGTTAGCAATCGTGCACAGTTTCTGTGTTAATCCACTTTATTTGTGGGATATGGATTTGTGGGATGTGGGATATGGATTTGCATGAGAAATCAGATTTTTTTCTTCAGTATTACAGCTATGTAAGTAATGCTGTTATACAAATGTACACCTGTACACACATCTGCATCTACCTGTCCAATATAAACACATCTACCTATCCAATATACACACATCTACCTGTCCAATATACACACATTTACCTGTCCAATATACACACATCTACATCTACCTGTCCAATATAAACACATCTACCTGTCCAATATACACACATCTACCTGTCCAATATACACACATCTACATCTACCTGTCCAATATAAACACATCTACCTATCCAATATACACACATCTACCTGTCCAATATACACACATCTACCTGTCCAATATACACACATCTACCTGTCCAATATACACACATCTACCTATCCAATATACACACATGTACATCTACCTGTCCAATATAAACACATCTACCTGCCCAATATACACACATCTACCTGTCCAATATAAACACATCTACCTGTCCAATATACACACATGTACAGCTACCTGTCCAATATACACACATCTACCTGTCCAATATACACACATGTACCTGTCCAATATACACATATGTACCTGTCCAATATACACACATGTACAGCTACCTGTCCAATATAAACACATCTACCTGTCCAATATAAACACATCTACCTGTCCAATATAAACACATCTACCTGTCCAATATACACACATGTACAGCTACCTGTCCAATATACACACATCTACCTATCCAATATACACACATGTACCTGTCCAATATACACACATCTACCTGTCCAATATACACACATCTACCTGTCCAATATACACACATCTACCTGTCCAATATACACACATCTACCTGTCCAATATGCACACATCTACCTGTCCAATATACACACATCTACCTGTCCAATATGCACACATCTACCTGTCCCAATATACACACATGTACATCTACCTGTCCAATATACACACATCTACCTATCCAATATACACACATCTACATCTACCTATCCAATATACACACATCTACCTGTTCAATATACACATATCTACATCTACCTGTCCAATATACACATATCTACAGCTACCTGTCCAATATACACACATCTACCTGTCCAATATACACACATATACCTGTCCAATATACACACATCTACATCTACCTGTCTAATATACACACATCTACATCTACCTGTCCAATATACACACATCTACCTGTCCAATATACACACATCTACCTGTCCAATATACACACATCTACCTGTCCAATATACACACATCTACCTATCCAATATACACACATCTACCTGTCCAATATACACACATCTGCATGTGTCTACATGTATATATAACATAATTATTCTAGTGTGTACATGTATATATAACATAATATTCTAGTGTCTACATGTATATATAACATAATTATTCTAGTGTGTACATGTATATATAACATAATATTCTAGTGTCTACATGTATATATAACATAATATTCTAGTGTCTACATGTATATATAACATAATATTCTAGTGTCTACATGTATATATAACATAATATTCTAGTGTGTACATGTATATATAACATAATTATTCTAGTGTGTACATGTATATATAACATAATATTCTAGTGTCTACATGTATATATAACATAATATTCTAGTGTGTACATGTATATATAACATAATATTCTAGTGTCTACATGTATATATAACATAATATTCTAGTGTCTACATGTATATATAACATAATATTCTGGTGTCTACATGTATATATAACATAATATTCTAGTGTCTACATGTATATATAACATAAATATTCTAGTGTCTACATGTATATATAACATAATATTCTAGTGTCTACATGTATATATAACATAATATTCTAGTGTCTACATGTATATATAACATAATATTCTAGTGTCTACATGTATATATTTCAGTCACGTCATTGAAGCCTAAGAAGTCAAAACTGAATCAACCCGCACCTGCCACACACACACCTGATCCATTAGTCGACATGAAACCGTGTATAAAGTCATCACCTAAACATAACATTCCCGTCAAACAGAAACAAAAACACGGTGCTTCAAAACTGTCGGTGAATAGTTCAAATGCCAATCAGAAGAGCGCTGGTGTCGAGTGTGAACCTGATACATCGGCGTCTGGTGATGTGTTGGCCAGAGAGTTGTCCGATAGTGGCACAATCCAGGCAGCCAGTCTTACCGGTATAGAAGATAAACGCGAAAAACTGCGGGCAAAAATCTCAGAATTACAAGGTATGTTGCCGAGAATGGTTTATCAGAATTGTCTGATTTACTATGCAGATTCAATAACACAGCTGTAGCTTGTGTCGGTTTATCAGAATTGTCCGATTTACTATGCAGATTCAATAACACAGCTGTAGCTTGTGTCGGTTTATCAGAATTGTCCGATTTACTATGCAGATTCAATAACACAGCTGTAGCTTGTGTCGGTGCACAGTACTCGTGTTCACGAGCAATATCTATGATCAATGCGGCAAGGCGTATTCAAATTGGTGTACGTTAATGATCCTGTGTGGTGCCTCGCTGTACAATATTGTGAAGTATAATTACCCCTGTGAAATGCCCTTAGGTGCGGACGTAATTTTCGCCTTTGATTACTGCATGTAAACCCCAGATTAATTAATACACACGTATTTTATAACACCAATGTAATTAACCAATCATTCACTTTAATTAAGTTTGCAATCAAGTGCTTATTATTTACACCTACACATATTGTATTTATTGCAAACAACTAAAAATTCAAAGATGTTCATTGACAATAGTGACCCAGTAGTCTGTCGATAGTCTGTCGAGTGACCAGTAGTCTGTCGATTGTCTGTCGAGTGACCAGTAGTCTGTCGATTGTCTGTCAAGTGACCAGTAGTCTGTCGATTGTCAAGTGACCAGTAGTCTGTCGATTGTCTGTCAAGTGACCAGTAGTCTGTCGATTGTCTGTCGAGTGACCAGTAGTCTGTCGATTGTCTGTCAAGTGACCAGTAGTCAGTCGATTGTCTGTTGAGTGACCAGTAGTCTGTCGAGTGACCAGTAGTCTGTCGGTTGATTGTCAAGTGACCAGTAGTCTGTCGAGTGACCAGTAGTCTGTCGATTGTCTTGTCGAGTGACCAGTAGTCTGTCATGAGATTGTATTGATGTTGTCATTGACACTGTCGGAGGTAAGCAATCTTTTTCGGGAATGCTATGAATTGAGGTGAGATTCCGTGATCCAAAGCATTTTTATCAAATGAACATGTTTTACAATTTACCTGTGCAACATGGAGCTAGTTCATTTTGTCCGCGGTGTTCTAGTTTGGGGGCGGTGATATAGCGATAACATTCTTAATTCATCAGTTATGTCTTGCTGTGTGTGGGTGGCCGTTTGTGCTATTGATTGGACAGAAATTTGTGACCGCCGTAGTCGCATCCGCAGAGTCTTGCGGGTTTTGATAAGTTTGCAGGACTTGGATCTCTGAGCTATCAAAATGCACAAATCCGAAGGTGTCTATCTATCTATCTTCCTTTAATGTCGAGCCCCTCGCGGGGACGTAGACATGTTGCGCGTCAAAGACCGCTAAGAAGTTAAAAGTATGAGTAGTTAAAAGTATAATTTAAAAAGGTATGAAAATAAGTTGTGGTAAAAGTTTAAAAGCAGCTATGCAGAACAACTAGGGACTGGCATGTTCAATATGGCAAACTGCCATATTGAATTGCTCTATGGTAGGGAGATGGACAATGTCAGGAGGGAGGTGTCGGGCAGTATTTGGAAGAAAGTGGTATTGCCCAAGCTTCTACTTTAATAATAATAAACAACGGTATTTATAATTATTCAAGACATGCATCAATTGAATCGGCACTTCATGAATCAGATCGGATGGCATCAAGCTTCGTAACCAACCATACCCAATTTAAATTAAAAGAATTGTACCATATTTGCAGGGTTCATTCTAGGTCAGAATTTTTGGGAGAAGTGAGAAAGCGCGTGATCGCTTCGTTAAATGGTGTTCTTTAATATACATCTCCAAAATAGGGTTAAAATGCACAGTACAACCATTAAATACAACATTTCAATAGAAGGAGTGCTTTATAATGGGCCAGTGTATCTTACTAGACAAAGTTTTTTTTTAGGGAGAAGTGTGGCCCCCAGAGGGCGAAGTCTGGGTCCCTAGGGCGACTATTTCGCCCACATCGCCCTCTAAACTGATCCCTGTATTTGTTATTAAAACCTATCTCGTGCTTCTGGGACATATTTCTTTACATTTAAATTCTTTACAATTTTGAGACAAAATATTGTCCAGTAAGATACACTGGCCATTGTAAAGCACCCCTTCTATTAAAACATTTATTTAATGGTCATGTGTATTTTAACCATATTATGTTGAAATTTATTAAATAATACCATTAGATGATGCCGTCGCCCGCTTTCTCACTTCTCCCAAATACTTGGGTCTAGCTTGAGCCCTGCAGGCCCCGAGGTTATAAAACTTTTCTCGGATCTCAAGCTCAAATGATCTGATTAGTTGATTATGAGTGTTACTGTCAGCTGAACCAATCAGACGTTCGAGACTGAGTTTTGAGATTGGAGAAAAGTTTTATAACCTCGGGGCCTGGAAGGCATTTAGTAATCCAACTGTTTTTGGATTTTGTCCTTGAATCCGGTACGAGTCCTTGCATCGGTACATGTATATGTTTTACAGATATTTGAATTGATTTTAATTTTGTCTTATTGGCTATAATATGCAACGGACGTCTGATTTCAGCCAAACGACAACCCAGCAACAGGGAAAGACTGGAGAAGAGGAAACTTAAACGACAAGAGAGTAAAATGAAGTTGAAACAAAAGCGAAAACTTGAAAAGTTACAAAATCGACAAAACGGCGAGGTTTCAAAACCCAACAAGGGAAATACAAATAAGAGCGTCACTACACCATCCAAACCGATCTATAACAAGGAAGGCCAGATGGTGTTCAGTAAGTTTGACTTCACAGACTCGGCTAAAAAGGAGAAAAAGCACAGTGATCTCGGGGGGAAGGACTACAAGAGATTGTTGGAGAAAATAGAGCGACGTAACGAGAAAATAAACAAAGTGAAAAATAAGGACGAGGATGCGGGGAAAGCGCTAGAGAATAAGTTCAAATGGGAATCGGTGTTACACAAAGCGGAAGGAGAGAAGGTAAAAGATAATCCGGAAATGTTGAAAAAGGCAATGAAGCGGAAGCAGAAGATGAAAGATCAAAGGAAAAAGAAGTGGGATGGCAGGAGTGAGCATGTAGATAAACTCAAAGAAGATAAACAGAAGAAAAGAACTGAGAATATACAGAAACGTAAAACTGTTGTAAAGGACAAGAAAATGAAAAAATTAAAAAAGAAGGGACGAATTATACCAGGATTTTAAGATAGCTTATAAATAACAAAATGTCTTTGTGCGGTATGTTAAGGCTTTACATCTCGTATATTTAATTCATTCGTAATTAATTGGTATGTATGCCAGCAGAAGCATGGGCATATTTTTAAAGCGACACTACATCAGTGAAAGAAGACATGTCTACAGAATGTAATTTCCAATTACATGTATATTGTATAATTATTTTTCAAGAATTTGTCACAGAGTCTGAGTATTTCATTAAGCATCGTATATGACGTTTGATGACATAAGAAATATATGTAAACAAGTTCTAAAATAATGCAAGGATCATGAATAAAGATGTGCTATGAATGATCAGGAGATGTTTCTGTACAACAGTATCATTATATTACACCCTTTGCACCAGTACAAGCTTATTTTCGGAGTAGTCTGAATTAACCCATTCAACCCCAAGTAACTGACATGGACTGGTGCGTGATATTTTCAGACCAATAAATTAATAAGAAAATTACCTTTGGACCAGTTCATTTATCAAAATGGGTAATTTTATCTAAAAATAGTAATAATTATTACTGGCAAAAAAGTGCAGATCCTGATGAGACGGCTCGTCACGAGCCAGCTCATCTGGATCTACACTTTTCATAAGCCTATTTAGAGGCCTGTGGGGTTGAAAGGGTTAACCTACGTCTAAACAGCAGGATCACACGATTAAACTCCACTCTAGTAGGATTGAGCAATATGGTAACATCACTTCCTTGTCTTGGTAACCGTTACAAAAATTCCTTTGGGGAGGGCAGTTTACTAATGTTGCTAGAACTTGTTACCAACCCATTTTGCATTTTATCATATATAATGAATGTTAAGTCTATATGTACTGTATATGTAAAATAGCAAATAAAATATGATTAAACTAAAAAAAAAATTCCTACTTTTTAACTTTTGTCAGTTTGTAGATTGCATAAACCTTGTTTATTGGTGAAAAGTAATTATTTCGGATGAATGTGTAGCAGCCATGCAATATATACGTGAAAACGTGCATTTTATGGATTTTTGCCTGTAATGTTGCTTTAATCTCATGACGAGCCCTCTCATCAGAATCTGCACTTTTTGCCAGTAAAATTGCTATTTTTAGAGAAAAATTACCCATTTTGATGAACTGTTCCAAATGTAATTTTCTTATTAATTTATTAGTCTAAAAATATCATGGACCAGTCCATGTCAGTTACTTGGTGTTGAATGGGTTAAATATACTGAATAAACTGCACAATATATATGTAGACTGCTCTGAAATCTGTGATCACTAACACTTGTGTATCATGTCCAGGACTATGGTTAGTACTACCAGACCTCATGTTGTGGGTTTGATCCCCAGCCAGACTATAGGTACCTATAGGCCCGCTACATAACCAGAAGACTTAATCGACAAGAGTAGTGTATTGCACACATTTTGTATCCATCGCCATCCTTCTGGCTGTACATAACAATAATAATGTTGAATGGCATTAAACAAACTTATCTTGGATTAATCTGTAATAACGTTTTCAAAGACGGAGTGCTATATTCTTCTAATATTAAGGTGGTTTTTGGCCACACAAACAGCTGTTGTCCTACTATTCACACCAACAGCTATGGTCAATTAATTCCAGTTACTTGGGTTTAATATGATTGTATTCCATAGCTGGGGACTGGGTACTCACTACATAGCTTCTGACTGGGTACTCCATAGCTGGTGACTGGTACTTACTACATAGCTTCTGACTGGGTACTCCATAGCTGGTGACTGGGTACTCCATAGCTGGGGACTGGTTACTCCATAGCTGGTGACTGGGTACTTACTACATAGCTTCTGACTGGGTACTCCATAGCTGGTGACTGGGTACTCCATAGCTGGTGACTGGGTACTCCATAGCTGGTGACTGGGTACTTACTACATAGCTTCTGACTGGGTACTCCATAGCTGGTGACTGGGTACTCCATAGCTGGTGACTGGGCACTCCATAGCTGGTGACTGGGTACTACATAGCTGGTGACTGGGTACTCCATAGCTGGTGACTGGGTACTCCATAGCTGGTGACTGGGTACTCCATAGCTGGTGACTGGGTACTCCATAGCTGGTGACTGGGTACTACATAGCTGGTGACTGGGTACTCCATAGCTGGTGACTGGGTACTACATAGCTGGTGACTGGGTACTCCATAGCTGGTGACTGGGTACTCCATAGCTGGTGACTGGGTACTCCATAGCTGGTGACTGGGTACTCCATAGCTGGTGACTGGGTACTCCATAGCTGGTGACTGGGTACTCCATAGCTGGTGACTGGGTACTCCATAGCTGGTGACTGTACTACATAGCTTGTGACTGGGTACTACATAGCTGGTGACTGGGTACTACATAGCTGGTGACTGGGTACTCCATAGCTGGTGACTGGGTACTACATAGCTGGTGACTGGGTACTACATAGCTGGTGACTGGGTACTACATAGCTGGTGACTGGGTACTCCATAGCTGGTGACTGGGTACTCCATAGCTGGTGACTGGGTACTTACTACATAGCTGGTGACTGGGTACTCCATAGCTGGTGACTGGGTACTCCATAGCTGGTGACTGGGTACTCCATAGCTGGTGACTGGGTACTCCATAGCTGGTGACTGGGTACTCCATAGCTGGTGACTGGGTACTCCATAGCTGGTGACTGGGTACTCCATAGCTGGTGACTGGGTACTACATAGCTTCTGACTGGGTACTACATAGCTGGTGACTGGGTACTACATAGCTGGTGACTGGGTACTCCATAGCTGGTGACTGGGTACTCCATAGCTGGTGACTGGGTACTCCATAGCTGGTGACTGGGTACTACATAGCTGGTGATTGGGTACTCCATAGCTGGTGACTGGGTACTCCATAGCTGGTGACTGGGTACTCCATAGCTGGTGACTGGGTACTCCATAGCTGGTGACTGGGTACTCCATAGCTGGTGACTGGGTACTCCATAGCTGGTGACTGGGTACTACATAGCTGGTGACTGGGTACTCCATAGCTGGTGACTGGGTACTTACTACATAGCTGGTGACTGGGTACTCCATAGCTGGTGATTGGGTACTTACTACATAGCTGGTGACTGGGTACTCCATAGCTGGTGACTGGGTACTCCATAGCTGGTGACTGGGTACTACATAGCTGGTGACTGGGTACTCCATAGCTGGTGACTGGGTACTACATAGCTGGTGACTGGGTACTCCATAGCTGGTGACTGGGTACTCCATAGCTGGTGACTGGGTACTACATAGCTGGTGACTGGGTACTACATAGCTGGTGACTGGGTACTCCATAGCTGGTGACTGGGTACTACATAGCTGGTGACTGGGTACTACATAGCTGGTGACTGGGTACTCCATAGCTGGTGACTGGGTACTCCATAGCTGGTGACTGGGTACTCCATAGCTTCTGACTGGGTACTCCATAGCTGGTGACTGGGTACTCCATAGCTGGTGACTGGGTACTCCATAGCTGGTGACTGGGTACTCCATAGCTGGTGACTGGGTACTCCATAGCTGGTGACTGGGTACTACATAGCTGGTGACTGGGTACTTACTACATAGCTGGTGACTGGGTACTCCATAGCTGGTGACTGGGTACTCCATAGCTGGTGACTGGGTACTCCATAGCTGGTGACTGGGTACTCCATAGCTGGTGACTGGGTACTCCATAGCTGGTGACTGGGTACTCCATAGCTGGTGACTGGGTACTCCATAGCTGGTGACTGGGTACTCCATAGCTGGTGACTGGGTACTCCATAGCTGGTGACTGGGTACTACATAGCTGGTGACTGGGTACTCCATAGCTGGTGACTGGGTACTACATAGCTGGTGACTGGGTACTCCATAGCTGGTGACTGGGTACTCCATAGCTGGTGACTGGGTACTCCATAGCTGGTGACTGGGTACTACATAGCTGGTGACTGGGTACTCCATAGCTGGTGACTGGGTACTCCATAGCTGGTGACTGGGTACTCCATAGCTGGTGACTGGGTACTCCATAGCTGGTGACTGGGTACTCCATAGCTGGTGACTGGGTACTCCATAGCTGGTGACTGGGTACTCCATAGCTGGTGACTGGGTACTCCATAGCTGGTGACTGGGTACTACATAGCTGGTGACTGGGTACTCCATAGCTGGTGACTGGGTACTCCATAGCTGGTGACTGGGTACTCCATAGCTGGTGACTGGGTACTACATAGCTGGTGACTGGGTACTCCATAGCTGGTGACTGGGTACTCCATAGCTGGTGACTGGGTACTCCATAGCTGGTGACTGGGTACTCCATAGCTGGTGACTGGGTACTCCATAGCTGGTGACTGGGTACTCCATAGCTGGTGACTGGGTACTCCATAGCTGGTGACTGGGTACTCCATAGCTGGTGACTGGGTACTCCATAGCTGGTGACTGGGTACTACATAGCTGGTGACTGGGTACTACATAGCTGGTGACTGGGTACTACTACATAGCTTGTGACTGGGTACTCCATAGCTGGTGACTGGGTACTACATAGCTGGTGACTGGGTACTCCATAGCTGGTGACTGGGTACTCCATAGCTGGTGACTGGGTACTCCATAGCTGGTGACTGGGTACTCCATAGCTGGTGACTGGGTACTTACTCATAGCTGGTGACTGGGTACTCCATAGCTGGTGACTGGGTACTCCATAGCTGGTGACTGGGTACTCCATAGCTGGTGACTGGGTACTCCATAGCTGGTGACTGGGTACTCCATAGCTGGTGACTGGGTACTCCATAGCTGGTGACTGGGTACTCCATAGCTGGTGATTGGGTACTCCATAGCTGGTGATTGGGTACTCCATAGCTGGTGACTGGGTACTCCATAGCTGGTGACTGAGTACTACATAGCTGGTGATTGGGTACTCCATAGCTGGTGACTGGGTACTCCATAGTTGGTGACTGGGTACTCCATAGCTGGTGATTGGGTACTCCATAGCTGGTGACTGGGTACTCCATAGCTGGTGACTGGGTACTCCATAGCTGGTGACTGGGTACTACATAGCTGGTGATTGGGTACTCCATAGCTGGTGATTGGGTACTTACTACATAGCTGGTGACTGGGTACTCCATAGCTGGTGACTGGGTACTCCATAGCTGGTGATTGGGTACTCCATAGCTGGTGATTGGGTACTTACTACATAGCTGGTGACTGGGTACTCCATAGCTGGTGACTGGGTACTCCATAGCTGGTGATTGGGTACTACATAGCTGGTGACTGGGTACTCCATAGCTGGTGATTGGGTACTACATAGCTGGTGACTGGGTACTCCATAGCTGGTGACTGGGTACTCCATAGCTGGTGACTGGGTACTACATAGCTGGTGACTGGGTACTCCATAGCTGGTGACTGGGTACTCCATAGCTGGTGACTGGGTACTACATAGCTGGTGACTGGGTACTACATAGCTGGTGACTGGGTACTCCATAGCTGGTGACTGGGTACTCCATAGCTGGTGACTGGGTACTACATAGCTTCTGACTGGGTACTACATAGCTGGTGACTGGGTACTCCATAGCTGGTGACTGGGTACTACATAGCTGGTGACTGGGTACTACATAGCTGGTGACTGGGTACTCCATAGCTGGTGACTGGGTACTCCATAGCTGGTGACTGGGTACTCCATAGCTTCTGACTGGGTACTCCATAGCTGGTGACTGGGTACTCCATAGCTGGTGACTGGGTACTCCATAGCTGGTGACTGGGTACTACATAGCTGGTGATTGGGTACTACATAGCTGGTGATTGGGTACTTACTACATAGCTGGTGACTGGGTACTCCATAGCTTCTGACTGGGTACTCCATAGCTGGTGACTGGGTACTCCATAGCTGGTGACTGGGTACTCCATAGCTGGTGACTGGGTACTCCATAGCTGGTGACTGGGTACTCCATAGCTGGTGACTGGGTACTCCATAGCTGGTGACTGGGTACTCCATAGCTGGTGACTGGGTACTCCATAGCTGGTGACTGGGTACTCCATAGCTGGTGACTGGGTACTCCATAGCTGGTGACTGGGTACTACATAGCTGGTGACTGGGTACTCCATAGCTGGTGACTGGGTACTCCATAGCTGGTGACTGGGTACTCCATAGCTGGTGACTGGGTACTCCATAGCTGGTGACTGGGTACTCCATAGCTTCTGACTGGGTACTCCATAGCTGGTGACTGGGTACTCCATAGCTGGTGACTGGGTACTACATAGCTGGTGACTGGGTACTCCATAGCTTCTGCTGGGACTGGGTACTCCATAGCTGGTGACTGGGTACTCCATAGCTGGTGACTGGGTACTCCATAGCTGGTGACTGGGTACTCCATAGCTGGTGACTGGGTACTCCATAGCTGGTGACTGGGTACTACATAGCTGGTGACTGGGTACTCCATAGCTGGTGACTGGGTACTCCATAGCTGGTGACTGGGTACTCCATAGCTGGTGACTGGGTACTCCATAGCTGGTGACTGGGTACTCCATAGCTGGTGACTGGGTACTCCATAGCTGGTGACTGGGTACTACTACATAGCTTCTGACTGGGTACTCCATAGCTGGTGACTGGGTACTCCATAGCTGGTGACTGGGTACTCCATAGCTGGTGACTGGGTACTACATAGCTGGTGACTGGGTACTACATAGCTGGTGACTGGGTACTCCATAGCTGGTGACTGGGTACTACATAGCTTGTGACTGGGTACTCCATAGCTGGTGACTGGGTACTACATAGCTTGACTGGGTACTACATAGCTTGACTGGGTACTACATAGCTGGTGACTGGGTACTCCATAGCTGGTGACTGGGTACTACATAGCTGGTGACTGGGTACTCCATAGCTGGTGACTGGGTACTCCATAGCTGGTGACTGGGTACTACATAGCTGGTGACTGGGTACTCCATAGCTGGTGACTGGGTACTCCATAGCTTGTGACTGGGTACTCCATAGCTGGTGACTGGGTACTCCATAGCTGGTGACTGGGTACTCCATAGCTGGTGACTGGGTACTACATAGTTGACTGGGTACTACATAGCTGGTGACTGGGTACTCCATAGTTTATGACTGGGTACTACATAGCTGGTGACTGGGTACTCCATAGCTGGTGACTGGGTACTACATAGCTTCTGACTGGGTACTCCATAGCTGGTGACTGGGTACTTACTACATAGCTTCTGACTGGGTACTACATAGCTGGTGACTGGGTACTACATAGCTTCTGACTGGGTACTACATAGCTGGTGACTGGGTACTACATAGCTGGTGACTGGGTACTACATAGCTGGTGACTGGGTACTCCATAGCTGGTGACTGGGTACTCCATAGCTGGTGACTGGGTACTCCATAGCTGGTGACTGGGTACTACATAGCTGGTGACTGGGTACTCCATAGCTGGTGACTGGGTACTCCATAGTGGTGACTGGGTACTCCATAGCTGGTGACTGGGTACTCCATAGCTGGTGACTGGGTACTCCATAGCTGGTGACTGGGTACTCCATAGCTGGTGACTGGGTACTACATAGCTTGTGACTGGGTACTCCATAGCTGGTGAATGGGTACTACATAGTTTATGACTGGGTACTACATAGCTGGTGACTGGGTACTCCATAGCTGGTGATTGGGTACTCCATAGCTGGTGATTGGGTACTTACTACATAGCTGGTGACTGGGTACTCCATAGCTGGTGACTGGGTACTCCATAGCTGGTGATTGGGTACTACATAGCTGGTGACTGGGTACTCCATAGCTGGTGATTGGGTACTACATAGCTGGTGACTGGGTACTCCATAGCTGGTGACTGGGTACTCCATAGCTGGTGACTGGGTACTACATAGTTGGTGACTGGGTACTCCATAGCTGGTGACTGGGTACTACATAGCTGGTGACTGGGTACTACATAGCTGGTGACTGGGTACTCCATAGCTGGTGACTGGGTACTCGATAGCTGGTGACTGGGTACTCCATAGCTTCTGACTGGGTACTCCATAGCTGGTGACTGGGTACTCCATAGCTGGTGACTGGGTACTCCATAGCTGGTGACTGGGTACTCCATAGCTGGTGATTGGGTACTACATAGCTGGTGACTGGGTACTTACTACATAGCTGGTGACTGGGTACTCCATAGCTGGTGACTGGGTACTCCATAGCTGGTGACTGGGTACTCCATAGCTGGTGACTGGGTACTCCATAGCTGGTGACTGGGTACTCCATAGCTGGTGACTGGGTACTCCATAGCTGGTGACTGGGTACTCCATAGCTGGTGACTGGGTACTCCATAGCTGGTGACTGGGTACTCCATAGCTGGTGACTGGGTACTACATAGCTGGTGACTGGGTACTCCATAGCTGGTGACTGGGTACTCCATAGCTGGTGACTGGGTACTCCATAGCTGGTGACTGGGTACTCCATAGCTGGTGACTGGGTACTCCATAGCTTCTGACTGTGTACTCCATAGCTGGGGACTGGGTACTCCATAGCTGGTGACTGGGTACTACATAGCTGGTGACTGGGTACTCCATAGCTTCTGCTGGGGACTGGGTACTCCATAGCTGGTGACTGGGTACTCCATAGCTGGTGACTGGGTACTCCATAGCTTCTGACTGGGTACTCCATAGCTGGGGACTGGGTTCTCCAT
Organism: Archivesica marissinica; assembly: GCA_014843695.1. Lineage (NCBI taxonomy): Eukaryota > Metazoa > Mollusca > Bivalvia > Venerida > Vesicomyidae > Archivesica > Archivesica marissinica. Next base: position 26,262,515 of record CM026400.1, on the reverse strand, counting down.
AGCTGGTGACTGGGTACTACATAGCTGGTGACTGGGTACTCCATAGCTGGTGACTGGGTACTCCATAGCTGGTGACTGGGTACTCCATAGCTGGTGACTGGGTACTCCATAGCTGGTGACTGGGTACTCCATAGCTGGTGACTGGGTACTACATAGCTGGTGACTGGGTACTACATAGCTGGTGACTGGGTACTTACTACATAGCTTCTGACTGGGTACTCCATAGCTGGTGACTGGGTACTCCATAGCTGGTGACTGGGTACTCCATAGCTGGTGACTGGGTACTCCATAGCTGGTGACTGGGTACTTACTACATAGCTTCTGACTGGGTACTACATAGCTTCTGACTGGGTACTCCATAGCTGGTGACTGGGTACTTACTACATATCTTCTGACTGGGTACTCCATAGCTGGTGACTGGGTACTACATAGCTTCTGACTGGGTACTCCATAGCTGGTGACTGGGTACTTACTACATAGCTTCTGACTGGGTACTTACTACATAGCTTCTGACTGGGTACTCCATAGCTGGTGACTGGGTACTCCATAGCTGGTGACTGGGTACACCATAGCTGGTGACTGGGTACTTACTACATAGCTTCTGACTGGGTACTCCATAGCTGGTGACTGGGTACTCCATAGCTGGTGACTGGGTACTCCATAGCTGGTGACTGGGTACTACATAGCTGGTGACTGGGTACTACATAGCTTCTGACTGGGTACTCCATAGCTGGTGACTGGGTACTACATAGCTTCTGACTGGGTACTCCATAGCTGGGGACTGGGTACTACATAGCTTCTGACTGGGTACTACATAGCTTCTGACTGGGTACTACATAGCTGGTGACTGGGTACTCCATAGCTGGTGACTGGGTACTCCATAGCTGGTGACTGGGTACTCCATAGCTGGTGACTGGGTACTCCATAGCTGGTGACTGGGTACTACATAGTTATGACTGGGTACTCCATAGCTGGTGACTGGGTACTCCATAGCTGGTGACTGGGTACTCCATAGCTGGTGACTGGGTACTCCATAGCTGGTGACTGGGTACTCCATAGCTGGTGACTGGGTACTCCATAGCTGGTGACTGGGTACTCCATAGCTGGTGACTGGGTACTCCATAGCTGGTGACTGGGTACTCCATAGCTGGTGACTGGGTACTCCATAGCTGGTGACTGGGTACTACATAGCTGGTGACTGGGTACTACATAGCTGGTGACTGGGTACTCCATAGCTGGTGACTGGGTACTCCATAGCTGGTGACTGGGTACTACATAGCTGGTGACTGGGTACTACATAGCTGGTGACTGGGTACTACATAGTTTATGACTGGGTACTCCATAGCTGGTGACTGGGTACTACATAGCTTCTGACTGGGTACTACATAGCTGGTGACTGGGTACTACATAGCTGGTGACTGGGTACTACATAGCTGGTGACTGGGTACTACATAGCTGGTGACTGGGTACTCCATAGCTGGTGACTGGGTAATACATAGTTTATGACTGGGTACTACATAGCTGGGGACTGGGTACTACATAGCTGGTGACTGGGTACTCCATAGCTGGTGACCGGGTACTCCATAGCTGGTGACTGGGTACTTACTACATAGCTGGTGACTGGGTACTCCATAGCTGGTGACTGGGTACTCCATAGCTGGTGACTGGGTACCATAGTGGTGACTGGGTACTCCATAGCTGGTGACTGGGTACTACATAGCTTATGACTGGGTACTCCATAGCTGGTGACTGGGTACTCCATAGCTGGTGACTGGGTACTTACTACATAGCTGGTGACTGGGTACTCCATAGCTGGTGACTGGGTACTCCATAGCTGGTGACTGGGTACTCCATAGCTTTTGACTGGGTACTCCATAGCTGGTGACTGGGTACTACATAGCTGCTGACTGGGTACTACATAGCTGGTGACTGGGTACTACATAGCTGGTGACTGGGTACTCCATAGCTGGTGACTGGGTACTACATAGTTTATGACTGGGTACTACATAGCTGGTGACTGGGTACTACATAGCTGGGGACTGGGTACTCCATAGCTGGGGACTGGGTACTCCATAGCTGGGGACTGGGTACTCCATAGCTGGTGACTGGGTACTACATAGCTGGTGACTGGGTACTACATAGCTGGGGACTGGGTACTCCATAGCTGGGGACTGGGTACTTACTACATAGCTTCTGACTGGGTACTTACTACATAGCTTCTGACTGGGTACTCCATAGTTTGTCACTGGGTACTCCATAGCTGGTGACTGGGTACTACATAGCTGGTGACTGGGTACTACATAGCTGGTGACTGGGTACTACATAGCTGGTGACTGGGTACTACATAGTTTATGACTGGGTACTCCATAGCTGGGGACTGGGTACTACATAGCTGGTGACTGGGTACTCCATAGCTGGTGACTGGGTACTTACTACATAGCTTCTGACTGGGTACTCCATAGCTGGTGACTGGGTACTTACTACATATCTTCTGACTGGGTACTCCATAGCTGGTGACTGGGTACTACATAGCTTCTGACTGGGTACTCCATAGCTGGTGACTGGGTACTCCATAGCTGGTGACTGGGTACTCCATAGCTGGTGACTGGGTACTCCATAGCTGGTGACTGGGTACTACATAGCTTCTGACTGGGTACTACATAGCTGGTGACTGGGTACTCCATAGCTGGTGACTGGGTACTCCATAGCTGGTGACTGGGTACTACATAGCTGGTGACTGGGTACTACATAGCTGGTGACTGGGTACTCCATAGCTGGTGACTGGGTACTACATAGCTGGTGACTGGGTACTCCATAGCTGGGACTGGGTACTACATAGCTTGTGACTGGGTACTACATAGCTGGTGACTGGGTACTACATAGCTGGTGACTGGGTACTCCATAGCTGGTGACTGGGTACTACATAGCTTGACTGGGTACTCCATAGCTGGTGACTGGGTACTCCATAGCTGGTGACTGGGTACTACATAGCTGGTGACTGGGTACTCCATAGCTGGTGACTGGGTACTACATAGCTGGTGACTGGGTACTCCATAGCTGGTGACTGGGTACTACATAGCTGGTGACTGGGTACTCCATAGCTGGTGACTGGGTACTCCATAGCTTGACTGGGTACTCCATAGCTGGTGACTGGGTACTCCATAGCTGGTGACTGGGTACTACATAGCTGGTGACTGGGTACTACATAGCTGGTGACTGGGTACTACATAGCTGGTGACTGGGTACTCCATAGCTGGTGACTGGGTACTACATAGCTGGTGACTGGGTACTCCATAGCTGGTGACTGGGTACTACATAGCTTCTGACTGGGTACTTACTACATAGCTGGTGACTGGGTACTTACTACATAGCTTCTGACTGGGTACTACATAGCTTGTGACTGGGTACTACATAGCTTCTGACTGGGTACTACATAGCTGGTGACTGGGTACTACATAGCTGGTGACTGGGTACTACATAGCTGGTGACTGGGTACTACATAGCTTCTGACTGGGTACTACATAGCTGGTGACTGGGTACTACATAGCTTCTGACTGGGTACTACATAGCTGGGGACTGGGTACTACATAGCTGGGGACTGGGTACTACATAGTTTATGACTGGGTACTACATAGCTGGTGACTGGGTACTCCATAGCTTCTGACTGGGTACTCCATAGCTGGTGACTGGGTACTACATAGCTGGTGACTGGGTACTACATAGTTTATGACTGGGTACTCCATAGCTGGTGACTGGGTACTCCATAGCTGGTGACTGGGTACTCCATAGCTGGTGACTGGGTACTCCATAGCTGGTGACTGGGTACTCCATAGCTGGTGACTGGGTACTCCATAGCTGGTGACTGGGTACTCCATAGCTGGTGACTGGGTACTCCATAGCTGGTGACTGGGTACTACATAGCTGGTGACTACATAGCTGGTGACTGGGTACTCCATAGCTGGTGACTGGGTACTCCATAGCTGGTGACTGGGTACTCCATAGCTGGTGACTGGGTACTCCATAGCTGGTGACTGGGTACTCCATAGCTGGTGACTGGGTACTACATAGTTTATGACTGGGTACTCCATAGCTGGTGACCGGGTACTACATAGCTTCTGACTGGGTACTACATAGCTGGTGACTGGGTACTCCATAGCTGGTGACTGGGTACTACATAGCTTATGACTGGGTACTACATAGCTGGTGACTGGGTACTACATAGCTGGTGACTGGGTACTCCATAGCTGGTGACTGGGTACTTACTACATAGCTGGTGACTGGGTACTCCATAGCTGGTGACTGGGTACTCCATAGCTGGTGACTGGGTACTACATAGTTTATGACTGGGTACTCCATAGCTGGTGACTGGGTACTACATAGTTTATGACTGGGTACTACATAGCTGGTGACTGGGTACTTCATAGCTGGTGACTGGGTACTCCATAGCTGGTAACTGGGTACTCCATAGCTGGTGACTGGGTACTCCATAGCTGGTGACTGGGTACTCCATAGTTTTTGACTGGGTACTACATAGTTTATGACTGGGTACTCCATAGCTGGTGACCGGGTACTACATAGCTTCTGACTGGGTACTACATAGCTGGTGACTGGGTACTCCATAGCTGGTGACTGGGTACTACATAGTTTATGACTGGGTACTACATAGCTGGTGACTGGGTACTACATAGCTGGGGACTGGGTACTCCATAGCTGGGGACTGTGTACTCCATAGCTGGGGACTGGGTACTCCATAGCTGGTGACTGGGTACTACATAGCTGGTGACTGGGTACTACATAGCTGGTGACTGGGTACTACATAGCTGGGGACTGGGTACTCCATAGCTGGGGACTGGGTACTTACTACATAGCTTCTGACTGTGTACTTACTACATAGCTTCTGACTGGGTACTCCATAGTTTGTCACTGGGTACTCCATAGCTGGTGACTGGGTACTACATAGCTGGTGACTGGGTACTACATAGCTGGTGACTGGGTACTACATAGCTGGTGACTGGGTACTACATAGTTTATGACTGGGTACTCCATAGCTGGGTACTACATAGCTGGTGACTGGGTACTTACTACATAGCTTCTGACTGGGTACTCCATAGCTGGTGACTGGGTACTTACTACATATCTTCTGACTGGGTACTCCATAGCTGGTGACTGGGTACTACATAGCTTCTGACTGGGTACTCCATAGCTGGTGACTGGGTACTCCATAGCTGGTGACTGGGTACTCCATAGCTGGTGACTGGGTACACCATAGCTGGTGACTGGGTACTTACTACATAGCTTCTGACTGGGTACTCCATAGCTGGTGATTGGGTACTCCATAGCTGGTGACTGGGTACTCCATAGCTGGTGACTGGGTACTACATAGCTGGTGACTGGGTACTACATAGCTTCTGACTGGGTACTCCATAGCTGGTGACTGGGTACTACATAGCTTCTGACTCGGTACTCCATAGCTGGGGACTGGGTACTACATAGCTTCTGACTGGGTACTACATAGCTTCTGACTGGGTACTACATAGCTGGTGACTGGGTACTCCATAGCTGGTGACTGGGTACTACATAGCTTCTGACTGGGTACTCCATAGCTGGTGACTGGGTACTCCATAGCTGGTGACTGGGTACTACATAGTTTATGACTGGGTACTCCATAGCTGGTGACTGGGTACTACATAGCTGGTGACTGGGTACTCCATAGCTGGTGACTGGGTACTACATAGCTGGTGACCGGGTACTCCATAGCTGGTGACTGGGTACTCCATAGCTTCTGACTGGGTACTCCATAGCTGGTGACTGGGTACTCCATAGCTGGTGACTGGGTACTACATAGCTGGTGACTGGGTACTACATAGTTTATGACTGGGTACTCCATAGCTGGTGACTGGGTACTCCATAGCTGGTGACTGGGTACTCCATAGCTGGTGACTGGGTACTACATAGCTTGACTGGGTACTCCATAGCTGGTGACTGGGTACTACATAGCTTTGACTGGGTACTCCATAGCTGGTGACTGGGTACTCCATAGCTGGTGACTGGGTACTCCATAGCTGGTGACTGGGTACTACATAGCTGGTGACTGGGTACTCCATAGCTGGTGACTGGGTACTCCATAGCTGGTGACTGGGTACTACATAGCTGGTGACTGGGTACTCCATAGCTGGTGACTGGGTACTACATAGCTGGTGACTGGGTACTCCATAGCTGGTGACTGGGTACTCCATAGCTGGTGACTGGGTACTCCATAGCTGGTGACTGGGTACTACATAGCTGGTGACTGGGTACTCCATAGCTGGTGACTGGGTACTCCATAGCTGGTGACTGGGTACTCCATAGCTGGTGACTGGGTACTCCATAGCTGGTGACTGGGTACTCCATAGCTGGTGACTGGGTACTCCATAGCTGGTGACTGGGTACTACATAGCTGGTGACTGGGTACTCCATAGCTGGTGACTGGGTACTTACTACATAGCTGGTGACTGGGTACTCCATAGCTGGTGACTGGGTACTCCATAGCTGGTGATTGGGTACTCCATAGCTGGTGATTGGGTACTTACTACATAGCTGGTGACTGGGTACTCCATAGCTGGTGACTGGGTACTCCATAGCTGGTGATTGGGTACTACATAGCTGGTGACTGGGTACTCCATAGCTGGTGATTGGGTACTACATAGCTGGTGACTGGGTACTCCATAGCTGGTGACTGGGTACTCCATAGCTGGTGACTGGGTACTACATAGTTGGTGACTGGGTACTCCATAGCTGGTGACTGGGTACTACATAGCTGGTGACTGGGTACTACATAGCTGGTGACTGGGTACTCCATAGCTGGTGACTGGGTACTCCATAGCTGGTGACTGGGTACTCCATAGCTTCTGACTGGGTACTCCATAGCTGGTGACTGGGTACTCCATAGCTGGTGACTGGGTACTCCATAGCTGGTGACTGGGTACTCCATAGCTGGTGACTGGGTACTACATAGCTGGTGATTGGGTACTTACTACATAGCTGGTGACTGGGTACTCCATAGCTGGTGACTGGGTACTCCATAGCTGGTGACTGGGTACTCCATAGCTGGTGACTGGGTACTCCATAGCTGGTGACTGGGTACTCCATAGCTGGTGACTGGGTACTCCATAGCTGGTGACTGGGTACTCCATAGCTGGTGACTGGGTACTCCATAGCTGGTGACTGGGTACTCCATAGCTGGTGACTGGGTACTACATAGCTGGTGACTGGGTACTCCATAGCTGGTGACTGGGTACTCCATAGCTGGTGACTGGGTACTCCATAGCTGGTGACTGGGTACTCCATAGCTTCTGACTGGGTACTCCATAGCTGGGGACTGGGTACTCCATAGCTGGTGACTGGGTACTACATAGCTGGTGACTGGGTACTCCATAGCTTCTGGCTGGGGACTGGGTACTCCATAGCTGGTGACTGGGTACTCCATAGCTGGTGACTGGGTACTCCATAGCTTCTGACTGGGTACTCCATAGCTGGTGACTGGGTACTCCATAGCTGGTGACTGGGTACTCCATAGCTGGTGACTGGGTACTCCATAGCTGGTGACTGGGTACTCCATAGCTGGTGACTGGGTACTCCATAGCTGGTGACTGGGTACTCCATAGCTGGTGACTGGGTACTCCATAGCTGGTGACTGGGTACTACATAGCTGGTGACTGGGTACTACATAGCTGGTGACTGGGTACTTACTACATAGCTTGTGACTGGGTACTCCATAGCTGGTGACTGGGTACTCCATAGCTGGTGACTGGGTACTCCATAGCTGGTGACTGGGTACTCCATAGCTGGTGACTGGGTACTTACTACATAGCTTCTGACTGGGTACTACATAGCTTCTGACTGGGTACTCCATAGCTGGTGACTGGGTACTTACTACATATCTTCTGACTGGGTACTCCATAGCTGGTGACTGGGTACTACATAGCTTCTGACTGGGTACTCCATAGCTGGTGACTGGGTACTTACTACATAGCTTCTGACTGGGTACTTACTACATAGCTTGTGACTGGGTACTCCATAGCTGGTGACTGGGTACTCCATAGCTGGTGACTGGGTACACCATAGCTGGTGACTGGGTACTTACTACATAGCTTCTGACTGGGTACTCCATAGCTGGTGACTGGGTACTCCATAGCTGGTGACTGGGTACTCCATAGCTGGTGACTGGGTACTACATAGCTGGTGACTGGGTACTACATAGCTTCTGACTGGGTACTCCATAGCTGGTGACTGGGTACTACATAGCTTCTGACTGGGTACTCCATAGCTGGGGACTGGGTACTACATAGCTTCTGACTGGGTACTACATAGCTTCTGACTGGGTACTACATAGCTGGTGACTGGGTACTCCATAGCTGGTGACTGGGTACTACATAGCTGGTGACTGGGTACTCCATAGCTGGTGACTGGGTACTCCATAGCTGGTGACTGGGTACTACATAGTTTATGACTGGGTACTCCATAGCTGGTGACTGGGTACTCCATAGCTGGTGACTGGGTACTCCATAGCTGGTGACTGGGTACTCCATAGCTGGTGACTGGGTACTACATAGCTGGTGACTGGGTACTCCATAGCTGGTGACTGGGTACTCCATAGCTGGTGACTGGGTACTCCATAGCTGGTGACTGGGTACTACATAGCTGGTGACTGGGTACTCCATAGCTGGTGACTGGGTACTACATAGCTGGTGACTGGGTACTCCATAGCTGGTGACTGGGTACTACATAGCTGGTGACTGGGTACTACATAGCTGGTGACTGGGTACTACATAGTTTATGACTGGGTACTCCATAGCTGGTGACTGGGTACTACATAGCTTCTGACTGGGTACTACATAGCTGGTGACTGGGTACTCCATAGCTGGTGACTGGGTACTACATAGTTTATGACTGGGTACTACATAGCTGGTGACTGGGTACTACATAGCTGGTGACTGGGTACTCCATAGCTGGTGACTGGGTACTCCATAGCTGGTGACTGGGTACTACATAGCTGGAGACTGGGTACTACATAGCTGGTGACTGGGTACTCCATAGCTGGTGACTGGGTACTACATAGTTTATGACTGGGTACTACATAGCTGGGGACTGGGTACTACATAGCTGGTGACTGGGTACTCCATAGCTGGTGACCGGGTACTCCATAGCTGGTGACTGGGTACTTACTACATAGCTGGTGACTGGGTACTCCATAGCTGGTGACTGGGTACTCCATAGCTGGTGACTGGGTACTACATAGTTTATGACTGGGTACTCCATAGCTGGTGACTGGGTACTACATAGTTTATGACTGGGTACTACATAGCTGGTGACTGGGTACTTCATAGCTGGTGACTGGGTACTCCATAGCTGGTAACTGGGTACTCCATAGCTGGTGACTGGGTACTCCATAGCTGGTGACTGGGTACTCCATAGTTTTTGACTGGGTACTGCATAGTTTATGACTGGGTACTCCATAGCTGGTGACCGGGTACTACATAGCTTCTGACTGGGTACTACATAGCTGGTGACTGGGTACTCCATAGCTGGTGACTGGGTACTACATAGTTTATGACTGGGTACTACATAGCTGGTGACTGGGTACTACATAGCTGGGGACTGGGTACTCCATAGCTGGGGACTGTGTACTCCATAGCTGGGGACTGGGTACTCCATAGCTGGTGACTGGGTACTACATAGCTGGTGACTGGGTACTACATAGCTGGGGACTGGGTACTCCATAGCTGGGGACTGGGTACTTACTACATAGCTTCTGACTGTGTACTTACTACATAGCTTCTGACTGGGTACTCCATAGTTTGTCACTGGGTACTCCATAGCTGGTGACTGGGTACTACATAGCTGGTGACTGGGTACTACATAGCTGGTGACTGGGTACTACATAGCTGGTGACTGGGTACTACATAGCTGGGGACTGGGTACTACATAGCTGGTGACTGGGTACTCCATAGCTGGTGACTGGGTACTTACTACATAGCTTCTGACTGGGTACTCCATAGCTGGTGACTGGGTACTTACTACATATCTTCTGACTGGGTACTCCATAGCTGGTGACTGGGTACTACATAGCTTCTGACTGGGTACTCCATAGCTGGTGACTGGGTACTCCATAGCTGGTGACTGGGTACTCCATAGCTGGTGACTGGGTACACCATAGCTGGTGACTGGGTACTTACTACATAGCTTCTGACTGGGTACTCCATAGCTGGTGATTGGGTACTCCATAGCTGGTGACTGGGTACTCCATAGCTGGTGACTGGGTACTACATAGCTGGTGACTGGGTACTACATAGCTTCTGACTGGGTACTCCATAGCTGGTGACTGGGTACTACATAGCTTCTGACTCGGTACTCCATAGCTGGGGACTGGGTACTACATAGCTTCTGACTGGGTACTACATAGCTTCTGACTGGGTACTACATAGCTGGTGACTGGGTACTCCATAGCTGGTGACTGGGTACTACATAGCTTCTGACTGGGTACTCCATAGCTGGTGACTGGGTACTCCATAGCTGGTGACTGGGTACTACATAGTTTATGACTGGGTACTCCATAGCTGGTGACTGGGTACTACATAGCTGGTGACTGGGTACTCCATAGCTGGTGACTGGGTACTACATAGCTGGTGACCGGGTACTCAATAGCTGGTGACTGGGTACTCCATAGCTTCTGACTGGGTACTCCATAGCTGGTGACTGGGTACTCCATAGCTGGTGACTGGGTACTACATAGCTGGTGACTGGGTACTACATAGTTTATGACTGGGTACTACATAGCTGGTGACTGGGTACTCCATAGTTTATGACTGGGTACTACATAGCTGGTGACTGGGTACTCCATAGCTGGTGACTGGGTACTACATAGCTTCTGACTGGGTACTACATAGCTTCTGACTGGGTACTACATAGCTGGTGACTGGGTACTACATAGCTGGTGACTGGGTACTACATAGCTGGTGACTGGGTACTACATAGCTTCTGACTGGGTACTACATAGCTGGTGACTGGGTACTACATAGCTTGTGACTGGGTACTACATAGCTGGTGACTGGGTACTACATAGCTGGGACTGGGTACTACATAGTTTATGACTGGGTACTACATAGCTGGTGACTGGGTACTCATAGCTTCTGACTGGGTACTACATAGCTGGTGACTGGGTACTCATAGCTGGTGACTGGGTACTACATAGTTTATGACTGGGTACTCCATAGCTGGTGACTGGGTACTCCATAGCTGGTGACTGGGTACTCCATAGCTGGTGACTGGGTACTCCATAGCTGGTGACTGGGTACTCCATAGCTGGTGACTGGGTACTACATAGCTGGTGACTGGGTACTACATAGCTGGTGACTGGGTACTCCATAGCTGGTGACTGGGTACTCCATAGCTGGTGACTGGGTACTACATAGCTTGTGACTGGGTACTCCATAGCTGGTGACTGGGTACTCCATAGCTGGTGACTGGGTACTCCATAGCTGGTGACTGGGTACTCCATAGCTGGTGACTGGGTACTCCATAGCTGGTGACTGGGTACTACATAGCTGGTGACTGGGTACTCCATAGCTGGTGACTGGGTACTCCATAGCTGGTGACTGGGTACTACATAGCTGGTGACTGGGTACTACATAGCTGGTGACTGGGTACTACATAGTTTATGACTGGGTACTCCATAGCTGGTGACTGGGTACTACATAGCTTGTGACTGGGTACTACATAGCTGGTGACTGGGTACTACATAGCTGGTGACTGGGTACTACATAGCTGGTGACTGGGTACTACATAGCTGGTGACTGGGTACTCCATAGCTGGTGACTGGGTACTACATAGTTTATGACTGGGTACTACATAGCTGGTGACTGGGTACTACATAGCTGGTGACTGGGTACTCCATAGCTGGTGACTGGGTACTCCATAGCTGGTGACTGGGTACTTACTACATAGCTGGTGACTGGGTACTCCATAGCTGGTGACTGGGTACTCCATAGCTGGTGACTGGGTACTACATAGTTTATGACTGGGTACTCCATAGCTGGTGACTGGGTACTACATAGTTTATGACTGGGTACTACATAGCTGGTGACTGGGTACTTCATAGCTGGTGACTGGGTACTCCATAGCTGGTAACTGGGTACTCCATAGCTGGTGACTGGGTACTCCATAGCTGGTGACTGGGTACTCCATAGTTTTTGACTGGGTACTACATAGTTTATGACTGGGTACTCCATAGCTGGTGACCGGGTACTACATAGCTTCTGACTGGGTACTACATAGCTGGTGACTGGGTACTCCATAGCTGGTGACTGGGTACTACATAGTTTATGACTGGGTACTACATAGCTGGTGACTGGGTACTACATAGCTGGGGACTGGGTACTCCATAGCTGGGGACTGTGTACTCCATAGCTGGGGACTGGGTACTCCATAGCTGGTGACTGGGTACTACATAGCTGGTGACTGGGTACTACATAGCTGGGGACTGGGTACTCCATAGCTGGGGACTGGGTACTTACTACATAGCTTCTGACTGTGTACTTACTACATAGCTTCTGACTGGGTACTCCATAGTTTGTCACTGGGTACTCCATAGCTGGTGACTGGGTACTACATAGCTGGTGACTGGGTACTACATAGCTGGTGACTGGGTACTACATAGCTGGTGACTGGGTACTACATAGTTTATGACTGGGTACTCCATAGCTGGGTACTACATAGCTGGTGACTGGGTACTCCATAGCTGGTGACTGGGTACTTACTACATAGCTTCTGACTGGGTACTCCATAGCTGGTGACTGGGTACTTACTACATATCTTCTGACTGGGTACTCCATAGCTGGTGACTGGGTACTACATAGCTTCTGACTGGGTACTCCATAGCTGGTGACTGGGTACTCCATAGCTGGTGACTGGGTACTCCATAGCTGGTGACTGGGTACACCATAGCTGGTGACTGGGTACTTACTACATAGCTTCTGACTGGGTACTCCATAGCTGGTGATTGGGTACTCCATAGCTGGTGACTGGGTACTCCATAGCTGGTGACTGGGTACTACATAGCTGGTGACTGGGTACTACATAGCTTCTGACTGGGTACTCCATAGCTGGTGACTGGGTACTACATAGCTTCTGACTCGGTACTCCATAGCTGGGGACTGGGTACTACATAGCTTCTGACTGGGTACTACATAGCTTCTGACTGGGTACTACATAGCTGGTGACTGGGTACTCCATAGCTGGTGACTGGGTACTACATAGCTTCTGACTGGGTACTCCATAGCTGGTGACTGGGTACTCCATAGCTGGTGACTGGGTACTACATAGTTTATGACTGGGTACTCCATAGCTGGTGACTGGGTACTACATAGCTGGTGACTGGGTACTCCATAGCTGGTGACTGGGTACTACATAGCTGGTGACCGGGTACTCAATAGCTGGTGACTGGGTACTCCATAGCTTCTGACTGGGTACTCCATAGCTGGTGACTGGGTACTCCATAGCTGGTGACTGGGTACTACATAGCTGGTGACTGGGTACTACATAGTTTATGACTGGGTACTACATAGCTGGTGACTGGGTACTCCATAGTTTATGACTGGGTACTACATAGCTGGTGACTGGGTACTCCATAGCTGGTGACTGGGTACTACATAGCTTCTGACTGGGTACTTACTACATAGCTGGTGACTGGGTACTTACTACATAGCTTCTGACTGGGTACTACATAGCTGGTGACTGGGTACTACATAGCTTCTGACTGGGTACTACATAGCTTCTGACTGGGTACTACATAGCTGGTGACTGGGTACTACATAGCTGGTGACTGGGTACTACATAGCTGGTGACTGGGTACTACATAGCTTCTGACTGGGTACTACATAGCTGGTGACTGGGTACTACATAGCTTCTGACTGGGTACTACATAGCTGGGGACTGGGTACTACATAGCTGGGGACTGGGTACTACATAGTTTATGACTGGGTACTACATAGCTGGAGACTGGGTACTCCATAGCTTCTGACTGGGTACTCCATAGCTGGTGACTGGGTACTCCATAGCTGGTGACTGGGTACTCCATAGCTGGTGACTGGGTACTCCATAGCTGGTGACTGGGTACTCCATAGCTGGTGACTGGGTACTCCATAGCTGGTGACTGGGTACTCCATAGCTGGTGACTGGGTACTCCATAGCTGGTGACTGGGTACTCCATAGCTGGTGACTGGGTACTACATAGCTGGTGACTGGGTACTCCATAGCTGGTGACTGGGTACTCCATAGCTGGTGACTGGGTACTCCATAGCTGGTGACTGTACTACATAGCTGGTGACTGGGTACTACATAGCTGGTGACTGGGTACTACATAGCTGGTGACTGGGTACTCCATAGCTGGTGACTGGGTACTACATAGTTTATGACTGGGTACTACATAGCTGGTGACTGGGTACTACATAGCTGGTGACTGGGTACTCCATAGCTGGTGACCGGGTACTCCATAGCTGGTGACTGGGTACTTACTACATAGCTGGTGACTGGGTACTCCATAGCTGGTGACTGGGTACTCCATAGCTGGTGACTGGGTACTACATAGTTTATGACTGGGTACTCCATAGCTGGTGACTGGGTACTACATAGTTTATGACTGGGTACTACATAGCTGGTGACTGGGTACTTCATAGCTGGTGACTGGGTACTCCATAGCTGGTAACTGGGTACTCCATAGCTGGTGACTGGGTACTCCATAGCTGGTGACTGGGTACTCCATAGTTTTTGACTGGGTACTACATAGTTTATGACTGGGTACTCCATAGCTGGTGACCGGGTACTACATAGCTTCTGACTGGGTACTACATAGCTGGTGACTGGGTACTCCATAGCTGGTGACTGGGTACTACATAGTTTATGACTGGGTACTACATAGCTGGTGACTGGGTACTACATAGCTGGGGACTGGGTACTCCATAGCTGGGGACTGTGTACTCCATAGCTGGGGACTGGGTACTCCATAGCTGGTGACTGGGTACTCATAGCTGGTGACTGGGTACTACATAGCTGGTGACTGGGTACTACATAGCTGGGGACTGGGTACTCCATAGCTGGGGACTGGGTACTTACTACATAGCTTCTGACTGTGTACTTACTACATAGCTTCTGACTGGGTACTCCATAGTTTGTCACTGGGTACTCCATAGCTGGTGACTGGGTACTACATAGCTGGTGACTGGGTACTACATAGCTGGTGACTGGGTACTACATAGCTGGTGACTGGGTACTACATAGTTTATGACTGGGTACTCCATAGCTGGGTACTACATAGCTGGTGACTGGGTACTCCATAGCTGGTGACTGGGTACTTACTACATAGCTTCTGACTGGGTACTCCATAGCTGGTGACTGGGTACTTACTACATATCTTCTGACTGGGTACTCCATAGCTGGTGACTGGGTACTACATAGCTTCTGACTGGGTACTCCATAGCTGGTGACTGGGTACTCCATAGCTGGTGACTGGGTACTCCATAGCTGGTGACTGGGTACACCATAGCTGGTGACTGGGTACTTACTACATAGCTTCTGACTGGGTACTCCATAGCTGGTGATTGGGTACTCCATAGCTGGTGACTGGGTACTCCATAGCTGGTGACTGGGTACTACATAGCTGGTGACTGGGTACTACATAGCTTCTGACTGGGTACTCCATAGCTGGTGACTGGGTACTACATAGCTTCTGACTCGGTACTCCATAGCTGGGGACTGGGTACTACATAGCTTCTGACTGGGTACTACATAGCTTCTGACTGGGTACTACATAGCTGGTGACTGGGTACTCCATAGCTGGTGACTGGGTACTACATAGCTTCTGACTGGGTACTCCATAGCTGGTGACTGGGTACTCCATAGCTGGTGACTGGGTACTACATAGTTTATGACTGGGTACTCCATAGCTGGTGACTGGGTACTACATAGCTGGTGACTGGGTACTCCATAGCTGGTGACTGGGTACTACATAGCTGGTGACCGGGTACTCAATAGCTGGTGACTGGGTACTCCATAGCTTCTGACTGGGTACTCCATAGCTGGTGACTGGGTACTCCATAGCTGGTGACTGGGTACTACATAGCTGGTGACTGGGTACTACATAGTTTATGACTGGGTACTACATAGCTGGTGACTGGGTACTCCATAGTTTATGACTGGGTACTCCATAGCTGGTGACTGGGTACTTACTACATAGCTTCTGACTGGGTACTCCATAGCTGGTGACTGGGTACTTACTACATATCTTCTGACTGGGTACTCCATAGCTGGTGACTGGGTACTCCATAGCTGGTGACTGGGTACTCCATAGCTGGTGACTGGGTACTCCATAGCTGGTGACTGGGTACTCCATAGCTGGGGACTGGGTACTCCATAGCTGGTGACCGGGTACTGCATAGCTGGTGATTGGGTACTCCATAGCTGGTGACTGGGTACTACATAGCTGGTGATTGGGTACTCCATAGCTGGTGATTGGGTACTCCATAGCTGGTGACTGGGTACTCCATAGCTGGTGACTGAGTACTACATAGCTGGTGATTGGGTACTCCATAGCTGGTGACTGGGTACTCCATAGTTGGTGACTGGGTACTCCATAGCTGGTGATTGGGTACTCCATAGCTGGTGACTGGGTACTCCATAGCTGGTGACTGGGTACTCCATAGCTGGTGACTGGGTACTACATAGCTGGTGATTGGGTACTCCATAGCTGGTGATTGGGTACTTACTACATAGCTGGTGACTGGGTACTCCATAGCTGGTGACTGGGTACTCCATAGCTGGTGACTGGGTACTCCATAGCTGGTGATTGGGTACTTACTACATAGCTGGTGACTGGGTACTCCATAGCTGGTGACTGGGTACTCCATAGCTGGTGATTGGGTACTACATAGCTGGTGACTGGGTACTCCATAGCTGGTGACTGGGTACTACATAGCTGGTGACTGGGTACTCCATAGCTGGTGACTGGGTACTCCATAGCTGGTGACTGGGTACTACATAGTTGGTGACTGGGTACTCCATAGCTGGTGACTGGGTACTACATAGCTGGTGACTGGGTACTACATAGCTGGTGACTGGGTACTCCATAGCTGGTGACTGGGTACTCCATAGCTGGTGACTGGGTACTCCATAGCTTCTGACTGGGTACTCCATAGCTGGTGACTGGGTACTCCATAGCTGGTGACTGGGTACTCCATAGCTGGTGACTGGGTACTCCATAGCTGGTGATTGGGTACTACATAGCTGGTGATTGGGTACTTACTACATAGCTGGTGACTGGGTACTCCATAGCTGGTGACTGGGTACTCCATAGCTGGTGACTGGGTACTCCATAGCTGGTGACTGGGTACTCCATAGCTGGTGACTGGGTACTCCATAGCTGGTGACTGGGTACTCCATAGCTGGTGACTGGGTACTCCATAGCTGGTGACTGGGTACTCCATAGCTGGTGACTGGGTACTCCATAGCTGGTGACTGGGTACTACATAGCTGGTGACTGGGTACTCCATAGCTGGTGACTGGGTACTCCATAGCTGGTGACTGGGTACTCCATAGCTGGTGACTGGGTACTCCATAGCTGGTGACTGGGTACTCCATAGCTGGTGACTGGGTACTCCATAGCTGGTGACTGGGTACTACATAGCTGGTGACTGGGTACTCCATAGCTTCTGCTGGGGACTGGGTACTCCATAGCTGGTGACTGGGTACTCCATAGCTGGTGACTGGGTACTCCATAGCTTCTGACTGGGTACTCCATAGCTGGTGACTGGGTACTCCATAGCTGGTGACTGGGTACTCCATAGCTGGTGACTGGGTACTCCATAGCTGGTGACTGGGTACTCCATAGCTGGTGACTGGGTACTCCATAGCTGGTGACTGGGTACTCCATAGCTGGTGACTGGGTACTACATAGCTGGTGACTGGGTACTACATAGCTGGTGACTGGGTACTACATAGCTGGTGACTGGGTACTCTACATAGCTGGTGACTGGGTACTCCATAGCTGGTGACTGGGTACTCCATAGCTGGTGACTGGGTACTCCATAGCTGGTGACTGGGTACTCCATAGCTGGTGACTGGGTACTTACTACATAGCTTCTGACTGGGTACTACATAGCTTCTGACTGGGTACTCCATAGCTGGTGACTGGGTACTTACTACATATCTTCTGACTGGGTACTCCATAGCTGGTGACTGGGTACTACATAGCTTCTGACTGGGTACTCCATAGCTGGTGACTGGGTACTTACTACATAGCTTCTGACTGGGTACTTACTACATAGCTGGTGACTGGGTACTCCATAGCTGGTGACTGGGTACTCCATAGCTGGTGACTGGGTACACCATAGCTGGTGACTGGGTACTTACTACATAGCTTCTGACTGGGTACTCCATAGCTGGTGACTGGGTACTCCATAGCTGGTGACTGGGTACTCCATAGCTGGTGACTGGGTACTACATAGCTGGTGACTGGGTACTACATAGCTTCTGACTGGGTACTCCATAGCTGGTGACTGGGTACTACATAGCTTCTGACTGGGTACTCCATAGCTGGGGACTGGGTACTACATAGCTTCTGACTGGGTACTACATAGCTTCTGACTGGGTACTACATAGCTGGTGACTGGGTACTCCATAGCTGGTGACTGGGTACTACATAGCTGGTGACTGGGTACTCCATAGCTGGTGACTGGGTACTCCATAGCTGGTGACTGGGTACTACATAGTTTATGACTGGGTACTCCATAGCTGGTGACTGGGTACTCCATAGCTGGTGACTGGGTACTCCATAGCTGGTGACTGGGTACTCCATAGCTGGTGACTGGGTACTACATAGCTGGTGACTGGGTACTCCATAGCTGGTGACTGGGTACTCCATAGCTGGTGACTGGGTACTCCATAGCTGGTGACTGGGTACTACATAGCTGGTGACTGGGTACTCCATAGCTGGTGACTGGGTACTACATAGCTGGTGACTGGGTACTCCATAGCTGGTGACTGGGTACTACATAGCTGGTGACTGGGTACTACATAGCTGGTGACTGGGTACTACATAGTTTATGACTGGGTACTCCATAGCTGGTGACCGGGTACTACATAGCTTCTGACTGGGTACTACATAGCTGGTGACTGGGTACTCCATAGCTGTTGACTGGGTACTACATAGTTTATGACTGGGTACTACATAGCTGGTGACTGGGTACTACATAGCTGGGGACTGGGTACTCCATAGCTGGGGACTGGGTACTCCATAGCTGGTGACTGGGTACTACATAGCTGGAGATTGGGTACTACATAGCTGGTGACTGGGTACTCCATAGCTGGTGACTGGGTACTACATAGTTTATGACTGGGTACTACATAGCTGGGGACTGGGTACTACATAGCTGGTGACTGGGTACTCCATAGCTGGTGACCGGGTACTCCATAGCTGGTGACTGGGTACTTACTACATAGCTGGTGACTGGGTACTCCATAGCTGGTGACTGGGTACTCCATAGCTGGTGACTGGGTACTACATAGTTTATGACTGGGTACTCCATAGCTGGTGACTGGGTACTACATAGTTTATGACTGGGTACTACATAGCTGGTGACTGGGTACTTCATAGCTGGTGACTGGGTACTCCATAGCTGGTAACTGGGTACTCCATAGCTGGTGACTGGGTACTCCATAGCTGGTGACTGGGTACTCCATAGTTTTTGACTGGGTACTACATAGTTTATGACTGGGTACTCCATAGCTGGTGACCGGGTACTACATAGCTTCTGACTGGGTACTACATAGCTGGTGACTGGGTACTCCATAGCTGGTGACTGGGTACTACATAGTTTATGACTGGGTACTACATAGCTGGTGACTGGGTACTACATAGCTGGGGACTGGGTACTCCATAGCTGGGGACTGTGTACTCCATAGCTGGGGACTGGGTACTCCATAGCTGGTGACTGGGTACTACATAGCTGGTGACTGGGTACTACATAGCTGGGGACTGGGTACTCCATAGCTGGGGACTGGGTACTTACTACATAGCTTCTGACTGTGTACTTACTACATAGCTTCTGACTGGGTACTCCATAGTTTGTCACTGGGTACTCCATAGCTGGTGACTGGGTACTACATAGCTGGTGACTGGGTACTACATAGCTGGTGACTGGGTACTACATAGCTGGTGACTGGGTACTACATAGCTGGGGACTGGGTACTACATAGCTGGTGACTGGGTACTCCATAGCTGGTGACTGGGTACTTACTACATAGCTTCTGACTGGGTACTCCATAGCTGGTGACTGGGTACTTACTACATATCTTCTGACTGGGTACTCCATAGCTGGTGACTGGGTACTACATAGCTTCTGACTGGGTACTCCATAGCTGGTGACTGGGTACTCCATAGCTGGTGACTGGGTACTCCATAGCTGGTGACTGGGTACACCATAGCTGGTGACTGGGTACTTACTACATAGCTTCTGACTGGGTACTCCATAGCTGGTGATTGGGTACTCCATAGCTGGTGACTGGGTACTCCATAGCTGGTGACTGGGTACTACATAGCTGGTGACTGGGTACTACATAGCTTCTGACTGGGTACTCCATAGCTGGTGACTGGGTACTACATAGCTTCTGACTCGGTACTCCATAGCTGGGGACTGGGTACTACATAGCTTCTGACTGGGTACTACATAGCTTCTGACTGGGTACTACATAGCTGGTGACTGGGTACTCCATAGCTGGTGACTGGGTACTACATAGCTTCTGACTGGGTACTCCATAGCTGGTGACTGGGTACTCCATAGCTGGTGACTGGGTACTACATAGTTTATGACTGGGTACTCCATAGCTGGTGACTGGGTACTACATAGCTGGTGACTGGGTACTCCATAGCTGGTGACTGGGTACTACATAGCTGGTGACCGGGTACTCAATAGCTGGTGACTGGGTACTCCATAGCTTCTGACTGGGTACTCCATAGCTGGTGACTGGGTACTCCATAGCTGGTGACTGGGTACTACATAGCTGGTGACTGGGTACTACATAGTTTATGACTGGGTACTACATAGCTGGTGACTGGGTACTCCATAGTTTATGACTGGGTACTACATAGCTGGTGACTGGGTACTCCATAGCTGGTGACTGGGTACTACATAGCTTCTGACTGGGTACTACATAGCTTCTGACTGGGTACTACATAGCTGGTGACTGGGTACTACATAGCTGGTGACTGGGTACTACATAGCTGGTGACTGGGTACTACATAGCTTCTGACTGGGTACTACATAGCTGGTGACTGGGTACTACATAGCTTCTGACTGGGTACTACATAGCTGGTGACTGGGTACTACATAGCTGGGACTGGGTACTACATATTTATGACTGGGTACTACATAGCTGGGACTGGGTACTACATAGCTTCTGACTGGGTACTACATAGCTGGTGACTGGGTACTCATAGCTGGTGACTGGGTACTACATAGTTTATGACTGGGTACTCCATAGCTGGTGACTGGGTACTCCATAGCTGGTGACTGGGTACTCCATAGCTGGTGACTGGGTACTCCATAGCTGGTGACTGGGTACTCCATAGCTGGTGACTGGGTACTCCATAGCTGGTGACTGGGTACTCCATAGCTGGTGACTGGGTACTCCATAGCTGGTGACTGGGTACTCCATAGCTGGTGACTGGGTACTACATAGCTGGTGACTGGGTACTACATAGCTGGTGACTGGGTACTCCATAGCTGGTGACTGGGTACTCCATAGCTGGTGACTGGGTACTACATAGCTGGTGACTGGGTACTCCATAGCTGGTGACTGGGTACTCCATAGCTGGTGACTGGGTACTACATAGTGATGACTGGGTACTCCATAGCTGGTGACTGGGTACTACATAGCTTCTGACTGGGTACTACATAGCTGGTGACTGGGTACTACATAGCTGGTGACTGGGTACTCCATAGCTGGTGACTGGGTACTACATAGCTTGTGACTGGGTACTACATAGCTGGTGACTGGGTACTACATAGCTGGTGACTGGGTACTCCATAGCTGGTGACTGGGTACTCCATAGCTGGTGACTGGGTACTACATAGCTGGTGACTGGGTACTACATAGCTGGTGACTGGGTACTCCATAGCTGGTGACTGGGTACTACATAGTTTATGACTGGGTACTACATAGCTGGTGACTGGGTACTACATAGCTGGTGACTGGGTACTCCATAGCTGGTGACTGGGTACTCCATAGCTGGTGACTGGGTACTACATAGCTGGTGACTGGGTACTCCATAGCTGGTGACTGGGTACTCCATAGCTGGTGACTGGGTACTACATAGTTTATGACTGGGTACTACATAGCTGGTGACTGGGTACTACATAGCTGGTGACTGGGTACTCCATAGCTGGTGACTGGGTACTCCATAGCTGGTGACTGGGTACTTACTACATAGCTGGTGACTGGGTACTCCATAGCTGGTGACTGGGTACTCCATAGCTGGTGACTGGGTACTCCATAGTTTTTGACTGGGTACTACATAGTTTATGACTGGGTACTCCATAGCTGGTGACCGGGTACTACATAGCTTCTGACTGGGTACTACATAGCTGGTGACTGGGTACTCCATAGCTGGTGACTGGGTACTACATAGTTTATGACTGGGTACTACATAGCTGGTGACTGGGTACTACATAGCTGGGGACTGGGTACTCCATAGCTGGGGACTGGGTACTCCATAGCTGGGGACTGGGTACTCCATAGCTGGTGACTGGGTACTACATAGCTGGTGACTGGGTACTACATAGCTGGGGACTGGGTACTCCATAGCTGGGGACTGGGTACTTACTACATAGCTTCTGACTGTGTACTTACTACATAGCTTCTGACTGGGTACTCCATAGTTTGTCACTGGGTACTCCATAGCTGGTGACTGGGTACTACATAGCTGGTGACTGGGTACTACATAGCTGGTGACTGGGTACTACATAGCTGGTGACTGGGTACTACATAGCTGGTGACTGGGTACTCCATAGCTGGTGACTGGGTACTCCATAGCTGGTGACTGGGTACTCCATAGCTGGTGACTGGGTACTTACTACATAGCTTCTGACTGGGTACTCCATAGCTGGTGACTGGGTACTTACTACATATCTTCTGACTGGGTACTCCATAGCTGGTGACTGGGTACTACATAGCTTCTGACTGGGTACTCCATAGCTGGTGACTGGGTACTCCATAGCTGGTGACTGGGTACTCCATAGCTGGTGACTGGGTACTCCATAGCTGGTGACTGGGTACTCCATAGCTGGTGACTGGGTACTCCATAGCTGGTGACTGGGTACTCCATAGCTGGTGACTGGGTACTACATAGCTGGTGACTGGGTACTACATAGCTTCTGACTGGGTACTCCATAGCTGGTGACTGGGTACTACATAGCTTCTGACTCGGTACTCCATAGCTGGGGACTGGGTACTACATAGCTTCTGACTGGGTACTACATAGCTTCTGACTGGGTACTACATAGCTGGTGACTGGGTACTCCATAGCTGGTGACTGGGTACTACATAGCTTCTGACTGGGTACTCCATAGCTGGTGACTGGGTACTCCATAGCTGGTGACTGGGTACTACATAGTTTATGACTGGGTACTCCATAGCTGGTGACTGGGTACTACATAGCTGGTGACTGGGTACTCCATAGCTGGTGACTGGGTACTACATAGCTGGTGACCGGGTACTCAATAGCTGGTGACTGGGTACTCCATAGCTTCTGACTGGGTACTCCATAGCTGGTGACTGGGTACTCCATAGCTGGTGACTGGGTACTACATAGCTGGTGACTGGGTACTACATAGTTTATGACT
The DNA here is from genome assembly GCA_014843695.1 of Archivesica marissinica. NCBI lineage: Eukaryota > Metazoa > Mollusca > Bivalvia > Venerida > Vesicomyidae > Archivesica > Archivesica marissinica. The sequence goes on along the minus strand of CM026400.1, from coordinate 26,238,588 downwards.
GGGTACTACATAGCTGGTGACTGGGTACTCCATAGTTTATGACTGGGTACTACATAGCTGGTGACTGGGTACTCCATAGCTGGTGACTGGGTACTACATAGCTTCTGACTGGGTACTTACTACATAGCTGGTGACTGGGTACTTACTACATAGCTTCTGACTGGGTACTACATAGCTGGTGACTGGGTACTACATAGCTTCTGACTGGGTACTACATAGCTTCTGACTGGGTACTACATAGCTGGTGACTGGGTACTACATAGCTGGTGACTGTGTACTACATAGCTGGTGACTGGGTACTACATAGCTTCTGACTGGGTACTACATAGCTGGTGACTGGGTACTACATAGCTTCTGACTGGGTACTACATAGCTGGGGACTGGGTACTACATAGCTGGGGACTGGGTACTACATAGTTTATGACTGGGTACTACATAGCTGGAGACTGGGTACTCCATAGCTTCTGACTGGGTACTCCATAGCTGGTGACTGGGTACTACATAGCTGGTGACTGGGTACTACATAGTTTATGACTGGGTACTCCATAGCTGGTGACTGGGTACTCCATAGCTGGTGACTGGGTACTCCATAGCTGGTGACTGGGTACTCCATATCTGGTGACTGGGTACTCCATAGCTGGTGACTGGGTACTCCATAGCTGGTGACCGGGTACTCCATAGCTGGTGACTGGGTACTCCATAGCTGGTGACTGGGTACT
>CM026400.1:26194380-26236869 GCA_014843695.1 Archivesica marissinica | reverse complement strand
ATATATAGTATATAATATGTAATATCCTATAGTTATAATATATAATATGTAATATCCTATCGTTATAATATATAGTATATAATGTGCAATATCCTATAGTTATAATATATAGTATATAATATCCTATAGTCATTATATATAGTATATAATATGTAATATCCTATAGTTATAATATATATATATATAATATGCAATATCCTATAGTTATATATATAAGTATATAATATCCTATAGTCATAATATATAGTATATAATATGTAATATCCTATAGTTATAATATATAGTATATAATATGTAATATCCTATAGTTATAATATATAGTATATAATATCCTATAGTATGTGCCCGTAGTTTAAGCTTGTACAACGATTGCGAAACAAGTTCTAACAACTTATATTAATCACTCTCGTTGGCGCGGATGAAAGCGTAACTGTGGCCATTCATGTGGGAGGAAACCGGAGTACCCGTAGAAAACCCACTTGTCCGATCTGGCGACCACCGTAACATCTCACATACTTCCCGGTCCGAGGATCGAACCCTGGTTGCATTGGTGAGAAGCGAGCGGGCTAATCGGACAGCCTGTATGTTTCGTTAATACACATTTATTTTAGCTCGATTGCGAAACAAGCTCTTACATTAAGACTAACATGATATTAATCGCTCTCGAGACCTAATTCCTGATGGAATTCATCGTCATGATTATTTACACTCGCCGCCGGAGGGAGAGAGAAGAGGCAATGTGGAATGTAATTACCTTGCCTAAGGGCACACTCGTACCGGCTACAACTGGGCCCGAACTCCTGGCCTTTCACACCTGGGCCGAATGTACTGCCACTGCTATATCACGACTTGTGGAAGTCGTGATATGATAGCGCAGTGGATGCGCGTTCGCTTCAGATGCGAAAGGTCCGGAGTTCGAGCCCCGCTGGAGCCGTTACGAGTGTGCCCTTAGGCAAGGCATTTAAAGTCCACGTTGCCTCTTCTCTCTCCCTCGTGGCGATGGATTCCATCAGGAATGAGGTCTCGAGAGTGATTAATATAAGTTGAAAGAACTTGTTGCGCAATCGAGCTAAAATAAATTTGTATAAACATATCACGACTTCCACAAGTTCCCGTATGCCTCCCACCTAGTCCAACAATTGTACGTTATTATCACGTCATTAACATTCCTTTAATATATGACAAACGTCAGGGGAGGTAACTAGAGCCACATAGTGGGGTTAACCTCCAACCGTATAGTGCCCCCTGAAGAAATTAGTCGTTTTGAGGATAGTGCAATGATACAGACAAAAACCCACTCCAGAGTCTCCTCTGGTTCATTTACGTGCATGGTGTAAAGCACCGACACGAGTCATCGGTGTAAAGTCCCATCTGAAAGACTGTTAATTTTATTAGGGTCAGGCGGGGGATCGAACCTGCGATCCCTGTATTACCAGTCCCGCGTGTTAACCACTGGACTACAGATCCATCTGTGATACATTTATACATGACGATATGTCTGCCATTGTAGCATTTACAACTGTCTACAACGGTGACCTCTACGACGACGATCTATCAGAGTGACTCCTACTGCGGTCTATCACGGTGACATCTACGACGATCTATCAGAGTGACATCTACGACGATCTATCAGAGTGACATCTACGACGATCTATCAGAGTGACTCCTGCTGCGGTCTACCACGGTGACATCTACGACGATCTATCAGAGTGACATCTACGACGATCTATCAGAGTGACTCCTGCTGCGGTCTACCACGGTGACATCTACGACGATCTATCAGAGTGACATCTACGACGATCTATCAGAGTGACATCTACGACGATCTATCAGAGTGACTCCTGCTGCGGTCTACCACGGTGACATCTACGACGATCTATCAGAGTGACATCTACGACGATCTATCAGAGTGACATCTACGACGATCTATCGGAGTGACTCCTGCTGCGGTCTACCACGGTGACATCTACGACGATCTATCAGAGTGACATCTACGACGATCTATCAGAGTGACTCCTGCTGCGGTCTATCACGGTGACATCTACGACGATCTATCAGAGTGACTCCTGCTGCGGTCTATCACGGTGACATCTACGACGATCTATCAGAGTGACATCTACGACGATCTATCAGAGTGACTCCTGCTGCGGTCTACCACGGTGACATCTACGACGACGAGCTATCAGAGTGACTCCTACTGCGGTCTATCACGATGACATCTAGAACGATCTATCAGAGTGACTCCTACTGCGGTCTACCACGATGACATCTACGACGATCTATCAGAGTGACATCTACTACGGTCTATCACGGTGACATCTACGACGGTCTATCAGAGTGACTCCTACTGCGGTCTATCACGGTGACATATACGACGGTCTATCACGGTGACATCTACGACGAGCTATCACGGTGACATCTACGACGGTCTATCACGGTGACATCTACGACGAGCTATCAGAGTGACTCCTACTGCGGTCTATCACGGTGACATCTACGACGAGCTATCAGAGTGACTCCTACTGCGGTCTACCACGGTGACATCTACTACGGTCTATCACGGTGACATCTACGACGGTCTATCAGAGTGACTCCTACTGCGGTCTACCACGGTGACATCTACGACGATCTATCAGAGTGACTCCTACTGCGGTCTACCACGGTCTATCAGAGTGACTCCTACTGCGGTCTACCACGGTGACATCTACTACGGTCTATCACGGTGACATCTACGACGGTCTATCAGAGTGACTCCTACTGCGGTCTACCACGGTGACATCTACGACGATCTATCAGAGTGACTCCTACTGCGGTCTACCACGGTGACATCTACGACGGTCTATCAGAGTGACTCCTGCTGCGGTCTACCACGGTGACATCTACGACGATCTATCATAATAATCATCATCATCATCATGTAAACATATTGCTTAATACTGGTTAACCGCATAGATTTGCTAAGCCGGCCCAGGAGCACATGTCTAAGTCCCCACAAGGGGTGGTGCATAAATGGAGCACCCATACATACCAGCTCTAATATCCTTGCAGACGTCTAGAGCTGATGCACGTGCACAGACGTATACAAACAGTACACTAGTAATGGAGTATAGACACATGCTGGCATTACGTCCGCATAGTAGAAACATTATTTGGCAAACATCACTGACTATTTATATGCATTGTTTGCAGAAGTTACCTGCAGATGTGCTTGGTAGAAATACACGTACAGGCATCCGGAGTAGAAATTTAATAAAACAATTTTATGTTGTGGTCTGTTTGAACATAATCCGATTGGGACTATCGAATTCTTTTAAGTGAGGTATCTTGTTGGCTTGCTGAGGGTCGATGGTTCTACCAGGGTACCAGTCTCCGTCTGAAATACTGTTCGTAGGAGCACCCGTGTGTTATTCATCCACCAGCAATAGCTGAAGGACCTAATCTGTTGGTGAGAAACCCCTTAACTCTTTCAGCGCCGAATAAATTCAGAGCATGTGCAAACAACATAGATCCAGATCAGCCGCGGCGTAACGCCGCGTCTGATCAGGATCTATGTTGTTTGCTATTCGGACAGGTGCTTCAGCTCCACTGTCTGATCAGACGGCATGTTCTGTTCTGTCCGATCGGGTTCTCTACTTTTCATCTATTATCTTCTTCTATCTATCTATCTATCTATCTATCTATCTATCTATCTATCTATCTATCTATCTATCTATCTATCTATCTATCTATCTATCTATCTATCTATCTATCTATCTTCCTTTAATGTCGAACCCCTCGCGGGGACGTAGACATGTCCTTTAATAGTATAATTGTATGCTTTACATCTTTATTAATAATTATATGGAAACAATTATTTCCTTTTTTCTGCCTCAATTATATATACATAATTTACTGTCATGTACATTCAACCTTGTTTTAAGCAGCCAGCCAATGGAATCACATAACGTGGCTGATTAGCACAGGTGGCTGCTTAGTAGAGGGCAAATTTATAATAAAACATATTGGGAATCTGGAAACTGGCTGTTTAATGGAGGTGACCACTAACACAGGTTTGACTGTACTATCAAAGCATTTGATGTGTACATGGTGTACGCATGTGGCGTCCGTGTTCCAGTGGTAGAGCGTCGGATTTGGAATCGAACGGTCCCGGGTTCGATACTCGGACAGGCCACGTATGTAGTGTCATTGAGCAAGGTACCTCACACACATTGCTTAGTACTGGTTAATCGTTTAGGTCGGTAAGCATGTCCATGAAAACATGTCTAGGTCCCCGAGAGGGGTTTGACATTAATTGAACAGACATACATACACATGTACTATAACCATCCGCCTGCGTGGTCGAGTGGTTAAGGTCGCTGACTTGCATACCACTGTAACCTATCATCACTGATGGTCACGGGTTCGAGCCCCCGCTCAGACCGTGTCTCATTTATATGAAAAAGTTGGCAGTTTCTTACGGAGGTTGGTGCACCCAAGTACTGGTTAACCGCTGGAGCCTGCCCAGGAAAGGTGTTGTTAGGTAAACTGTCCGCCGGCGAAATAGCCCAAAATGGTGCTGATGCAGGCGTAAAACCCGAAATATAACATAACATGTACTATAAGAAATAAAATTGATGTCTAACACGATTGTTTACATTTTTTAATATATTACTTTGTTATAATATAAATCTGGGTTTGTGCAAGCTATATTTTGTACAACTGTGTATAAACATAAATCGCCCATTTGCGTCTACAATGCAATGAATATCTTTTTACAATAGAGGACAAATGCGAGTGTTATCCAAATAGTCACGTCCCAGACGGCTTTTAGCAGCAGTTTCCAATGGACCGGGTCTATCTGCCAGTTGACGGGAAAGAAGCGGTAGAAAACGGCATGACACAGGTACAGTATGAGCGGATTCATACCTGAAACAAGGTAAGGAGGGGCACGTGTCAATTCTCAGAGTGAATACTCATAATTGTAGGTAGATCCTCTTAATTGGTGTCCTCTGTTTTTATCGTTGTTTCCTTGGCACACTATGCTATCAATTTTCATCCACTTTCTCATCTTATGATTATTATATTATTAAGTCTAGACAGATATTCTACAGTGTATTCAATGGATAATTAGCTATACATATTTGTTATCAATTCATTGGCATGATTTTCGTAAAATCTCATTTATCATACCGCTACAGTTGGTTAGGGAACAACAGTAAAAACAAAAGATTCCAACTAGAATGACCAATACACATTTCGGGATAAACCGGACTTTATCTACCACGGGAGATAATAATAAAACCAGCGATGTCGCTTCACGTTATTAATAAGGTGTGTAGAATAAGATTAGAATTCTGAAAAAAATGTATCTGTATGTCAAGTACTGTTAACAATTACATTTTCACCGTTTGTAGCGATATTACTATTATAGAAATATACAGTTTATATGATCTTTATACAACAGAACTTTGCATTTTTGGGAGGTTGTCGAGTGTTTCAGATCGTTGACTGTAAATCACTTGGCCCTCACCGCTGTAGGTTCGAATCCCACTGGAGGTGTCGACTTTAGTGCATGCTGAGTGGCTATCCAGCTTGTTTGTGGAAGGTCAGTGGCTCTACTCGTGTGTTCGTCCGTTTCTGAAATACTGGTGGGAGGGCACCCGAGGTCCTACACCACTAATAATATCGCCGTATGACATAATCCTAAAACATACAAACAAACAAACAAACCTTTTTCTGTTGTTGTTTTAAGAAATGCTTGACGTTTTTCGGGCTGTACAAAACATGTGACCCGAAGCACAGGGATTCGGCACGTTTGGGGGTACAAGTATATATATATTTAAGTACAGGGATTCTACTCTGTGGGATGTCAGATTTCGCATCGATCAGTAAAATGGCCCTATCTGAAACAATTTTGTACACATCTATCCGAATATAACGCCTATCCCGAGTCTTTATATTGTTCTTCAAATAAAACACAAGTTTAAGCTGCGTGCATGTATACTTTGCAAACAATTGCCACACACATTGGCCATAGCAGGTCACATTTCCATACTAGGACACGGGTTCTGTCAGCAATAAAAACATATCTTCGACGGGAGAGTTTTAACTGTGAATAACATTATCAATACAATATGTTTCCACTAACGTGTAGGTTTATTCGGCAAAAATGTACGTCAAAAAGAGATTTCGTAGAATTTTTCAATTTGTTTTGAATTTTTTTTAAGCGGCGCAGTTCGCGTTGAAACGACGTTGAAACGAGCGTTCTGATTGGATTATTAGAATAGGTGCTTGTATTTTTATATGAAGAATAATCATAATCCAATCAGAACGCTCGTTTCAACGCGAACTGCGCCGCTTGAGAAATTTTCAAAACAAATTGATAAATTCTTGAAAAATTCTCCGCTGCTGCTGCTGATGATGATCATATGGTGATTGCGGTATACATCCGGGTTATATTGATTCTTCAATTCCGGAAGTGTTGGTATGGTTACAATGCAATCAAATTAACCCTTACACCGCCAACCATTATGACCGTCATAAAATGTTATCAAAGTTACCCTTACACCGCCAACCATTATGACCGTCATAAAATGTTATCAAAGTTACCTGCGAAAATGAACGGTGAACCATTCCAGATGTTGAACACATCCACAAGTGTGTACAACACGGCCAACAGGAAGTAGCCGAAACAAGCGGTGACCAGGATGAAGGACACAGACCACAAATTCTTGTTCAATGGTATGATGCCATCGTTCTTGGAAAAGTTACATAACGCTGCACCGATGGCACCCTAAATACAACGGGAAACTGTATTGTAGCATGCTGTGTATAAGCTACTACCGTCACTATCAGTGTGTCATTTTTTAAATATGCTTGAATATGGCCTGAAATATACGGCTCCCGAATAGCGCAGTGGTTAGCGCGCTCACTTCTCACCAATGTAACCGGGGTGCGATACTCGGATCGGGAAGTATGTGAGATGGTATGGTTGTCGCCAGATCGGACAGGTGGGTTTTCTCCGGTTTCCTCCCACACGAATGACCACATTTACACTTTCATCCGCGCCAACGAGAGTGATTAATATAACTTGTTTCGCAATCGTTGTAAAATAAATAAAGTTTTAAAATTTGTATCTAGTATCGTAGCCAGATGCTTTCTGATTGGTTGAGCCAAGAGGAATTCTCCGACCAAACATATCAAATGACCGTTGACATGGTCAGCAATTTAATTCGAATGTTCTCACATATTTAACTATTATGAACATTTTTCCAATATCAAATATCTGGAATTGTTTTGTTTTTATTATTTAAGTTTATTTAACGTCGCTACCAGTTGCCCATTTGAGCGACGGACAGTCTACCTAATATCACCTTTCCTGGGCAGGCTCCAGCGGTTAACCAGTACTCGGTGCATCAACATCCGTAAGGACCTGCCAACCGTTTCATATAAATGAGACACGGCCTTAGAGGGGCTCGAACCCGTGACCATCAGTGATGATAGGTTACAGTGGTATACAAGTCAGCGACATTAACCACTCGACCACGGAGGGGGTGTATGGAATTGTGAATATTTAATGGTCCATTTATACTTCCTTACATGAAAGAATTCCGACACCCACAGTTGGATTCGATCCTTCATCTGTGAGGGGCAAATGATTTGAAGCCAAGGGAGGCAACTGTTTAGCGCAAAGAAAGTTAAAATGCTATACATACCTCTTCTTTGTATACAAACACAGGAAACACACTCCGACAAGGATCAATTTATGACGTGAAACTACAATGCGATAATGATTAATGCGTGATAGAGCTTGTCGGAATGGTATCACCACGGAGGTCCCGCTTGTATGTGACTAAGTGGTTACGGTCGTTGACTTCAAATCACTTGCCACTCACCGCTGTAGGTCCGAATCCCACTGGAGGTGTGGAATTATTTCAAATGATGAAGCTGTCCAAATAGCTTGCCGAATGTCGGTGGTTCTACCAGGGGACTGCTCCGTGCGTGAAATACTGCTCGGATGGGCACCCTGTGTCTTTCTCCACCAACGAAACTTTCCTTTACTATTATTGTCTTTGTGTTCCTATGACTTGGCTCGTTTCCTCTTACCGTGAGTGATGACCAGATGATGAGTCGGATGAGACGGCCTGTGTGATCCTGATAACATACGAAGATGCGTCCAGCCTGGAAATATGGTCAAATATATTTTAGCTAGTTCAGGAGTGGTTCCAGTTTTTCAAATTAGAGGGCGCGATTTTTCAGGTCAATGTCGCGCCATGTAAAATGCGCAGGTAAAGGAAAGTCACATTTTTACCATTTTCGTGGAAGGGGGAGCGTCTATATATGATTGCATTTTGGTAGTGTTGTTTTACGTTTATTTATCGTCGCTACCGGTTTCCCATATGAGCGACGCCTCCTGAAGATATTAGTCATTATAGATTTTGGAGGATAGTGCAATGATACAGACAGAGACCCATTCCAGAGTCTCCTCTGGTTCTTTTACGTGCACGGTGTAAAGCACTGACACGAGACCTCGGTTTAACGTCCCATCTGAAAGACTGTTAATTTTATTAGGGTCAGACAGGGGATCGAACCTGCGATCCCTGGATTATCAGTCCAGCGTATTACCACTGGACTACAGACCCGCCTGCATTTTGGTAGTGTTGATTATTGGGTTTTTAAGTAGTACTGTATGAGCAGGAATCCTTATGGGGCGTACCCGGCATCAACCACACCCACCTGAACCCCCTAAGAATTCCCAATCATACATGTAATTACAGTATTACTTGATCCAATAACTAATACATCGAAGTACAGCTATATTCATCTATATAAATGTTTTGTTGTATGTTTCGAAAATTAATCAGAATGCGTTTTACGAAGCGCGAAATGGACCTGAATAATTGAAATTAGTATGCCCTGAACATTATATATATACAATGCATGTGTATAATTATGTATTTCAATACAAGTAATTGCAAAATACATTTTACACCTACTATATGTATATTCACATACTACAGTCTACATCCGCTATGTCAAAGTCGGTTATGTCGAATTCTTCGGTTATCTCGAAGTCGGATCAAAGTCCCGTTTCAGACACTATCATTTTACATATAACTGGCTCTGTTTATATCGAATTTCGTTAAATCAAACACATCGGTTATGTTACTTTCGGCCAAATTTGGGATACTATTTTTTTCTAACAAAGCACATAAGATTTTATTATTTTCGAATACATTTAAAACGTCTTTGATTTTATTTGTTTACTGAGAAACTTACTACTTAATACTGGTTTCATAATGCATATACATATATTCCCATGATAACAACATTCTAAGAAATTGTGACTGTTCTTTTAAACATGAATATATCTTTAGGCGATGATAAAATAAATAAAACTATATACATATGAAACAATTTAATTACTTGTAACCCCAGGAAGCAGAGAAATATTGATGTGAGTGTTCCCAGAATTCCCTCGGGGTCATACGGTACTCTCGTCTGGTATATCGCCTGCAGAGAAAATACATCGGCAGTAAAAACAGAATTGGAAATGATTTCAAATGTAAACAGAGTCTGCAAAACTCTCATCTCATCGATATAAAACATATTACAACATTCGGAATGATTTGACTATGTACGCACACACATGAATAGTTAAGTTGCCTGAAGCTTAATCGACATATTTAATAGCCGTATGCAGACAATTAAGTCGCATAGTATGGTAGTGATCTAGCGCCACTATGTGGCTCGTGTTACCTCCCTTGACATTCCAATGACAGTGTGTGTTTTACGTTTATTTATCGTTGCTACCGGTTGCCCATATGAGAGATGCCTTCTGAAGAGATTAGTCATTTTAGTGCAGTGATACAGCACCTACACGAGACATCGGTGTAATGTCTCATCTGAAAGACTGTTAATTTTGTTAGGGTCAGATGGGGGATCCAACCTGCGGTCCATGGATTACCAGTCCAACGTGTTAACCACTGAACTACCGATCCGTTGCAATCACAAAGCCACACGCAACCATTATATATTATAGATATGTTTAGAATGTTTGCGCTGGACGCTATATTAGGAGCGTTAATGACGTAATAATAACGTTCACGTGTTCGACTGGGTAGTGATTCTGTTTTTCATGCCAGCAATTTTAAAACAGACTAAACGTGATTTACTCACTTTCATTTCATTCAATTAGCGCAGTGGTTAGCACGCACGTTTCTGACCAGTGCAACGCGGATTCTATCCTCGGACCGGGAAATATGTGAGATAGTAACGTGGTCGCCATATTGGACAGGTTGGTGCGTTATCTCCGGGTAGTCCGGTTTCCTCCCACATGAATGACCACATTTACGCTTTCATCCGCGCCAACGAGAGTGATTAATATAAGTTGTTAAAACTTTCTTCGCAATCGTTGTAAAATAAATAAAGTTAAAAAAAACATCAGTATAACTGTATCTAGACGTATATATCAATGCCCAGGCGTCAAGTTTAAACTTTTTAAATGATATATTATATTGTGCTGACCTTGAAGTATACTGTTATTTTTTACCTACCTTTGGAGTAGGGTTGCCATATATATGATTATCACCAAGCAACATCCTGTCAATATACCCCGCCGCACCTCCTGTACAATTCTCGTGTATTTTGCGCTCGTGCAGCCCTCCTGGTCCGATGTATCCTCTAATAGGATACGCACGGTTAGTTTATGTGACATTTGCAATATGTATGTTGAAACACCCCAGCATCTATTTACGGACTGCAACCATAGTCAGAATTTCTGGTCTAGATTAAACAACTTATTTCTTGAAAATGGAATACAGTCTACATCCGCTATGTCAAAGTCGGTTATGTCGAATTCTCCGGTTATCTCGAAATCGGATCAACGTCCCGTTTCAGACATTATCATTTACATATAACTGGCTCTGTTTATATCGAATTTCGTTAAATCAAACATTGGTTATGTCGAAGTATTTTGTTCGGTCCGACGGAATTCGACATAACGGGTGTAGGCTGTACATATAACAATAAATCACCAAGTAGTTGTATTTGGTTATTTTAAGAGCACACAGTTTGAACTGCTTATTAATTTTATAATTATCTTCATTTCCTTCTGAATACACGACAAATGGAACACACATCAATGTAACTACATTGAAATGTTAGTAACTTTCCACTACCAAGTTAAAGCAGAATTACATCGTAAAAAAGGATGTTTTGGTTGGATGTGTGTGTGTTAACAAAAATCGAAATAGTCGATCAGAATCGATAAAATTCCAATAAATTTAAACCGTCGTATACGCGAATTTGTTTATCAACACACGAACTAAGCGTGCGTGTTTGAAACAACAGAGGATGTAGAAAACAACGTATATATTTTGAACATGAAATACTATCTATCTTCCTCTAATGTCGAACCCCTCGCGGGGATGTAGATATGTCCCTAAAAGACTTAGCTAACAGAGGTATGAATCAACATATCAAGTAATTTAATTAAAAAAGACAACGTGGGACAAATGGGGACGATGCATTCCGAATGTAAACAAGTGCGGACGATGCCTTCCGGTTGTAAACAAGTGCGAGACCGATCGACTCGGAAAGTCCTACTTTCGGTTTCGAGTTTGTTTTATCGCAAAAAAACACTGTTTACCAAATGAACATATGCATACAAAGTATAATGTTAGAATGTGTAGCAGCATTACTACCCATACGTAAACATTGAATTTTTCAAATATCTTTTATTTCATACGATGTAATGCTGCTTTAAAAGAAGAAAGCCGAATGCGTCTCGGAAATGTCAGTAACGTTCCACTACCAAGTTAAAAGAAGTAAGCCGAATGCGTCTCGGAAATGTCAGTAACGTTCCACTACCAAGTTAAAAGAAGTAAGCCGAATGCGTCTCATCATCTGTAACAAGAACGTCGAGCAGATCCAGGAACACATTTACACCAGGTAGAGCAGAACGAAACATATTTGGACAATTAGTCATTCTTGCCACAGCCGTTTGGGATCTGGACATCTGGACACATGTTTGCGTGTTCAAAACCATAAAACTAAAAATCTTTTTTTTTCTTCTTTTTTTTTAAGAACACTATGTGCTTGACACTATGCATACACATTTACGCCATTCCAAGCAAGTTTAAAAATGACACCCCGTCAATATCAAGGCTATATACTGATATATCAGAAAGGTTTTTTAGTTTTGTGTGGTTTTGAACCCGCAAACATTTGTCGAGACCCCAAGCGTCTGTGATTCTTGCTGCTCAAACATGACATTCACATGGAGCTTACCCATTCCTTTCCATTAGGTCCTGTCGCTTTGTATACGGCCACCGCAGATTGGATGCCCGTGACTACACAAACCACCGCTACTCATTTACATTGAATGAAAAATTGATCCAAAAGACAATTTACGATGCAGATGACTTTGTTATTCTCCGATGTTTGCCAATAGACAGTTCATTCCACCTTTGAAGACCTTGCAGAATCTATATTTAATATGTTTCCAAAGCATGGCATATGGACTTCATAACAGATTCGCTTCTCACCATTGCAACCCGGGTTCGATCCTCGTACCGGGAAGTATATGAGATGGTACGGTGGTCGCCAGATCGGACATGTGGGTTTTCTCCGGGTACTCCAGGTTCCTCCCACACGAATGACCACAGTTATGCTTTCATCCGTGCCAACGAGAGTGATTAATATAAATTGTTAGAACTTGCTTCGCAATATTTGTAAAATAAATAAAGTTTAAATTTAAACAGAATGTTCTCGAATTTCGAATTTTGCGCTCGCAAATTTATGTAACTTAACGTAATGGAATGATTCAGTCGTAAGAAACATGGGATTAGAATAATGATTAGAATTTGGTATCAAGTGTATCTGCGGTGATCTGATGTTATCAGCACTATGTTGGTGTTGTCACGGAGCGACTCATATCTACGTCGCCACACGTTTTTATAATCAGTGCAATGCTATTCACTTACGTTGGGCATCCGGGTACAGGAAGGGAAAATGTTAAGGCCAGGTAAGTGGCTAGGATACCGAGGCAGGCGAACCATTCTGGTAGCAGAACGACCACGTCACGTATCCAGAACCATCGCGTGTCCTGCAAGTTTAATTTGAAGTTTGAGGAACATGAACACTTAGTTTTACTAAGACAAAGAGGATAATTGTGTTTATTAGTGTAAGATCGGATTTTATTTCACGAGCCGGCTCATCTGGATCTGCACTTTTTGTAAGCCTATTTAGAGGTATGTAGTGTTGAAAGGGTTTATCAACTATTAAAGCACTGTCGTAGCGTCATACCTTTGTACTTGCAGTCCATTATTATTAATATTGATATGGTGTCAAAAGACCAGAGTATTATATTAAATACTACGCGTACATGTACGAAACTAACAATTTTAATTAGTAGGATCTTGTTATATAAGTGTGTGTTTTAAGTAAGATATAAGCCTCAAACGGATCCAATATGTAAACAATTGGTACTGTCTTCGGCGCTACGCGCATCACGCAGTCCAATAGTTTACATATTGGATCGTTTTCGGCTTGTATCCTATACATAGTAATGTAACATGTTATTACTACAGACGGATCTGTAGTCAAGTGGTAACGCGCTGGACTGGTAATCCAGGGATCGCAGGTTCGATCCCTCGTCTGACCCTAATAAAAGATGGGACGTTAAACCGAGGTCTCGTGTCGGTGCTTTACACTGTGCACGTAAAAGAACTAGAGGATACTCTGGAATGGGTCTCTCTCTCTGTATCATGCACTATCCTCCAAAATCTAAAATGACTAATCTCTTCAGTAGGCGTCGCTCATATATGCAACCGGTAGCGACGATAAATAAACGTAAAACACACACATGTTATTACTATACAGCGATAGGCTGCGATGCAATATGTCTCTTGTAATTGTGTTCTGAATGGCTATGTACTATGTTTAATATTGTGTGTTCATTATATGTATGTACATAAATATTATATACTCACACGAAAAAGAAAGTGTGCACATGGATAGAGGGAAAATTATATACTTATATTCACACGTAAAACAGTGTTCTGGTAATTATCAAATTTCAATTAAAAGTAAAATTCGTCGTGTGTAGCCAATACATGTGCACATTTTGTAAAATGTGTCTATTTATTGCTTCTATATACAAGTATAAAATGTTCCCTCTAACCACGTGCACACTTTCATTTTCGTGAGAGTATACATAGCTGAGACGTTGCGGAATACTGTAATTAACGTGTAGTTTTTCTATTAGTAATATGTTTTCTATGTCATTGTATAAATGTTGAGGGCCTTATTTGTATTAGCCATGCGTTGTGTAAGCTGCCTCGTAAAATAAAGTCTTTATTATTATTATTATTATTACTTTAATAAAGATGAACATTAAACTATATTGGTTGTGTTTTCAACTCGTACCTTCCCGACGTCTGTCTGTCTGGCAAAGGCTGTTCTAAGTAGAGCAACGACCATATAGCTGATACTTAGCCGTTGAAGCACGCCCGGAATTCGTAAATGCTCCAAATCAACCGCTATACAATAAAGAAACATCCTCCAATAGTTGGTTAATAAATCATGTACATAACACAATCATGTACATGTTTTATCCTCATTTGGAGTACACATTGTCAATTCAACTAGTATTCGGGGTTTAGTCAATACATTTTTTTATTTAAGTTTATTAAGAGCGACGGGCAGTTTACCTAACAACACCTTTCCTGGGCAGGCTCCAGCGGTTAACCAGTACATGGTGCACCAACCTCCGTAAGAAACTGCCAACTTTTTCATATAAATGACACGGTCTGAGCGGGGCTCGAACCCGTGACCATCAGAGATGATAGGTTACAAGTCAGCGACCGTAACCACTCGACCACGAAAGCGGTCAGTCAATAATCATGGGCATAGCGTATTTAAGACTATGTCCGACAGTGGACGCCCCCCCCCCCCAATATTAGCGCGCCTGGAGTATGTCTGAACGCCCCAATAATGATAACAAAACATGTACATAATTATATAGATATAGTTCATCATTTTTTAAAACAGGACGATGGCCTTAAGCTTGGTATGTTTATTGTTTAGTCCCTATTACGGTTAGTGATGTACAGTCTACATCCGTTATATCAAAGTTGGTTATGTCAAATTATCCGGTTAACTCGAAGCCGGGTCAAAGTCCCGTTTCAGATACTATCATTTTACATAATATTATAGCTGACTCCGTTTATGTCCAATATTGTCGATATCCGTTATGTCAAACTTCGGTTATGTCGTAGTATTTTGTTCAGTCCGACGGAATTCGACATTACAGATGTAGATTGTATATGTACCATTCTAATAATAAATATTATAATAAATAAACATTTACTAGAGGGCTTAGAAAACACACACCTACATTATATGATTATTATTACACGAACACGAAATACGAAGGATTCCATCAAAGATATATCACATCTTTATTACAAAACACAAACTGAACAACTAAAAATATTCCAAAATGTTTATAACTATGTATTAACATAGTTGTTATTTTCATGTAAAAACACACTTATCCGAAGTGTGCCTTTTCGATGTGCTCTATAGTATATATACATATACATTTATATATGCATCTTTATAAATGACTTACGACCCCAGTTAGTGTTCAGGATAACACCGAATGCAAACAGTAGACAACTCCTCTTGATGACCTTCCGGAAGATCCAGCCCCGAGACCTGCCTCGCTTCAGCATGCTGTTAAACGAGTAGTTCATAGACGTACCCATGATGAATACAAACCTGCAACATCATCATGTCTACATTATACGATGTGCAAAAGATAGAAAAAACAAACAATATATTTGCACGAATAAATTATTGTCATATATAAATAGAAATGTATTATATAAATACATTTATTTATTTATATATATGACCCATTGTAAACCATGTACTATTATGATTATTATATATTATGTATAATCGTCTGCTATTATTTTCGCGCCTAAATTATCAGTTATGTTTGCGCGGGAACAAAATAATGTTGACAGACGATGGCAGCTGGTCAGTTATGTAAAAAAAGATAATCGCCGCCTCTCTTGGTGACATATAAACACGTAATAATATTGTATAACATCACAGATGTTTGGCGCCGTAATGTCTGTTATAGATGTTAATTCTGCTATTTAAGAAATGAAAAATTATGAAGAAATTAGTGCATTCTTATCCAGCCATGGAGGCGTTAAGGAAATGATGTTACTCACTATTAAGATATAAACTGTTTCTATGATAGTTAGAAAAAATAATATTTAAAGAAGTATTAACTCTTAAATATTAAAGTTGTATTAAACACGTGAATGGAAGATAATTAGGCCTTTTAAGAAACGATTGTTTTGGCTAATATATCTATTAGAATAGTTTGATAAAGCGAAGGAAATTAGTATATTAGTAGAATTGTTATAACACATTGAAATAGTGAGGCGAATAATGAGATACGAGAAATCATAACTAGATGATACATGTTATAGATATGAAATAAAATGAGATTGTTGTAGATGATATTATACAAAGGAAAATGAAAGACTGTGTTGAGTTATAATATATGAAGGACCGTAGAGAAACCCCCTAGACAACTCCAGCGAGTCTACGATAGGATAGACCCTGGTTAGAGCATTGATATCGGAAAATAGACATAAGAAGAAAGAGAGGCTCGTAACAACGAGAAGCAACAAGAACTATGAATGTGTTTTACGTTTATTTATCGTCGCTACCGGTTGCCCATATGAGCGACGCCTCCTGAAGAGATTAGTCATTTTAGATTTTGGAGGATAGTGCAATGATACAGACAGAGACCCATTCCAGAATATCGTGCATAACGGGGGTGGGGCTTCGTGGTCGAATGATTACGGTCGTCCACTTTAATTAAATTGCCCCTACTCGCTGTACGCTTGCAGGTGAGGAAGCTATCCAGCTGGTTGTTGGTTGGTCGGTGGTTCTATCCGGGAGAGGGAGGCAACGAAGTTCTTCCTCCATCGATAACATAAACATTATGGAGTATCGCCATATGTCCTAAGATGTTGTAACCCCAAAAACGAAATGTTGCTGTTATTGCTATATATATAGATTGTGTGGAGCATGAGTGAAGCTAGGATAGGAATTTCAGACATTAAAGTGGTAAATGAGCGATCTCGCTGGCTTTTCTATTACCTCCCTTGGCAGATAAAGTCCGATTTATCACTAAATGTATAACGGTCATTTCAGTTGGAAGATTATTGTTTTCGAGTGGGAGTCGTGATAGCGCAGTGGTAGAGCGTTCGCTTCAGATGCGAAATGCCAGGAGTTCGCGCCCCGCTGGAGCCGTTACGAGTGTGCCCTTAGACAATGTGTTTGAACTCCACGTTGCCTCTTCTCTCTCCCTCGTGGTGATGGATTCCACAAGGAGAGTGGTTAATATAAGTTGTAGGAACTTGTTTTGGCAATCGCAATCGAGCTAATAATACATTTGTATAAACTATAATTATATCCTAAACGTTGTATTGAAAAGAAGCGCAATTATTAAAAGGTTACCATGGAAACACGAGGTCCGCTATCGTGAGGCCGTTCCATGGGGGGTGATCGAAGAACCAATAGCCGCCGCCTCCATAGTTGACGAATATCATGATAACGAGGCTGAGCCTGTAGAAGGAGACGTATGTATTATCACCCCACCCATTGTGGCTATTACTATTTCGTATTATATCATTTGTCAAAATATCATTGTGTGTTTTACGTTTATTTATCGTCGCTACCGGTTGTCCATATTTAGCAACGCCTCCTGAAGAGATTAGTCATTTTAGATTTTTGAAGGATTGTGCAATGATACAGACAGAGACCCATTTCATAGTCTGCTCTGGTTCTTTTACGTGCACGGTGTACAGCACCGACACGAGACCTCGGTTTAAAAATGTATTAGGGTCAGACGGGGGATCGAACCTACAATCCCCGGATTACCCGTCCAGCGTGTTAACCAGATCCGTCTGTTCAAAATATCCTACTCAAGAAATTGATAATACTGTTTATTTGTGTCAGCCTGTCTGATTTAAAATGTAAATTTATGATTGAGTAATTTGTGAATAGTCGTGTTTGTATAAGTCATAGATCGTCAGTGATGTACTAGTATATATCACAGGGATTCGGCACGTTTGGGGGTACTAGTATATATATTTAAGTACAGGGATTCTACTCTGTGGGATGTCAGATTTCGCATCGATCAGTAAAATGGCCCTATCTGAAACAATGTTGTACAAATCTGTCCAAATATAACGCCTATCCCGAGTCTTTATATTGTTCTTCAAATAAAACACAACTTTAAGCTGCATGCATGTATACTTTGCAAACAATTGCCACAGACATTGGCCATAGCAGGTCACATTTCCATACTAGGACACGGGTTCTGTCAGCAACAACAAAAAATCTTCGACGGTTGTATAAACTATGATCTAACAGACTGACTCCCGTGACAACTGACGTCAGCTGACGTGTATGTATGTTTACCCTCTGAATGTGTCGAGTGAATGCAATCTCGCACTTGCATTGCTGGTGTCCATAGGAACGTCCGGGGGAGTGACTTCATGTACCCCATACATTGCCTGTAAGACACGTGACAAGTCTCGTGTTATGCGCAGCAGCTAGACTATTGATAAAGCCCTTGTAGTGAACGATAATCAGCGAGTATACATACAATATAAGTTGTTTAGTTAATGTGTGCTTGATATTAACATAATATGATATTAACTTCACATGCCTTTAAAGTGACATTACATCAGTGAAAATACACATTTCTACAGAATGTATGGTATAATTCTTTTCCAAATACTGAGTATTTCAACTAATAAACAAACGTCGTATACGCGGTTTGTTGACATAACAAAATAATGTAAACATCCATGTGTAATATAACTAGTGTATCCTGAATAACACGAGTTATGGTACAGATTTACCGTTATATCTAACATTTGTGCCTATTTATTTGTGAACTATTCTTATTCAAATTATCTCTAAACGACATTATCTCGCGTTTAGTACCGACTCCGATGACAAAAAAGTCAATTCAGGAGCATGGATGGCCGTGATATGAAATCATACTTTCAATCCAAAAAACACTGTTTATTGATTCAATGTTAGTGTTCGAATGTATTCGGAAGAATTTGAAGTAGCAATGCATTTAAACGTGAAAAAAATGCATTTTATTTGCTTTTTGCGATGTAATGTCGCTTTAGCTAAGCTAAAATAAAAATGTTCTCTCTCGCACCACTCTCTGGTTAATTACAAGGCACATACAACAAACGTCTCTTCCCCTCCCCCCACCAACAAATGACTCCTGATTACAAATTTGAACACCAAATATAATTATATGGTTGCCCCTGAAAACCAGGACTTCAAAAACACAGGATTGACATTCGTTAATTATATTTCACCCAACAGCAGCGTCTCAACAATTTGACAATATTCAGAACATATAAATATAATGGCCGTAAAGTCTGCTCACAGTCAGTGTCATTATTCAAATATAATACTAAACAATTATGTGATTCTTGTGATTTTTAATAATAATAATAATAATAAAAACTCATTTAACAAACGTTAATCTACCACGAAGCCCTTAACATATATACAGCCTGTTAATTTTATTATGGTCAGACGGGGGATCTAACCTGCGATCCCTGGATTCCCAGTCCATCGTGTAAGCGGACTGGGATTAGATTTATCTCCGGGTAGCCTACTCTGGTTTCGTCCCAAAAGAATGACCAAATATGCGCTTACATCCGTACCAACTAGTGTGATTAATATAATAATAATAATTAAAAAAACAATAATAATAATAATAATAATAAAGACTATTAACAAGAGAACTCATTTGAATGATTAAGTCAATCTACCATGAGGCACTCAAAATATTAAAACATGAAATAACACTATGAACTATGTAAAAAATCGTCTGGCTATGGCACAACAATCAAAACAAATGTTTTCAACTAAAAGGACCAATATATACATACATTTCGGGATAAATCAGACTTTATCTGCTAAGGGGGGTAATCGGAAAAAATAAACAGCGATGTCCCTCATTAAATTACGTACGATACTGTTTGCCGCTGGTTCACCCCGCTTGTCCTGGTCATTGGCGTTGTTTAGGTCATATGTCTTGTTTATACGCATCCGCCATCTACATGCAGGAAAATATAACAAGCATGTAGTCATTATTTAACCCATTCAACACCAAGTAACTGACATGGACTTGTGCATGCTATTTTTAGACCAATAAATTAATAAGAAAATTACATTTGGACCAGTTCATTTATCAAAATGGGTAATTTTATCTAAAAATAGTAATAATTATTACTGGCAAAAAAGTGCAGATCCTGATGAGACGGCTCGTTCTAATCTGGATCTACACTTTTCATAAGCCTATTTAGAGGCCTGTGGGGTTGAAAGGGTTAATTATGAAATAATAGTTGTCTTGCCGTTGTTTATAGGTGAATAAACATGGTTTGGAGTTAACCACACAGGCCGTACTTACTAAACGGTTAATTCCTACTCATCAGAACGATACACACATTATTTCCACTCTCCATTTTATATGTATATGTTCATGCTTTAGCAATATACGTAAAAAGTACTTAGATAAATGTTAACATTCTAAACCATCGATGTATAAGTATTTAGAATTGATAAAGTCAACTGATAAAAAAATGTATATGTAACTTGTCCAAATATGTTAAAGAAGCAATATCCATAAGAAACACGTTGTTGAATAACCAAACTCTTATTTAGTATACTATATGTTCACCCTCTTTACCGTAAATTGTAATCAGTAATATACTGATTAACTTTCTTATTAGAATGATAGAAATTATATTAATATTATTGTACTACTAACTATTGTTATACACCATCCTTACATCACATGACAATAACTATGCATAATATATTGTATACCTTTCGACGATGTACTATGTACAAGTCTTGAAAATAAAAAATCTGTTCTGTTCTGTTCTGTTCTAACATGACCCAATATATGCTATAAACGATTAAATATATGTGTTATTTTGTCTCATTGTCTGTTATTTGGTTGATGCATTTGCAAACTACTCCCTTGTGAAATACAAACTGTTTTCCAGAGGCACTGGAAATCATCATCCAGCTATCAACACTGTATTTCCTGCATGGCTGGTTATTGATACTACAATTCCTGCCCAATCGCTTTATTCATTCGGTGTAAAAATTTTCAAAGTTGTGCAAGGGGGGCATAATTCAACAGCCGTGGCCGTAGTTTATTGCAGATTACGCAACGGTAGATTTGTTCTACGTAACAAATATAGTAACAACATATCAAGTCATGTTAGAATATAACTTGGACACTGCCAGAAACAGTCACACATAAATCCATTTATGAATAAATGCTGCCCACGAGGACAGTTATACACACGTATTATGCATAGTGCATGATAACGAACAGAGACATAACAATGAATTTGTTCTGTGAATTAAAACACAAGCTCGACCGACCGACCGACCGACCGACCGACCGACCGACCGACTAGATGTTTAGAGGGCTATGACGGCTGCTGTAATCTCAGTGTGTTCGGATTTCATATATCTCTCACACAAGAATGTGTGCCAGCGATCGTCGGGGGTAGACCGGGTGAATACAATAATAATAATAATAATAATAATAAAGACTTTATTTAACGAGAGTACTCATTTAACAAAAGTTAATCTACCATGAGGCCCTCAACATATATACAATCAAATGCAATCAAAAGATAGCACTATAAGTGAGAACTGCACATTGGAATAATATAGCAATGTAAAAGCTGAAAAATAGAGAAACTATATTTAATATGTAATGGAATATGATGACAATTATATGGAATTGGCTAGCAGAGTAGAAAATGGGAATGAGACAATTAATGATACTAGATCTATCTAACAATATGCAGATTTGACTTGTAGTGGTATCTTCAAAATATGTATGAAATCAACTTAAGGACAGCAATTTTCCGATTCTAATAAATATAGCAATGGCAATTAACGTTTATAATAACAGTAGAAGTACGCGATTAGTTTGAATTGTTATAGTTCCACCTTAAGTAGAGAATTTTGAACTGTTGGATAGTTGGAGCATTTTGAACTGAGTGAGGCAATGAATTCCAAATAGGTGATCCTGAAAATTCAAATGTATTACGAAATAATTCACAATTTGATCTTGGTGTGTATAATTGATATTCTGAGGTTGATCTAAGAATTCTAGGATGTATATCAGAAGTAAAAGTGAAGGACGATTTTAAATAGTCTGGAGCAGCTCCATGTAATGTTTTATACATTTGTATAGCCTTCTGATATATGACTCGTTCTGGAAAGGTCATCCATTTTTAGTTGGGAGAATAATAATTGCAATGGAGTGTCAAAGTCCTGATCTAGAATTAGTCTAGCTGCTCTCTTACTTCTAAATGTATTTATATACCCTGCATTTACTATTTATATACCCTTTACCATATGTAGAGTCTGATTATTTAGTGCAGTCACTTGTATACATAACATTCGAAAACCAAAATAAGCATTGTTGAACCATCAAACATAAAAATAGTTTTCTGTAAGCCTACAGCTTTGACCACTCGGCCATCCTGCCATGTGTGATACTATATATATTTTATATTATTCGATCAGTGTTTTAATTCGCCAATGTTTATATACATCAGCATGTCTGTATACGAGTGACTGGCCTGATTAATCGAACTGTAACTCATTAATGGTAAACGTTTATTTTTAAAATAACGTTTGTCTACCGATTCGATAAATAATTTGCGCACTAAGTATTGGTGGTAATTGGACGTACATATCATAAATTGTCATTTTCGCAAACGTTATGAAATGACAAAGATAACTTACAAACTCTACAGATACATAAATGAATATATTATCCGTTAAATTGGTATCGATCAGTACAGAAACGGACATAACGATCGGGTAACCAAAGGACATTTCCGTACACACCTGTAATTGTAAGTCATAACAGGTTAGTCTCACATTATATATCGTAATAGGAGAGAACAGCACTAGGATAGATGCAAGCCATCGCTGTGTGTGTGTTTTACGTTTATTTATCGTCGCTACCGGTTGCCCATATGAGCGACGCCTCCTGAAGAGATTAGTCATTTTAGATGTTTGGAGGATAATGCAATGATACAGAGAGAGACCCATTCCAGAGTACCCTCTGGTTATTTTACGTGCACGGTGTAAAACATCGACACGAGACCTTGGTTTAACGTCCCATCTGAAAGACTGTTAGTTTTATTAGGTCTCAGGCGGGGGATCGAACCTGCGATTCCTGGATTACACAGCTCGCGCTGTTTGGACGTCACCATAGCGCAGTGGCAGCGCGTTCGCTTCAGGTGCGAAATACCTGGAGCTCGAGCACCGTTGAAGTCTCTACGATTGTGCACTTAGGCAAGGCATTTAAATTCCACGTTGCCTCTTCTCTCCCCCTCGTGGCGATGGATTCCACCAGGAATGAGGTCTCAATAGTAATTAATATAAATTGTAAGAAGTTGTTACGCAATCGAGCTAGAATAAATTTGAATAAACTAAACTGTCACCCCCGACGCCGATAATAGCCATAATAGCTGCGAGATAACACTGCTTGTGGACAGGATATCTCACATAGTTGTGGCTGGACTTTGATGACACTTTGTGATAATATAGAGGAGTAGTATGGGAGAGTGTTCAACCTGGGAGAAATCGACCATGGCCTGTGGTCAGGCTGTCAGCGAAATGTCCCCTCCCATTGAGTTCTGTAGTAAAGCGGACACTGGCAGCTCTGACCACATGCGTTGATTTTTCTCACAAAATTGAACCGCTTCCTCCTGTACTGTAATCGTATAGTAAATGTTCCAACAAGTCCAAGTTATAACACAAGTATTTATTTATCATTAATTTGTTACGGTGTGCCTATCCACCATACGGCGCTTTCAAAATCCCAGTTCGTCTTCCCCTAATCTAATTGTAATTCATCTTTTATAGAGAAGCCAGTTTGGACATGTATTCCATAAAATGTCAGGCTACATATGTTGCAGTAAACATGTTTGGTATAACTGTCACTCAATATATCAATTCGGATATATTGTTTTTGTGCAAACACATGCGTGTACGGAAAATAACAAGTAAACATTTTAGAATTGTACTGTTTAAGCTTAAACATCAGAGTAATTTCTGATGTAATAGCACACATGTGTGGGAAAACCTTTAATATGCTGATCAGGCATACATGTAAGGGATGTCCACGCCAAATATACTTGTTTATCTGCCAAATGTACTTGCTTTTCTGCCAACATAAACAGTTAGTATAGTTCCATGTATAATTGCCTTGTATAACGACCGTATAGCATTATTAGAAATGGACCAATGCTCCTGAATATGTATCATGCTATACAACTAATAATGGAGGTAATTAATTAGCATAATCAACATATAACCCCATTATGTTACACTCCTAGGATATTATATTATAATGATGCTTATTATTTAGATATGAATGTTAGCCCATTATTTGCCAACAACAATACCACGCTGTATTTTCTAGTCTGATATTGCTTGACGTGCTGGTTTGGTAAAGTAAATTCCGCATCATAACAAGTTCCTGAGAAAATAACGCATGCGCACTCGGTGCTAATTGGTTTATTTCCCGTAGCGTATCAGCTTGTCAAATTTGATACCAGATGTTTGTAGTTTCGTTTTAATATTCCAATTGTTTTCGTGTATCTAATTCAGAAATTGTGAGAAACGGAGAGCATGAATTCGATTATCAGATGTTCAAATTCATATCAAAGTAAAAAAAAAGACGTAATTAGGCCTACACGGCTAGTTTCATATCAGCCTATATATCGACCCGAGGTAACTTGATATAAGCCTTCGACATTCGGTCTCAGGCTGATATGAAGTTACTCTGGATCGATACCTAGGCTGATATGAAATATGGCCACGTACTAACCTCTAAATATTGAATTTATCAAATACTTCTAACTGATGCCTTAGTGATATAAATAGGATATGAGTGTACAGTTTGGGGAGGAAAGAAATGGGTGGATACCTGTAGCAGTAAGAGACAAGTTTGATGACGATCCACAGAGCGATGACACCGACACCGACGTACAGTAGTGCTGAAAGTTAAACAAAATCTCGGTGTATGCAACAACAACTCGGTGTATGCAACAACTCGGTGTATGCAACAACAACTCGGTGTATGCAACAACAACTCGGTGTATACAACAACAACTCGGTGTATGCAACAACAACTCGGTGTATGCAACAACAACTCGGTGTATGCAACAACAACTCGGTGTATACAACAACAACTCGGTGTATGCAACAACAACTCGGTGTATACAACAACAACTTGGTGTATGCAACAACAACTCGGTGTATGCAACAACAACTCGGTGTATGCAACAACAAACCTCCGGACTCTTGCATCTTGCTATGAACCTGACCTAACTTAACTCCTTCAGCGCCGGATAAATTCAGAGCATGTGCAAACAACATAGATCCAGAGATCTGTGTCGCGGCGTTACGTAAATGTATATTGTATAAATTATATATGTTGTTAAATGACTTCTCTCGTAAATTAATGCCTTTCTTCTTCTTCTTCTTCTTCTTCTTCTTCTTCTTCTTCTTCTTCTTCTTCTTCTTATTATTATTATTATTAAAACCTTACTTGTTTTCAACAATAGACTAAGGCTTATGAATATTCATATGACCCCTGAATAAGGACAGTTCAATGTGTACTAACTACAAATGTATACCCAAGGATGTATCTTCAATATAAAGAACATTTTAATAATCTAACGATTTGTGTGTTTTACGTTTATTTATCGTCGCTACCGGTTGCCCATATGAGCGATCCATGGATTACCAGTACAGCGTGTTACCACTGGATTACAGATCCGTATGTAGTGTGTGTGTGTGTGTTTTACGTTTATTTATCGTCGCTACCGGTTGCCCATATGAGCGACGCCTCCTGAAGAGATTAGTCATTTTAGATTTTTGGAGGATAGTGCAATGATACAGACCCATTCCAGAGTCTCCTCTGGTTCTTTTACGTGCACGGTGTAAAGCACCGACACGAGACCTCGGTTTAACGTCCCATCTGAAAGACTGTTAATTTTATTAGGGTCAGACGGGGGATCGAACCTGCGATCCCTGGATTACCAGTCCTACAGATCCGTCTGTGTATGTAGTCAAACGATTACCCAAGAACATCATATAATACAAATATACATACGCATCTCAGCTGCGATTGGATCATTGACAAGAGCGATGAAGCATGACATAGATTGAGTCTCGTAATCTGTTTGGTTGTAAATTATCCAATAGTCTCCATTCTCTCTGAACTTGATGGATTTCCTGTTAATAGAATAATGAAAACAACCAATCAGCTTGTCAAGTCTTTTAGTTCCGTTGTTGGACGACATCGTTGGCTTTTCTGTTTACCGTAAAAGTACATCGGTCCTGTTTGTTGGAATTCTTTTTTGTTGTTGTTCGCTGACATACAAAAAGAACAGAAATGAACTTTAGGCTAAATAGTAAATTCTCAGAAAAATAAATGGTTGTCAAGTGCTCCCTAGAACCCGTCACCACTCAATCCAACTAGAGCAGTTTAGTGGAAGTCGTGATAGCGCAGTGGACACTTAGTGCCCTTAGGCAAAGCATTTAATTTCCACGTTGCCTCTTCTCTCTCCCTCGTGGCGACGGATTCCACCAGGAATGAGGTCTCGAGAGTGATTAATATAAGTTGTAAGAACTTGTTTCGCAATCGTGCTAAAATAAATTTGTATAAACTAACTAGAGCAGTTTCTTAATTAATTTTATAGCATAGTATACATAGTTCCCATGGCCTGTGAAAAGACTGTGAAAATAGTCAAAAACACTGATAAGATCTTATCTTGCCCGCCATTTTGATTGGCAAGTTTTATAAACGGCAATTTCAGGATTTTACTAGTAATTCTTTAATTGCAATAACTTAATTAATTTTTGTTTGTTAATATAAAATGTGGTATGACTTTAGAGGTATTGAAACACACTTTTTAAATATTAGTTCATTTTTTGACAATGATGTATGGATTATAAATTATAAGAACTTAACTTGCACCTATTTTTGAAAGTCTATTTTCACCCCTGAAATATTAATATACAGGTAAATTATTATGTATTCGTTAGTGATACGAAATTGGTGAAATGAAAAATAAAATATGTCCATTGAGAGCTTTCCAACAATGTATGCAACCATGGTGATGGGATGAAAAATAAATATTTTAAGAAAACAAAATTACGCTACTATACAATATAATTATATATTATCTGGTCAACTTTGCCAAACAAAATGGCAGCCACGGTAGGTATGATGACGTCACACGGGAACTATGTATACGCCTACATTTGTTTGTTTCAATGACCCGGCCGATCTTCTCACGTCGTGACTGGGGCACATCCCGCAGCAGCAGCGTAGGATTCTGGGATCTTCTGATCGTCGATCTTGCGAAGGGGGAAGCTCGCCAGCATGTAGGTCCACGGCTATGGCACATCGGGACAGATCCACCATCTCTTCTAGATAGTGTTTGGAGTGCACACTATGTCTTCGCTGGCTTTTTCGATCTTTCTCCTCCGGCGGATAGGCGAGACAGCGGACCTGAGGGAGCGGCAACGGTCGTGGCATCCACGCTCCCCTGAGTGACAACCGACGACCAGATGTCTAACTGCCAGATCCGTATAAATGCTGCTGCGGGGTGACCAACAGTGAGGAGGGTGGCCCTCCAAAGGACCACGTACAGACCAGGCCTTGTCACCCTGGCACGGAAAGAAGGAGCCACCTGAGGATGTCTTCCTAAGCTCCACAGAAGAAGAATCATCGTAGAAGACAGAAGAAATCATCATAGAAGAACCAGTGTAGAAAAAAGAAGAATCATCTTAGAATCAACAATAAGCACCGTAGAGGATTAACCTACTTAGAAGACGACTAACCTACTTAGAAATATTCGGTCGCCCAAATGCTGTATTGCGGTGGCGACCATACACAAGCGAATTTAAGTTGTTTCAATGAATTATCGAATAATATTTCATTCATAAACACAGAAAGTATATTTCACCGAATGAACATTGAAAGTATAGCTATGTTCAGGAGTGAAATATTATTCGATCATTCATATTAAACAAACAAACTATTATTTTAATTATAGGCAGAAGTGTGTTTTAATGAGAGCAAACGATGCAACCGAGTCCGAAAACGTTGTGTGTATTACGTTTATTTATCGTCGCTACCGGTTGCCCATATATGTATGAGCGACGCCTCCTGAAGAGATTAGTCATTTTTAGATTGTTGGAGGATTGTGCAATGATACAGACAGAGACCCATTCCAGAGTCTCTTCGGGTTCTTTTACGTGCACGGTGTAAAGCACCGACACGATACCTCGGTTAAAGGTCTCATCTGAAAGACTGTTAATGTTATTAGGGTCAGACGGGGAATCGAACCTGCGATCCCTGGATTACTAGTCCAGCGTGTTACCACTGGACTACATATCCGAAAACGTTTCAACATGCAGCGGCTGGATACCACACGTACACATCTGTGAGAAATAAAATGTGTTATTCCACTACTTTCATCAAGTGGGTTACCACATTTCAATCATTGATCAATGTCATATTCCATTGGATAATTTAGTCTACAAGTTGGAATATGCACAACTACATATCCATATATACCGCCACACCCTAGCAGATACGTGCAGCTAAAGAAGATATATAATTCAAGACAATATGGAGCTAGTTCATACCCACATATTTTACTTTGCCGGTTTTGACCGACGATGTCCTTTCGGAGTTCAAAGTCGTTACCAAAGGTAGTGTTCAATGTGATTGTTTTTGTTGATTGGCCTGCAATCGTATCAACGTATACAACATCGCACTGAAATGTACAAAGGTACAAACTCAGACAAGGGTTCGATATTATAACAAAACTACAAACACATACATGTATACTGCAGAATATCTTCACGAAATTCTCTTTCTTTTTTCTATTTATGTTTATTTAGCGTCGCTACCGGTCGCCCATTTGAGTGACGGGCAGTTTACCTAACAACACCTGTCACGTGCAGGCTCCAGCGGTTAACCAGTACTTGGTGCACCAACCTCCGTAAGAAGCTGCCAACTTCTTCATATAAAATAGACACGGTCTGAGCGGGGCTCGAACCCGTGACGATCAGTGATGATAGGTTACAGTAGTATACAAGTCAGGGACATTAACCAGTCGACCACGAAGGCGGATCACTCGCTTTTTCTACAATTTATTTTTATTTTACGTTTATTTATCGTCGCTACCGGTTGCCCATATGAGCGACGCCTCCTGAAGAGATTAATCATTTTAGATTTTGGAGGATAGTGCAATGATACAGACAGAGCCCCATTCCAGAATCTCCTCTGGTTCTTTTACGTGCACGGTGTAAAGCACCGACATGAGACCTCGGTTTAACGTCCCACCTGAAAGACTGTTAATTTTATTAGGGTCAGACGGGGGATCGAACATGCGATCCCTGGATTACCAGTCCAGCGTGTTACAGCTGGACTACAGTTCCGTCTGTTATTTTCTACACTTATCATGTTTTCATAAACAATATATCAGGTGTAAATTGTGTTTGTCATTGGTAGATCGATCAAGTATAATTTATATACATTAAAACAACCATCTACCTGTCACGCTATGTTGAGGTTCCGGTGCATGCAATTGTGTAACAAACACATGAGCAAACAATAAATCTAAAACGGTAAGTGGTGGAACCTATGCTCGGCGTAAATCCTACATATCATGGCCTATAAAAAAAGTTAAATGCACTTGCCGTATATTAGTATTTTCTAAGTCGTGAACACAACTTTCATAAAATTGTTGTTGAAGATTTTAGCTTCATTACGTAACCAAATACAGCTATCGCAACGGCACCTGTTTCCATGGGGAACTAGATACATTAGGGCACCTATGAACGGCGTACATGCATTTTTTAAAATTTATGCATGGGTAAATGTTGAATATATTATTTTCACTTAGTAACATCAATAACTAACAATATTACAACTCATAAGAAACTTGTTTCTGGTTATTTGTACATTCCCCCCCCCCCAATCCGGATATAAAACGGTAAACTACCTTCCAGCATTCATGATTCCTCATGTAAATATGGATGTCAAACGTCATGGACGACTTGAAGGTCAACCAAGCTTCATCCTTCTTGATTTCCGGTTTTTCGTTGTCAAGGTTATATGCAGCAATGAAGTCCTTTCTGCACTTACAAAGCTGTTGTCCAAAGGCTGGTCAAGAATGAATAGATAACGCATGTGGTTATATAAAGTATTTATTAACCGGTTACACGCTAGCGGCAAATAAAAATAACTTTTGTAAAATGCACAGAGCCATGTTCTGTACCGTCTGATCAAGCTCTATGCTCTTTGCTATTCGGATAGTGGAGCTAAACGCTTGGCTGAATAGCAAGCAACATATATCCTGATCAGACGCGGCGGCTGATCTGGATCTATGTTGTTTGCAGATGTGATTTTATTTACTCAGCAGGCAAAGGGTTAAATAATGCGAACGTTAATATGCTTGTCTAAATATAAAAAAGTATACTTCTTCGGACAGAATTACTGTCATTTATACGACCCGCAACAACTGGGTGGGGGCACAGGGATTCGGCACGTTTGGGGGTACTAGTATATATATTTAAGTACAGGGATTCTACTCTGTGGGATGTCAATATATATACTAGTACCCCCAAATGTGCCGAATCCCTGTGGGTGGGGGCACTGACTGAGATTGGCAAGCATCTGCTAAATAAGTTGGACTGTGTGTGTGTGCTTTACGTTTATTTATCATCGCTACCGGTTGCCTATATAAGCGACGCACCTGAAGAGATTAGTCATTTTAGATTTTTGGAGGATAGTGCAATGATACATGAGACCCATTCCAGAGTCTCCTCTGGTTCTTAATTGGATTGGCATGCATAAGGGCCATTTTTTAAATTTAAGTTTATTTAACGTCGCTACCGGTTTCCCATTTGAGCGACGGGCAGTTTACCTAACAACACCTTTCCTGGGCAGGCTCCAGCGGTTAATCAGTACTTGGTGCACCAATCTCCGTAAGAAACTGTCATCTTTTTCATATGAATGAGACACGGTCTGAGCGGGGCTCGAACCCGTGACCATCAGGGTCATTTATAATCTTGTAGTTGTCTTTATAGTCGCCACCGCCGAGGCACATGGGCGACTATATGTTGTTGCTAAGGTGATTATGGTCTACGTCATTTCCTGGTCTAGTAGACTTCCTGACATCCGGGGCCTTAGCCCTATAATAGAGCTTTCCTTTTAGGGCCACACTCATCACTGTTGGCAGGGGCGTAGCTAGCCTTTTTGAATTTGTAGGCCCGACTAATAAATTGAGCACCGATGGTACAGTGGTGCTGGAGGGGTATGGGTGTATGCTACCCCATGACAAGTTTGAACCATAGAACATCAATGACGAATTTCAATGTACATTTTAAACGTTCAAATTTCGATGTATTTAACAAAATGACACCAAATTTAGTATAATGTTTCTATGCCAAGAGATGGCATCTCAGATTGACTACTATGATGTACCAACCTTCTACTATAGGCGATGGCACACTACTACCTCTCCAGATCTAGCATTATGCACAGAGGACATCCAGAAAGGTACGGTTAGAGAAGTTGGCGATTAAATTGGTGGAAGTGACCACAAACCAGTGTTCCTCACACTCATCTGCAGTACAATCCCATACATGACATCCAGAGATAGACAACATGATGACGTCAAACGTGCCCTCACACTAGCACACATTGACAAGAGTTATCCTGGAGAAGCATGGCTACAAGTCTACACAGATGGTTCAGCCACAAGAGCAGTAGCAAACGGAGGAGCAGGCGTGTATGTCCGACACCCAGATGGACACACACAGTCAGTTGCTCTACCTAATGGAGTACACTGCAGCAACTATGGGGCAGAAGTACAGACCCTTGAAACAGCAGCATCTCTAGTACACAACACTGTGGAGTGTGCCCAGGTTGTCTTCCTGACTGATGCGCTCTCAGTTCTGGATGCCCTGTCTAACAACAAAGAACCCCACCTGATGGAAGCCCTTCGAACAGTCAGCGTAACTAAAAGAACTGTCCTCCAGTGGGTACCTGCACACATAGGCATCCCTGGCAATGAAGCCGCTGACCAGCTTGCCAAGCAAGGTTCTACCGAGAGGCAACCAGACAAAGATTTGACTTACAAGGAGAAATGCACCATAATCAAATCTGCATCAAAGCCAACAGTCGAGAAGGATGACTACCACCTTCTCACCAGACAGGAGAAAGTCACGATATTCCGGCTTAGAACAGGGCATAACCGCCTGAACTTCCATATGTGTCGGAAGCTTGGACTAGCTCCATCAACTGCCTGCAGCTGCAACGTAGGGGACCAGACTGCAGAACACATCCTCCAGGAGTGTCCCAATCGTCATGGGCTGAGGAAAACAACCTGGCCAACAGATACTTCTCTCCAGACGAAGTTACATGGCTGCCGGGAGGATCTGAGGAGGACGGCCCATTTCGTGTTTGCTGCCGGCTTGTTCATGTGATTCGCGAACGACAAGAAGAAGAAGATTGACTACTAAAATATATGATCGCGTCGGGAGATATGTGACCGCTGGTCTAGATTTTTTTGCCTATTTAGATATTTCATTTTCTCAGTGTTGCAATCTGCAGAAGTGCACGTCGCCATGAGGAGGTCAGTCGTAGAACCATTCCCCAAGGAGGGTATGTGGTCTTTATATAATAACTAGAGTCCCCATATGAGATAAGCTGTTTGTGCGACTTTAAAACCGCCAAAATATAAAACATATAATTTGTGTATTTTCAAAGTGATATAGCAGGTTCGATCTCCCGTCTGACCGTACTAAAATTAACAGTCTTTCAGATGGGACGTTAAACCGAGGTCTCGGTCGGGGCTTTACACCATGCACGCAAAAGAACCATATGGGGATTCTGGAATGGGTCTCTGTTTGTATCATTGCACTATCCTCCAAAAATCTAAAATGACAAATCTGTTCAGGAGGCGTCGCTCATATGGGCAACCGGTAGCGACGATAAATAAACGTAAGACACACAATCTGTAGCATACGCACCTGTTCTGCAGCAACATATCATGCATAGTAAAATCCACAACACGTTAATGTCCATGTCTTTACGTTATCCTACTTTAGGCATGTCTAACCTATTCTGATGATGAGATGTACACCGGATTAAGGACGCACTCACCTGTGTAGGGGTTATCTCAAAATATAAATTTAATTAGCGTTTAGGCAAAGCACTGGTTTCTTTCAAATACAATATAAATCAATAAGCAGGTGTCGCATTTGTTTTATTCAATTCTAATCCAATCCATAATCTAGTAGTAATGTAATGTGTTTCTCATAAAGTCAGTGTACAATTCGTTGTTCTCGCGGATTAGATCCGCCAGTCGTCGCCGACGACGCGTGGGCTCGACTTGCTCATCGTCAGAACTTAGATTCGCAGCGATGTTGTCGCGACGATCTCCGGCTGCAGTAGCACGACGACCAGCCGCTCTTTAAGGAGCACAGGCGACCTGGTTACCCGCCTTCCGTGGGGCACGGCCGTCTGCTCTTGGCTGGTTATCACCATGTACTGGCGCGGGCTGGTTATCACACTGTACTGGCGCGGGCTGGCTATCACCCTGTACTGGCACGGGCTGGTTATCATCCTGTACTGGCGCGGGCTGGTTATCACCCTGTACTGGCACGGGCTGGTTATCATCATGTACTGGCGCGGGCTGGTTATTACCCTGTACTGGCACGGGCTGGTTATCACCCTGTACTGGCACGGGCTGGTTATCATCATGTACTGGCATGGGCTGGTTATCATCCTGTACTGGCACAGGTTGGCACTGTGAGTCTTGAAGTCAGATATATTATCCCACTGATTTATGACAAGTTAAGGCATTTTGTTGTTGGCCGACAATGGTTGAATGGCTATGGAGAGTACATGGGCCAAACTGCACATGGCTGTGGTTGTTATAGATGGAACGTCCCATCAAATGTATCGACAAGAAATGGAACCACAATAACGGTATTAGTCGGGGTACCGTAACTATCATTGCATGCACTCACAGGTGGTGGTTGATGTGCATCGACACATCGAGAGTGGATATCTAGGTCATATTGACGATGCCCAACAATACGGCTTGATGAAACAGGTTGGACCAGACTTACATTTTCCAGACAATTTGCTTATTTTAGGCGACAAAAATCTACCCTAATCGCGATTATGTTATGAACGCATATACCTCGAAAGCAGCCAGGAGAAAGACAAAAGTGTCGTAAACTAAATAGATATATCACAAAATACAGAGTGCGCGTAGAGCATGCTATGGCAGATATCAAATGTTATAGATGTGTTGGTACTGTGTGGAGAAACCCCAGAAATATGTTGTCCCAAACGGTGTCCATATGTGTTTCGTTGTGTGTAGGCGCAAGCAAATGGAACTGATTCTTTAAGAAATAAAATAAAATAGTATGGCTATATCCGATTTCTTTTCTTTGAATTATTGTCGTTACAAGTTGGCTTGGATGTATGGGGTTTTCATTTTACTGGCATGGCTAACCCAGATAAATAGAAGGCAACAGTCCATATAGAAATCCTACACAGTCATGCCAACTACAATGGACAGTAATGTACAGTTCACATTATAGTGTACGCCTCACAAAATAAATAACCCCTTGCTACAGCCATGCATTTAAATTTTATATTGTACAATAAACTTGAGAAAACCCCCAATATGTTATCGTCATCGGATGTTCATCTCGTTATCAGAATAGGTTAGAAATGCCTATTTGTTGTACAGTTTGAAGTTTTTGTTAATGACAATATATACCGCAGCACGTGAGTTAATTTGTCAGGTAATTGGCTTATCAACGCTTAGATACTGAGCAATGTTAAATAAATTACGTCGGCGTCAAATAATTACTGTTGCCGCGAATTAGATTGGCACGGAAGAAACTTTATGTTATTATATGCCTTACTTTATTTAATACTGTACATGTATATGGGTGGACTGGTCAATATATATTTAATACTGTACATGTATATGAGTGGACTGGTCAATATATATTTAATACTGTGCATGTATATGAGTGGACTGGTCAATATATATTTAATACTGTACATGTATATGAGTGGACTGGTCAATATATATTTAATACTGTGCATGTATATGAGTGGACTGGTCAATATATATTTAATACTGTATAGCATACATATTGGAACATGCTGTATTACCCCCGACGAAGGGACGGTTTGTTTGCTGTTGGCTGTTCTCTCTCTCTCTCTCTCTCTCTCTCTCTCTCTCTCCATGTGTCTGTATGACACTGTATGTGTGCAGGACCACATACGCTTGGTAATGGTCGTGATAGCGCAGTGGATGCGCGTTCGCTTCAGGTGCGAACGGTCCGGAGTTCGAGCCCCGCTGGAGCCTTTACGAGTGTGCCCTTAGGTAAGGCATTTAAATTCCACGTTGCCTCTTCTCTCTCCCTCGTGGCGATGGATTCCATCAGGAATGAGGTCTCGGGAGTGATTAATATAAGTTGTAAGAACTTGTTTCGCAATCGAGCTAAACTAAATTTGTATAAACTAAATACGCTTGGGGTCTGGACAAATGGTTTCGGGTTCAAAACAAAATGATACATTTATCGCAGGTTCGATCCCCCGTCTGACCCTAATAAAATTAACAGTCTTTCAGATGGGACTTTAAGCCGAGGTCTCGTGTCGGTGCTTTACACCGTGCACGTAAAAGAACAAGCGGAGACTCTGGGGTGTGTCTGTCTGCATCACTGCACTATCCTCCAAAAATCTAAAATGACTATCTTCAGTAGGCGTCGCTCATATGGACAACCGGTAGCGACGATAAATAAACGTAAAACACACACCCATGTAGTTGTAAACATGCAAAACCGAGATCTGAAATTAATAAAAAAAAAGCTTGGAAACTAAGCTTGGCTCCAGTATCATTGCACCGTATTGCACGTGACACTAACTACCAATGAATTATTAATAACGTGCACATGCATATTCTAACTTGCCTTGTTCACGTATACCGTCATTACAACGCCGTTAGCATTTAGTTCAATTAGTTGATTGTCTTAAATTTGTGCCGTCTACCATTTCCCTGTCAAGGTAAAGTCAAGTCATGAGTGATTACTACACGTTAACCTTTATTTATTAGGCTAAGCAGAAATAGTATTTGTTTCTCAGTCCACCCCCAGTCTAATCAGATTTTTGTTTAAATATTATTTATTTCAGTAATTGTACATGTATGCAATGAATTAAACATTAGTGGTTATGGCCTACTGAGCGGGAGGTCGAAGGTTCGAACCTGATATGGCCGGTTGGTGAGTCAGCTAGTTAAATAATGGTTACCGAGTGCCTATCAGCCTGGCATCTAACCTTCAAGGATAGGATTCGGGAAGCACTGATGTTAATAAAAAAGGGGTCTCATAAGTCAGTAATGGCTGGCCCTTTCAATGGGGGTGACACTATAATAAACAAACACTTTACTTACATATGAATTAACAGACGGATCTGTAGTCCAATGGTTAACACGTTGGATTGGTAATCCAGGGATCGCAGGCACTATCCTCCAAAATCTAGAATGACTAATCTCTTCAGCATGTGTCGCTCATATGGACAACCGGTAGCGATGATAAATAAACGTAAAACACACACACATATGGATTAGTTGGAGCATAATATTTTTAACCCATAACATACGTGAAACCTATTTAAGATATGCTAAACAATTTCAAATTACAATGTATTTTGTGAACCACACTTGATGGCATTAGTGGGTGGATTAGGATGTTAAAGTGACACTACATCAGTGAACATGTACATTTCTACAGAATGTATTTCCCTATTATACGGTACAATTTATTTCCAAATATTTGCCTCAAAAACTGAGTATTTCAACTAATAAGCAAACGTCGTATACGCGGTTTGTTGACATAACAAAATAATGTAAATAGTGTTGACATCCATGCGTAATACAACTCGTGTATCACGAATAACTCGATTTATCGTACAGATTTACCGTTATATCTCCCATTTGTGCCTATGTTTATTTATTTGTAGACTAATCTTAGTTAAAGTATCTCTAAACGACATTATCTCGCGTTTAATATTGACTTCGATGACGAATAAACGTCAATTCAGGAGCGTTGATGGTCGTTATGGGAACTTTTACTTTCAAATTTGAAAGATTGTAGACTACAAAGCACAGTTTATTTATTCAATGTTAGTGTTCGAGTGTGTTCGGAAGGAATTGTAGTAGCAATGCATTTATACGTGAACAATGCATTTTATTTGCTTATGATGTAATGTCAATTTAAATCAGAAACTGATCAACCCTTTAAAATGAATATTTGAATGAACACATTTCAAGAATATAAAGTCTGATATAGGAGTACGCAAAGAAGATATTCATTTATAGAAACGTTAATAAACCGGTTGTTTATGACAATGGCTTGGGATCCGTCGTGCGAACATTTTAGAAATCATCTATTTTCTCAGAACCTTTCACTGCCAATATTGCATTCGTGTACAGTAAAGTAAAATGGTGTTAGTTACGAAATCCATACAAGTACCGCTGAGGAGTGTGTAAGTTGAATACTGTTCATATATTTAGGATATAAGGCGAAAACGGATTCAATATGTAAGCTATTGGACTGTGTGAGGCGCATAGCGCCGAAGACAGTATACATATTTTACATATTGGATCCGTTTTCGGCTTATATCCTAAATATACACACTTATATAACAAGATCCTACTAATTAAAAATGTTAATTTCGTACATGTACGCTTAGGATTTAATTAATACTCTGGCCTTTTGATAACAGTCCACTATTAATAATAATGGACTGCAAGTATTCACGACAGTGTTTTAAATTTTAAGTAAATCCTAAGACCAATAAATGATTATTTCGGTGGATTAACGTTATTGGTGTGGCCTTAAAGTTTCGTAACCTCACATGTTGATGAAGACGTCACGCACGAGGCATAATAAACAATGCGAATGCGCAGACAAACCTGGTAATTGAATCATATTTTATTTCTTATTTTTGAATTTAGATTTTAATACACACATAATCATGACAAAGCAAAATAAAAAAGCAAGAGGGGTTGGGCAACAAGTTCTAACAACATTAGTAAACTGCCTTCCGCATACACCTGGTATTGGTGTACTACACTAGGGTTGATAGTACATGTAATACTTATATCATACCTGGTGTGAGCATCTTGTAGAGCCCCCATGGTGGAGGTACATCTTGTAGAGCCCCATGGCTGAGATACATCTTGTAGAGTCCCCACGACTGAGAGACATCTTGTAGAGTCCCCATGGCTGAGGTACATCTTGTAGGGCCCACATGACTGAGATACATCTTGTAGAGCCCCCGTGACTGAGAGACATCTTGTAGAGTCACCATGACTGAGATACATATTGTAGAGCCCCCATGACTGAGGTACATCTTGTAGAGCCCCCATGGCTGAGGTACATCTTGTAGAGCCCCCATGACTAAGATACCTCTAGTAGAGTCCCCATGACTGAGGTACATCTTGTAGAGCCCCATGACTGAGATACCTCTAGTAGAGTCCCCATGACTGAGATACGTTTAGTAGAGCCCCCGTGACTGAGATACATCTTGTAGAGCCCCCATGACTGAGAGACATCTTGTAGAGTCCCCATGGTGGAGATACATCTTGTAGAGTCCCCATGGTGGAGACACATCTTGTAGAGTCCCCATGGTGGAGACACATCTTGTAGAGTCCCCATGATGGAGATACATCTTGTAGAGCCCCCATGACTGAGAGACATCTAGTAGAGTCCCCATGACTGAGATACGTCTAGTAGAGTCCCCGTGACTGAGGTACATCTTGTAGAGTCCCCATGACTGAGATACGTCTAGTAGAGTCCCCATGACTGAGGTGCATCTTGTAGAGCCCCCATGACTGAGAGACATCTAGTAGTCCCTATGACTGAGAGACATCTTGTAGAGTCCCCACGACTGAGATGCATCTTGTAGAGTCCCCATGACTGAGATACATCTTGTAGAGCCCCCATGACTGAGATACATCTTGTAGAGCCCCCATGACTGAGATACATCTTGTAGAGCCCCCATGACTGAGATACATCTTGTAGAGCCCCCATGACTGAGATACATCTTGTAGAGCCCCCATGACTGAGATACATCTTGTAGAGCCCCCATGGCTGAGGTACATCTTGTAGAGTCCCCATGACTGAGAGACATCTTGTAGAGCCCCCATGACTGAGGTACATCTTGTAGAGTCCCCCTGACTGAGAGACATCTTGTAGAGCCCCCATGACTGAGATACATCTTGTAGAGCCCCCATGACTGAGACGCATCTTGTAGAGCCCACATGACTGAGGTACATCTTGTAGAGTCCCCATAACTGAGAGACATCTTGTAGAGTCCCCATGACTGAGAGACATCTTGTAGAGTCCCCATGACTGAGATACATCTTGTAGAGCCCCCGTGACTGAGGTACATCTTGTAGAGTCCCCATGACTGAGATACATCTTGTAGAGCCCCCATGACTGAGATACATCTTGTAGAGTCCCCATGACTGAGATACATCTTGTAGAGCCCCCGTGACTGAGGTACATCTTGTAGAGTCCCCATGACTGAGATACATCTTGTAGAGCCCCCATGACTGAGATACATCTTGTAGAGTCCCCATGACTGAGATACATCTTGTAGAGCCCCCATGACTGAGATACATCTTGTAGAGTCCCCATGACTGAGAGACATCTTGTAGAGTCCCCATGGTGGAGATACATCTTGTAGAGCCCCCATGGTGGAGATACATCTTGTAGAGTCCCCATGGTGGAGGTACATCTTGTAGAGCCCCCATGGTGGAGGTACATCTTGTAGAGCCCCCATGGTGGAGGTACATCTTGTAGAGCCCCCATGACTGAGGTACATCTAGTAGAGTCCCAGTGGTGGAGATACATCGTGTAGAGTCCCCATGATTGAGGTACATCTTGTAGAGTCCCCATGACTGAGGTACATCTTGTAGAGCCCCCATGGTGGAGATACATCTTGTAGAGTCCTCATGGTGGAGATACATCTTGTAGAGCCCCCATGACTGAGGTACATCTTGTAGAGTCCCCATGGTGGAGATACATCTTGTAGAGTCCCCATGGTGGAGAGACATCTTGTAGAGTCCCCATGGTGGAGATACATCTTGTAGAGTCCCCATGGTGGAGATACATCTTGTAGAGTCCACATGGTGGACATACATCTTGTAGAGTCCCCATGGTGGAGATACATCTTGTAGAGTCCCCATGGTGAAGAGACATCTTGTAGAGTCCCCATGGTGGAGAGACATCTTGTAGAGCCCCCATGACTGAGATACATCTTGTAGAGCCCCCATGACTGAGGTACATCTTGTAGAGTCCCCATGGTGGAGAGACATCTTGTAGGGTCCCCATGGTGGAGATACATCTTGTAGAGTCCCCATGGCTGAGGTACATCTTGCAGAGCCCCCATGGTGGAGACATTTTGTAAAGCCCCCATGGTGGAGAGACACTACACAAGGTTTGAGATATCCCCCTCCACATAGACATGGCAAAGGAAGACACAACACAAGATTTGAGATATCCCCCTCCACATGGACAGGGCAAAGGAAGACACAATACAAGCTTTGAGATATCCCCCTCCACATGGACATGTCATAGAGAGACACAATACAAGATTTGAGATATCCCCTCCACATGGACATGTCATAGAGAGACACAATACAAGATTTGAGATATCCCCATCCACATGTCATAGAGAGACACAATACAATATTTGAGATATCCCCCTCCACATGGACATGGCAAAGGAAGACACAATACAATGTTTGAGATATCCCTCTCCACATGGACAGGAGGACACAATACAATATTTGAGATATCCCCCTCCACATGGACAGGGCAAAGAAGGACACAATAAATATTTGAGATATCCCCCTCAACATGGACATGGCATAGAGAGACACAACACACTATTTGAGATATCCCCTCCACATGGACATGGCATAGAGAGACAAAACACACTATTTGAGATATCCCCCTCCACATGGACATGGCATAGAAAGACACAACACAGGTTTGAGATATCCCCCTCCACATGGACATGGCATAGAAAGACACAACACAAGATTTGAGATATCCCCCTCCACATGGACATGGCATAGAAAGACACAACACAAGGTTTGAGATATCCCCTCCACATGGACATGGCATAGAAAGACACAACACAATATTTGAGATATCCCCCTCCACAAGGACAGGACAACACAAGATTTGAGATATCCCCCTCCACATGGACAGGACAAAGGAAGACATAATACAATATTTGAGATATCCCCCTCCACATGGACAGGGCAAAGGAAGACACAACACTTGAGATATACCCCTCCACAAGGACAGGACAAAGGAAGACACAATACAATATTTGAGATATCCCCCTTCACATGGACATGGCAAAGGAAGACACACTACAAGATTTGAGATATCCCTCTCCACAAGGACAGGGCAAAGGAAGACACAATACAAGATTTGAGATATCCCCCTCCACATGGACAGGGCATAGAAACACAACACAATATTTGAGATATCCCCCTCCACATGGACAGGGCATAGAAAGACACAATACACTATTTGAGATATCCCCCTCCACATGGACATGACATAGAGACACAACACAAGATTTGAGATATCCCCCTCCACATGGACATGGCATAGAAAGACACAACACAAGGTTTGAGATATCCCCCTCCACATGGACATGGCATAGAAAGACACAACACAATATTTGAGATATCCCCCTCCACAAGGACAGGACAAAGAAAGACAACACAATATTTGAGATATCCCCCTCCACAAGGACAGGGCATTGAAAGACACAACACAAAATTTGAGATATCCCCCTCCACATGGACAGGGCAGAGAAAGACACAACACAAAATTTGAGATATCCCCCTTCACATGG
This sequence comes from Archivesica marissinica, assembly GCA_014843695.1. NCBI lineage: Eukaryota > Metazoa > Mollusca > Bivalvia > Venerida > Vesicomyidae > Archivesica > Archivesica marissinica. The sequence continues at coordinate 26,194,697 of CM026400.1, read as the reverse complement.
ACAGGGCATAGAGACACAACACAAGATTTGAGATATCCCCCTCCACATGGACAGGACATAGAAAGACACAACACAAGATTTGAGATCACCCCCTTCACATGGACAGGACATAGAAAGACACAACACACGATTTGAGATATCCCCCTCCACATGGACAGGGCAAAGGAAGACACAATACAATATTTGAGATATCCCCCTTCACATGGACATGGCAAAGGAAGACACACTACAAGATTTGAGATATCCCTCTCCACAAGGACAGGGCAAAGGAAGACACAATACAAGATTTGAGATATCCCCCTCCACATGGACAGGGC
>CM026400.1:26169023-26193380 GCA_014843695.1 Archivesica marissinica | reverse complement strand
TTTCGCAATCGAGCTAAATTAAATTTGTATAAACTATAGTTTCTGCCAAATATATAACCGGGACACGACAATGTGAACAGAAGTGATGGATGGGCATCGATCCCTCACAATAATCAAATGGATACTGGAATTCTCCCCCCCCCCCCCATCAAGCGACTTACACCAATATGAAGAGCTCCGTTGAGACGGGGTAAAAACGCTAACAAAATGAGTTAGAAGGTGGAACTTAGCCTACGAAATGCTTTCACCATTTTAGGAGTTTAAAGGTTTTTGGCATTGGAACGGATCATTACATGTATTACTTGGCAACATTAAGCTGAGACTCATTAATCTCCGCCAAAGCCTTCGTAAGTTTCCGTGAACTACGACCAGGACATACCTTAGGTTTTTACCGTTAATATTTGAATCAAGTCAGTAAGTAAGTGTACCATAATCTAAAGCTCATATTTTACTTCGGAATTCCGATTATTTAACGAAGTAAGTTCACGGAATATGCAACTGTCTCAGTTTAATATTGCCAAATAATACTGAGAACAATATTTACAACATAAACTACAACGTAAACAAACAGGCCATTTCTATTAATAGTAACTGTTTAACATATCAATAAATATACTATACAAAAGAAAATATATAATTTGGCAAAATAAAGTAGTCTGTGTAAATTACTACTCGAACCACTTTCGGCACACGTGCGCAAAGTATTGATTGGTATTTTTACGCGCATCGCCATCCAGTCACCAAAGTCGCCCTGAAGGCACGGATGTTGTAGCAACCTCTGAGAATCGTCGGTACATTTTGCATTACACTGATTGTGATAATAATGATACCCGCAGCTATCGTTTGAAAAGGCTTGTGACGTCATTTCTGTATGCGAATCATGTGTGAAAGTACGCCATTCACAACCGTTGTATAGTCCTTTAAATTTTGGGAGTTTTCGTTTGCAACGCTCTATGCTTTTCCAGGAAATGCATACTGTATGTAGGAATTTCTGTACAGGATAGTACGTGAGAAAACCATAGCACATTTCGTCGTCAGTGCCAGCCCCGAATGTGATGGCCCTGTCACTGTTCGATGAATAGGTACACTCCGTGACAATGTCGTCGCCAGGTAGAATTTCAACAGGGGGGTCAAATCTGAAGTACAACAAGATAGTAACAGTTAGCCTCGCTACCAGAGGGGTTGACAGGACTGTCGCATACAGACAGTAACAGTTAGCCTCGCTACCAGAGGGTTTGACATGACTGTCGCATCCAGACAGTAACAGTTAGCCTCGCTACCAGAGGGTTTGACATGACTGTCGCATCCAGACAGTAACAGTTAGCCTCGCTATCAGAGGGTTTGGTGGGAGTGTCGCATCCAGACAGTAACAGTTAGCCTCGCTACCAGAGGGTTTGACAGGACTGTCGCATACAGACAGTAACAGTTAGCCTCGTTACAAGGGGGGTTGACAAGACCGTCGCATCCAGACAGTAACATTTAGTCTCGTTACCAGAGGGATTGGCAGGACTGTCGCATCCAGACAGTAACAATTAGCCTCGCTACCAGAGGGGTTGACAGGACTGTCGCACACAGACAGTAACAGTTAGCCTCGCTACCAGAGGGGTTGGCATGACTGTCGCATCCAGGCAGTAACAGTTAGCTTCGCTACCAGAGGAGTTTGGCAAGACTGTCGCATCCAGACAGTAACAGTTAGCCTCGCTACCAGAGGGTTTGACAGGACTGTCGCATCCAGACAGTAACAGTTAGCCTCGCTACCAGAGGAGTTTGGCAAGACTGTCGCACCAAGACAGTAACAGTTAGCCTCGCTACCAGAGGGGTTTGCAGGACTGTCGCATCCAGACAGTAACAGTTAGCCTCGCTACCAGAGGGTTTGACAGGACTGTCGCATCCAGACAGTAACAGTTAGCCTCGCTACCAGAGGGTTTGACAGGACTGTCGCACCAAGACAGTTACAGTTAGCTTCGCTACCAGAGGTTTTGGCAAGACTGTCGCATCCAGGCAAAGTCTGCGCTTAACCCGTAACAAGGTTTTTAAGTAAGGGCCTTACAGTGATATTGCAATCAATTGTTTTGTCAGATGTAATCGTGCGGTGCGATATATGACCGCTGGTCTAGATTCTATACCATACGGACATGCCAATACCATCTACACTTTATTATGTTTGGCCTATTCGGATGTGTCATTTTCTGTGGCAATCTGCGAGGCGGAAAGCTGGGTAGATACACCGACCTTAGCATTAAGTTGGATAATGTCCTGGCATGAAATAATTCCACAATTCCAGTGGCGTTCGAGTTATAGGAATTGTACTCTTTTATAACAATTCCAGTGGCGTTCGAGTTGCTATAGGAATATTACTATTTTCATAGCAATTCCATTGCCGTTCGAATTATTATAGGAATTTTACTCTTTTCATAGCAATTACATTGGCGTTCGAGTTGTAATAGGAATTTTACTCTTTTCATAACAATTCCATTGGCGTTCGAATTGCTATAGGAATTGCACTCTTTTATAACAATTCCATTGGCGTTCGATTTGCTATAGGAATTGTACTCTTTTATAACAATTCCATTGGCGTTCGAGTTGCTATAGGAATTGTACTCTTTTCATAGCACTTACTGGTAGAAGAGGGGTTCGTCATAGCTATAATGCTTATCGTCAGTAAGATCTCTCACTTTGGTTCCATTTCTGTAGATACTGATTCTCTGCCTGGTGCCTGAAACCAGAGTTATCCATGTATTTCCCTTTCCTTATATACATACATGTTATGGCAGGTTCGATCCCCCGTCTGACCCTAATACAATTAACAGTCTTTCAGATGGGACGTTAAACCGAGGTCTCGTGTCGGTGCTGTACACCGTGCACGTAAAAGAACCAGAGGAGACTCTGGAATGGGTCTCTGTCTGTATCATTGCACTATCATCCAAAATCTAAAATTACTAATTTCTTCAGGAGGCGTCGCTCATATGGGCAACCGGTAGCGACGATAAATAAACGTAAAACACACACATCCATCACGGACGGGTACCCTGGTGGAACCACCAACCTTCGGCAAGCTATATACATACATTATACATACATGTTGTGGCTCTCCAATCATACTTGTATAGCTGTTCTATCCATCACGGACGGGTGCCCTGGTGGAACCACCAACCTTCTGCAAGCTATATACATACAATATACATACATGCTGTGGCTCTCCAATCATACTTGTATAGCTGTTCTATCCATCACGGACGGGTACCCTGGTGACCTTCTGCAAGCTAGCTGGATAGGCCAGTCAATTAAAAAAAAGCCCTTGAATATTTTTTAAAAGGGGTGGGGGCGCAATTTTAACTAAGCAAACTTATATGCTAGAGGACATAGAAAACGCACACATACATTATATGATTATTATTACATGAACACGAATTATGAAGGATGCCATCAAAGACATATCACATCTTTATTACAAAACACAAATTGAACTGAACAACTAAAACTATTCCAAAATGTTTAAAACTATGTATTTATATAGTTATTGTTTTTCATGTAAAAACACATTTATCCGAAGTGTGAGTTTTCTATGTGCTCTAGGGAGTATCTGTACATACCGCGATAATGCACGTGGTTTGCAGCTCGGGAGTATCTGTACTTACCGTGATAATGCACGTGGTTTGCAGCTCGGGAGTATCTGTACATACCGCGATAATGCACGTGGTTTGCAGCCCGGGAGTATCTGTACTTACCGCGATAATGCACGTGGTTTGCAGCCCGGGAGTATCTGTACTTACCGTGATAATGCACGTGGTTTGCAGGCTCGGGAGTGTCTGTACTTACCGCGATAATGCACGTGGTTTGCAGCTCGGGAATGTCTGTACTTACCGCGATAATGCACGTGGTTTGCAGCCCGGGAGTGTCTGTACTTACCGCGATAATGCACGTGGTTTGCAGCTCGGGAATGTCTGTACTTACCGCGATAATGCACGTGGTTTGCAGCCCGGGAGTGTCTGTACTTACCGCGATAATGCACGTGGATTGCAGCTCGGGAATGTCTATACTTACCGCGATAATGCATGTGGTTTGCAGCCCGGGTTACGAATATCTTCTCCTGGAACATTGTGGAAGTACACTCGGACGAACAGGTGGAGTTAAACGTCACGCCGGTAGAGTGGGGAGGTATGTTAATGTACTCTTGGCCAATAACAAACATAGAGGCGTCAAACTTGCGCTTGGACGGTGAGTAGTAAATAGTCATACCGGAACTATCCGTCTGATCTGACACCTTCCTCGGGTTGTTCCAGTGAATCTACAAACATACATATGTCAGTATTATGCTTGTTTCTTCTTACAGTTATACTCGCTCAAATGTGAAATTACGGTGTATGCGAATGTCACGTATTTACGCGAGTCACTAGTAACAACGCGTGGTAAATAGGCCTCCGTGGCCGAGTGGTTACGGTCGTTGATTTTAAATGATTTGCCCATCACCGCTCTGGTTCGAATCCAACTAGGGATGTCGGCTTGAGTTGGCTTGATGAAGGTGTGCGGTTCTACTCTGGTGCCATCCTGCGCCTGAAATACTGTTCGATGGGGCACCCGGGCACCAATAATAGTGGAGAGTGGCTATTAAAAATTAAATGTGTTTGTTTATTATAGTGACAACCCTATTTAAAGCGCCAGCCATTTATGACTTGTGAGACATCTTTTTGTGAACATCAGTACTTCCCGAATCCTATGCTTGTATGCCAGGCTGGTAGGCAATCGGTAACCATTATTTAACTAGCTGGCGCCTTACCAACCGGCCATATCAGAATGAACCCCATGACGAGGTTCGAACCTTCGACCCTCCGCTCCGTAGGCGGACGCCTTAACCACTAGGCCACGGAGACCATGAGCTAAGATATTGGGGCGACATTTAACCTCTTGAGACTTTATTTTACGAGAGAACTCATTTAACAAAAGTTAATCTAACATGAGGCCCTCAACATATATACAAATCAAATGATAGGACTATAAGTGAAAACTGCATATTGGAATTATATATAGTTTGAGCAGGAACAATAGAGCACAGACAGCTTATATCGGATGGCAACTGTTCTGTTTTTGTTGGTGGAGGCAAACACTTAGACAAACACGTTTGTGGAAGTCGTGATAGCGCAGTGGATACGCGTTCGCTTCAGGTGCGAAAGGTCCGGAGTTCGAGCCCTACTGAGCCGTTACGATTGTGCCCTTAGGCAAGGCATTTAAATTCCACATTGCCTCTTCTCTCTCCCTCGTGGCGATGGATTCCATCAGGAATGAGGTCTCGAGAGTGATTTATATAAGTTGAAATAACTTGTTTTGCAATCGAGCTAAAATAAATTTGTATAAACTAAACACTTAGATACGGGTTATCGGCTCCGTCCAGGCAGTAGTCATTACATGCATTATACCCTACTTCTATTCTTGTAATATTATATTTTATAAAACACTAATAGTATCAGATCTTGCTTCGCAATCAAGACAACAACGGAAACTAGTGTTGTGTTAAAGCGACATTACATCGCAAAAAAGCAAATAAAATGCATTTGTTCACGAATAAATGCATAAATGCATTGCTACTACAAATTCTTCCGAATACATTCGAACACTAACATTGAATCAATGGTTTAAAGTATGATTTCATATAACGGTCATCCATGCTGCTCCTGAATTGACGTTTGTTTGTCATCAAAGGAGTCAATACTTAACCGTGAGATAATGTCATTTAGAGATAATTTATCTAAGCATATTCTACAAATAAATAGGCACACCTGTGAGATATAACGGTAAATATGTACCATAAATCGTGTTATTCAGGATACACTAGTTGTATTGTATGACCAGATTGAACTGATAAAAATTAATATTCGGCAAGTTTCTTCGAGCGTTTCCGTATATTTTTTCAACAAAATAATCTTATAAATAATTAAATATCGATACCAGATTATAAAATGGCCCGTGGAATAGTGGAAAGTGATATGAACTTGTAAATATGACATCGCTGGTTCGAATCTAGCATACGGCATAATAATTTTTATTCGTATTTCATAATTGTTCACATTTGTTTTTTATTTGTTTTTATTTCTTTTGTCGTGTCCTGTATTTCTTTTAATTTAATTGCTTTATATTTTCATATTTTTATTCATTCTTTTTTATGTATATTTTTAACTTTTTTATTTCATTTCTACTGACAAAATTCAACATTGCAAACATGATTTTTGTGCGCATATTTAATTACATATTTTATTGAAGAAAAATTAAAAAAATAAAAAGTTGCATTCACCGGGCTCGAACCCGTAACCTGTAACTTCCAAGATCACGGACTTATCCACTACACTACTACTCGAGATGGTAAGGCCTGTGTTTCTAAAGTGTTATATTCACATTCAATGAGATCGGTTTGATTCGGAGATCGACGGAAAGAATACGGAAACAAACGGCATATGCAAATACATCAGTTCAATCTGGTCATACAATATTACGCATGGCTGTTTACATTATTGTGTTATGTCAACAAACCGCGTATACGACGTTTGTTTATTAGTTGAAATACTCAGTATTTGAGGCAAATATTTGGGGGGAAATTATACCATGTAATAGGAAAATACATTCTGTAGAAATTTGTGTTTTCATTGATGTAGTGTCGCTTTAAAATATAAATGCGTTGTGTTGGAAATAGACAATATTTAATTAAGAAATTATATTTTTATTGGGCAGGCTTTCCCGCCCAATGCGGTTAAAGAAAAATTAAAAAAGAACGTGCATTGTATGAGATTGTCCCATTGTTTATGCCAACAATACAGTCAAACTTGTATTAAGAGAGTACCAAAGGGAATGGCAAAACGCGGTCTCTAAGCAAGAAGGGTCTCTTAATACAGGCTAATTTGTTCCTTAAAGCGACACTACATCAGTGAAAACACAAATTTCTACAGAATGTATTTTCCTATTATTATGTATAATTATTTCCCAAATATTTGCCTCAAAAGCTGAGTATTTCAACTAATAAACAAACGTCATATACAAACTAATGTAAATAGAGTCAACGTCCATGCGTAATGCAATGAGTGTATCCTGAATGATACGATTTGTGGTACAGATTTACCGTTATATCTCACCTTTTTGTGTATGTGCATATTTATTTTTTAGACTAATATGATTTAAGATATCTCTAAACAACAGTAGCATGCGCTTGGCATATACTCCAATAATAAACATGATGAAATCCTACTTTCACATTTGAGAGTTTGTATACCACAAAACAATGGCCGAATTATTTGGGAAGCATTTGTAGTAGCAATGCTATTCATACGTAACAACATTTACCGGGCTTTTTGCGATGTAATGTCGCTTTAACAACACAGGAAGGAACTGAACTGATGCATCTCTTAAAACAAGTGGTCTCTTAATAGACGTGGTCTCTCGAGCAAGTTTCACTGTAATAGTATAGCATACTAAAATTCACTTTAAGCACATTAACTTAATTACTGTTATGATTTGCTACAGAGAATAGGAGCTACGACGATATTCTAATGAAAACAAGACTAACCTTGTCAAAATAAGATTATATATTTTGAACAATGTTCAGGCATATTAATTAAACCAATTCCCTCATAGAAGCACCTCTTGACGCCATTACCAATACAACATACATTGACAATGTAGTAGCCAAACCAATGTTCATAAACCCTTTCCCTCATAGAAGCACCTCTTGACGTCATTACCAATACAACATACATTGACCCTTTCCCTCATAGAAGCACCTCTTGACGCCATTACCAATACAACATACATTAACCCTTTCCCTCATTGAAGCACCTCTTGACGCCATTACCAATACAACATACATAAACACTTTCCCTCATAGAAGCACCTCTTGACGCCATTACCAATACAACATACATTAACCCTTTCACTCATTGAAGCACCTCTTGGCGCCATTACCAATACAACATACATAAACCCTCTCCCTCATAGAAGCACCTCTTGACGCCATTACCAATACAACATACATTAACCTTTTCCCTCATTGAAGCACCTCTTGACGCCATTACCAATACAACATACATAAACCCTTTCCCTCATAGAAGCACCTCTTGACGCCATTACCAATACAACATACATAAACCCTTTCCCTCATAGAAGCACCTCTTGACGCCATTACCAATACGACATACATTGACACTGTAGTAGCCAAACCAATGTTCATTAACCCATTCCCTCATAGAAGCACCTCTTGACGCCATTACCAATACAACATACATTGACAATGTAGTAGCCAAACCTATGTTCATTAACCCTTTCCCTCATTGAAGCACCTCTTGACGCCATTACCAATACAACATACATTGACAATGTAGTAGCCAAACCTATGTTCATTAACCCTTTCCGTCATAGAAGCACCTCTTGACGCCATTACCAATACAACATACATTGACAATGTAGTAGCCAAACCAATGTTCATAAACCCATTCCCTCATAGAAGCACCTCTTGACGCCATTACCAATACAACATACATTGACAATGTAGTAGCCAAACCAATGTTCATAAACCCATTCCCTCATAGAAGCACCTCTTGACGCCATTACCAATACAACATACATTGACAATGTAGTAGCCAAACCAATGTTCATAAACCCATTCCCTCATAGAAGCACCTCTTGACGCCATTACCAATACAACATACATTGACAATGTAGTAGCCAAACCAATGTTCATAAACCCATTCCCTCATAGAAGCACCTCTTGACGCCATTACCAATACAACATACATTGACAATGTAGTAGCCAAACCAATGTTCATAAACCCATTCCCTCATAGAAGCACCTCTTGACGCCATTACCAATACAACATACATTGACAATGTAGTAGCCAAACCAATGTTCATAAACCCATTCCCTCATAGAAGCACCTCTTGACGCCATTACCAATACAACATACATTGACAATGTAGTAGCCACACCAATGTTCATTAACCCATTCCCTCATAGAAGCACCTCTTGACGCCATTACCAATACAACATACATTGACAATGTAGTAGCCAAACCTATGTTCATTAACCCTTTCCCTCATTGAAGCACCTCTTGACGCCATTACCAATACAACATACATTGACAATGTAGTAGCCAAACATATGTTCATTAACCCTTTCCGTCATAGAAGCACCTCTTGACGCCATTACCAATACAACATACATTGACAATGTAGTAGCCAAACCAATGTTCATAAACCCATTCCCTCATGGAAGCACCTCTTGACGCCATTACCAATACAACATACATTGACAATGTAGTAGCCAAACCAATGTTCATTAACCCATTCCCTCATAGAAGCACCTCTTGACGCCATTACCAATACAACATACATTAACAATGTAGTAGCCAAACCTATGTTCATTAACCCTTTCCCTCATTGAAGCACCTCTTGACGCCATTACCAATACAACATACATTGACAATGTAGTAGCCAAACCTATGTTCATTAACCCTTTCCGTCATAGAAGCACCTCTTGACGCCATTACCAATACAACATACATTGACAATGTAGTAGCCAAACCTATGTTCATTAACCCTTTCCCTCATTGAAGCACCTCTTGACGCCATTACCAATACAACATACATTGACAATGTAGTAGCCAAACCAATGTTCATAAACCCATTCCCTCATAGAAGCACCTCTTGACGCCATTACCAATACAACATACATTGACAATGTAGTAGCCAAACCTATGTTCATAAACCCAGTCCCTCATAGAAGCACCTCTTGACGCCATTACCAATACAACATACATTGACAATGTAGTAGCCAAACCTATGTTCATAAACCCATTCCCTCATAGAAGTACCTCTTGACGCCATTACCAATACAAACATACATTGACAATGTAGTAGCCAAACCTATGTTCATAAACCCATTCCCTCATAGAAGCACCTCTTGACGCCATTACCAATACAACATACATTGACAATGTAGTAGCCAAACCAATGTTCATTATAAAGCGAGAATCCCATGTAGACCCAGTAATAGCTATGGAGGTGGGATAGATATGGCGACTACTTATCCACTGCATGATAGCTAAATGACTGTCGTTTGTATGGAGATATAATAGTATATTAACCTAAATCTATATGTAGACCCAGTAATATATATGGAGGTGGGATAGATATGGCCACTACTTATCCACTGCATGATAGCTAAATGGCTGTCATTTGTATGGAGATATAATAGTATATTAACCTAAATCTCTATGAAGGAAAGGGTTAAACACGTTAAAAAGGGTGGATTTCTTTGCGGCAAAACGTGTGTAATACTGATTCTGTAATGAAAACAATGATAGACATCTGTAATTTTCTATTACCTTCCTTGGCAGATAAAGTCTGATTTATTCCAAAATGTGAAAAATCCTTTGTTTTTACTGATGTGCCCTAACCAGATGTTGCGGTATGATAAATGTGATTTAATAAAAAAAAACGTGTTAATTAAGTGATAGCATTGTTTTACAAATATGTACCTAGTGTATATACCGTAGGAGATCTGTTAAGATATATTAATTTAATAATCATAAGAAGCGATAGTGTAATAAAATTGCTAGCATGTTGTGCAAAGGAAACAGCGATAAAAACAGGAAAACACTTAATAGGACCTATCTACTTTTAGGGAGTATTCAGGGGCAGTAACTGACCGATGTCTCTCTAGCAATGTTTTAGATTTAAAAGTTGTGGACGCTCAGTTTAAACAGGAATGTATCCTTAGCATATACAAAGCATTGTGTTATCCCCGCTTAGTGATACTATATATACGTGTCGTGAACTGGTATAGAAACCGGGGGACAGGCGGATATGTAGTCCAGTGGTAACACACTGGACTGGTAATCCAGGGATCGCAGGTTCGATCGCCCGTCTGACGCTAATAAAATTAACAGTCTTTCAGATGGGACGTTAAACCGAGGTCTCGTGTCAGTGCTTTACACCGTGCACGTAAAAGAACCAGAGGAGACTCTGGAATGGGTCTCTGTCTGTATCATTGCACTATCCTCCAAAAATCTAAAATAACTAATCTCTTCAGGAGGCGTCGCTCATATGGGCAACCGGTAGCGACGATAAATCAACGTAAAACACCACCATAAAACCGGCACACCGCCATCTCATACGTTGGACCATGGCTGATAGATTAACTCAGTACATAATTTGTTATTTATTCAAACAACCTAACCTGTAATGCGGATACTCTGGTTCCATATGGGCCAATCCGAAACGCTGAATCACCGGACGCACAATCACCCTGGAAACCATAGGTCCACGTGGCAAGAAACTGGTTACAATGTTGATGTGGTGTCATGCCACATCGATACGGAGCAGCTGGTGTAGACAGGGAAAAATACATTTGTAACCACATAAAACTGTTTAATGTAAACAGTTTATATAACAGAACATATTAAAACAGATTAAAGCGACACCACATCGGTGAAAACGCAAATGTCTGCAGAATGTAATTTGTTGACATAACAAAATAATGTAAATAGGTTCGACATTCATGCGTAATACAACGCATTTATCCTGAATAACACGAGACATGGTACATATTTACAGTGTTATCTCACATGTGTGCCTATGCATATTTATTTGTAGACTAATCATAGTTAAATTATCTCTAAACGAAAGTATCGCGCGTTTAGTATTGACTCCAATGACAAAAACGTCAATTCAAGAGCGCGGATGACCGTTATATGAAATCCTACTTTCACTGTTGAAAGTTGTATACCACAAACACACTGTTTATTGATTCATTGTTAGTGTTCGAATGCATTTAGAAGAATGTGTAGTAGCTATGCATGTAGATAGGGAAAATAGCATTTGTAACCACATAAAACTGTTTAATGTGAACAGTTTATATAACAGAACATATTAAAACATATTAAAGCGACACTACATCGGTGAAAACGCAAATGTCTGCAGAATGTAATTTGTTGACATAACTACGTGCAAATAAGCATTTTATTTGCTTTTTGCAATGTAATGTCGCTTTAAAACAATCGCCGTCAGTATTTTAATCCATGTTACAAAGTCGCCACTGTTTTACTGTTTCAATGAGCGACATCGCGGCTTTTCTATTACCTCCCTTTTCAGATAATGTCAAATTTATCCCGAAATGTATATGTGTTATTTTAGTTGGAATCCTTTGTTCTTACTGTTGTTCCAGAACCAAATGTTGCGGTATGATAATTGTGAGTTTTTATCAAAATCGTGTTAATTATTTGATAACATTGTTTTACAGTAAAGTATCCATTGGATATACTGTAGAATAAGTAATGATTTAATGATTTAATAATCATAAGATGAGAAAACGGGTGAAAATTGATAACATGTGGTGCAAAGGAAACAACGATAAAAACAGAGGAAACCAATTACGAGGACCTATCAACTCTTAAGAGTATTCAGGGACAGTAACTGACCAATATCTTAAGCTTCCAAACGCGTGTATTGCTACACACTCGTGTATTCATATAGTCCAATTAGTGTTTCACACTTGGGGAAACAAGCAACATTATTTGACCACAGTGCATTTCTATAATATCTCCAGAACACCATACTAAAAGTCCCAAACAATCCCATCATGCAAATTTGAATAAGTTGCATAAATCCAAGATGGCCGACTTTAAAATACAAACTTGTGTATCTTCACTCTCAGATGACATGTTTATATAGTTTAAAGTGCTATTATGTATTTTCCTTCACAGTTACTGCAATAGAATGTGTTCTACGTGTATGTATCGTTGCACCTACCCTATGTACATTATTGTTCTACGTGTATGTATCGTTGCACCTACCCTATGTACATTATTGTTCTACGTGTATGTATCGTTGCACCTACCCTATGTACATTATTGTTCTACGTGTATGCATCGTGGCACCTACCCTATGTACATTATTGTTCTACGTGTATGTATCGTTGCACCTACCCTATGTACATTATTGTTCTACGTGTATTTATCGTTGCACCTACCCTATGTACATTATTGTTCTACGTGTATTTATCGTTGCACCTACCCTATGTACATTATTGTTCTACGTGTATGTATCGTTGCACCTACCCTATGTACATTATTGTTCTACGTGTATTATCGTTGCACCTACCCTATGTACATTATTGTTCTACGTGTATTTATCGTTGCACCTACCCTATGTACATTATTGTTCTACGTGTATGTATCGTTGCACCTACCCTATGTACATTATTGTTCTACGTGTATTTATCGTTGCACCTACCCTATGTACATTATTGTTCTACGTGTATGTATCGTTGCACCTACCCTATGTACATTATTGTTCTACGTGTATTTATCGTGGCACCTACCCTATGTACATTATTGTTCTACGTGTATGTATCGTTGCACCTACCCTATGTACATTATTGTTCTACATGTATTTATAGTTGCACCTACCCTATGTACATTATTGTTCTAAGTGTATGTATCGTTGCACCTACCCTATGTACATTATTGTTCTACGTGTATGTATCGTTGCACCTACCCTATGTACATTATTGTTCTACGTGTATTTATCGTTGCACCTACCCTATGTACATTATTGTTCTACGTGTATGTATCATTGTACCTACCCTATGTACATTATTGTTCTACGTGTATTTATCGTGGCACCTACCCTATGTACATTATTGTTCTACGTGTATGTATCGTTGCACCTACCCTATGTACATTATTGTTCTACGTGTATTTATCGTGGCACCTACCCTATGTACATTATTGTTCTACGTGTATGTATCGTTGCACCTACCCTATGTACATTATTGTTCTACGTGTATTTATCGTTGCACCTACCCTATGTACATTATTGTTCTACATGTATGTATCGTTGCACCAACCCTATGTACATTATTGTTCTACGTGTATGTATCGTTGCACCTACCCTATGTACATTATTGTTCTACGTGTATGTATCGTTGCACCTACCCTATGTACATTATTGTTTTACGTGTATTTATCGTTGCACCTACCCTATGTACATTATTGTTTTACGTGTATTTATCGTTGCAACAACACCAACCCTATGTACATTATTGTTTTACGTGTATGTATCGTTGCACCTATCCTATGTACATTATTACACATACCTTTCATCATATGGAGCAGTGTTCCATTGAAGTCATCTGGAAACAAAACATAATATTTATATACAAATGTAATTGTAAAACACTGTGTTTTCATCATTTTGTCAAAGTGATATTCCCTTAACGAATACAATTGTACCTTTATATATTGTGACTGTCAGTCTGAACAGACATATGACAGTAAAATCTAATTAGGGTCTATGCACACCCTAGGTATATTCTGACATCTCACATTCTGACATCTAACATTCTAACAACTCACATTCTGACATCTCACATCACACAACTCACATTCTCACATCTCACATTCTGACAACTCACATTCTGACAACTCACATTCTGACATCTAACATTCTCACATCTCACATTCTAACATCTCACATATTCTCACATCTCACATTCTGACATCTAACATTCTGACATCTCACATTCTGACATCTCACATCACACAACTCACATTCTCACATCTCACATTCTGACAACTCACATTCTGACATCTCACATTCTGACATCTAACATTCTCACATCTCACATTCTAACATCTCACATATTCTGACATCTCACATTCTGACCTCTCATATTCTGACATCTCATATTCTGACATCTCATATTCTGACATCTAGCATTCTGACATCTCACATTCTGACATCTCACATTCTGACATCTCACATTCTGACATCTCACGTTCTGACATCTCATATTCTGACATCTAACATTCTGACATCTAACATTCTGACATCTCACATTCTGACATCTCATATTCTGACATCTAACATTCTGATAACTCACATTCTGACATCTCACATTCTGACATCTCACATTCTGACATCTCACATTCTCACATCTAACATTCTGACATCTAACATTCTGACATCTCACATTCTGACATCTCACATCACACATCTCACATTCTCACATCTCACATTCTGACAACTCACATTCTGACATCTCATATTCTGACATCTCATATTCTCACATCTCATATTCTGACATCTAACATTCTGACATCTCACATTCTGACATCTCACATTCTGACATCTCACGTTCTGACATCTCATATTCTGACATCTAACATTCTGACATCTCACATTCTGACATCTCACATTCTGACATCTCACATTCTCACACATCACATTCTGACAATATGCACCAATAAACTTCATAATGGTACGATATGTAAGTTGGTATAATCTAGGATTTGGTCGTACACGCAGCAGCTATGCCACTGGTTGTATAATGTATGTACCACTGGATGTATAATGTATGTGTCACTGTGTATAATGTATGTGCCACTGGCTGTATAATGTATGTGCCACTGGATGTATAATGTATGTGTCACTGGATGTATAATGTATGTGCCACTGGATGTATAATGTATGTGCCACTGGATGTATAATGTATGTGTCACTGGATGTATAATGTATGTGCCACTGGATGTATAATGTATGTGCCACTGGATGTATAATGTCTGTGCCACTGGATGTATAATGTATGTGTCACTGGATGTATAATGTATGTGCCACTGTGTATAATGTATGTGTCACTGGATGTATAATGTATGTATCACTGGATGTATAATGTATGTGCCACTGGATGTATAATGTATGTGTCACTGTGTATAATGTATGTGCCACTGGATGTATAATGTATGTGCCACTGGATGTGTATAATGTATGTGCCACTGGATGTATAATGTATGTGCCACTGGATGTATAATGATGTATGTGCCACTGGATGTATAATGTATGTGCCACTGGATGTATAATGTATGTGCCACTGCTGTATAATGTATGTGCCACTGGATGTATAATGTATGTGCCACTGGTGTATAATGATGTGCACTGTGTATAATGTATGTGCACTGTGTATAATGTATGTGTCACTGGATGTATAATGTATGTGCCACTGGATGTATAATGTATGTGCCACTGTGTATAATGTGTGCCACTGGCTGTATAATGTATGTGCCACTGGATGTATAATGTATGTGCCACTGGCTGTATAATGGATGTGCCACTGGCTGTATAATGTATGTGCCACTGGATGTATAATGTATGTGCCACTGGATGTATAATGTATGTGCCACTGGATGTATAATGGATGTGTCACTGTGTATAATGTATGTGCACTGTGTATAATGTATGTGCCACTGGATGTATAATGTATGTGCCACTGTGTATAATGGATGTGCCACTGGCTGTATAATGTATGTGCCACTGGATGTATAATGTATGTACCACTGATGTATAATGTATGTGTCACTGGCTGTATAATGTATGTGCCACTGGCTGTATAATGTATGTGCCACTGGCTGTATAATGTATGTGCCACTGGATGTATAATGTATGTGCCACTGGATGTATAATGGATGTGCCACTGGCTGTATAATGGATGTGCCACTGGCTGTATAATGGATGTGCCACTGGCTGTATAATGGATGTGCCACTGGATGTATAATGTGTGTACCACTGGATGTATAATGTATGTACCACTGGATGTATAATGGATGTACCACTGGATGTATAATGTATGTGTCACTGGCTGTATAATGGATGTGCCACTGGCTGTATAATGGATGTGCCACTGGCTGTATAATGGATGTGCCACTGGCTGTATAATGGATGTGCCACTGGATGTATAATGGATGTGCCACTGGATGTATAATGGATGTGCCACTGGATGTATAATGTATGTGCCACTGGATGTATAATGGATGTGCCACTGGCTGTATAATGGATGTGCCACTGGCTGTATAATGTATGTGCCACTGGATGTATAATGTATGTGCCACTGGATGTATAATGTATGTGCCACTGAATGTATAATGGATGTGTCACTGTGTATAATGTATGTGTCACTGTGTATAATGTATGTGTCACTGGATGTATAATGTATGTGCCACTGTGTATAATGGATGTGCCACTGGCTGTATAAGGTATGTGCCACTGGATGTATAATGGATGTACCACTGATGTATAATGTATGTGTCACTGGCTGTAAAATGTATGTGCCACTGGCTGTATAATGTATGTGTCACTGGATGTATAATGTATGTGCCACTGGCTGTATAATGTATGTGCCACTGGATGTATAATGTATGTGCCACTGGCTGTATAATGTATGTGTGTCCACTGGATGTATAATGGATGTGCCACTGGATGTATAATGGATGTGCCACTGGTGTATAATGTATGTGCCACTGGATATATAATGTATGTGCCACTGGCTGTATAATGGATGTGCCACTGGATGTATAATGGATGTGCCACTGGATGTATAATGGATGTATAATGTATGTGCCACTGGATGTATAATGGATGTGCCACTGGATGTATAATGGATGTATAATGGATGTGCCACTGGATGTATAATGGATGTGCCACTGGATGTATAATGGATGTGCCACTGGCTGTATAATGTATGTGCCACTGGATGTATAATGTATGTGCCACTGGATGTATAATGTATGTGCCACTGGATGTATAATGGATGTGTCACTGTGTATAATGTATGTGTCACTGTGTATAATGTATGTGTCACTGGATGTATAATGTATGTGTCACTGGATGTATAATGTATGTGCCACTGTGTATAATGGATGTGCCACTGGCTGTATAATGTATGTGCCACTGGATGTATAATGTATGTGTCACTGTGTATAATGTATGTGTCACTGGATGTATAATGTATGTGTCACTGGATGTATAATGTATGTGTCACTGTGTATAATGTATGTGCCACTGGATGTATAATGTATGTGTCACTGTGTATAATGTATGTGCCACTGGATGTATAATGTATGTGCCACTGGATGTATAATGTATGTGTCACTGGATGTATAATGTATGTGTCACTGTGTATAATGTATGTGCCACTGGATGTATAATGTATGTGCCACTGGATGTATAATGTATGTGTCACTGGATGTATAATGTATGTGTCACTGTGTATAATGTATGTGCCACTGGATGTATAATGTATGTGCCACTGGATGTATAATGTATGTGCCACTGGATGTATAATGTATGTGTCACTGGATGTATAATGTATGTGCCACTGGATGTATAATGTATGTGCCACTGGATGTATAATGTATGTGTCACTGGATGTATAATGTATGTGCCACTGGATGTATAATGTATGTGCCACTGGATGTATAATGTATGTGCCACTGGATGTATAATGTATGTGCCACTGGATGTATAATGTATGTGCCACTGGATGTATAATGTATGTGCCACTGGATGTATAATGTATGTGCCACTGGCTGTATAATGGATGTGCCACTGGCTGTATAATGTATGTGCCACTGGATGTATAATGTATGTGTCACTGGTTGTATAATGTATGTACCACTGGATATATAATGTATGTGCCACTGGCTGTATAATGGATGTGCCACTGGCTGTATAATGTATGTGCCACTGGATGTATAATGTATGTGTCACTGGTTGTATAATGTATGTACCACTGGATATATAATGTATGTGCCACTGGCTGTATAATGGATGTGCCACTGGCTGTATAATGTATGTGCCACTGGATGTATAATGTATGTGTCACTGGCTGTATAATGTATGTGCCACTGGATGTATAATGTATGTGCCACTGGCTGTATAATGGATGTGCCACTGGCTGTATAATGGATGTGCCACTGGCTGTATAATGGATGTGCCACTGGCTGTATAATGGATGTGCCACTGGCTGTATAATGTATGTGGCACTGGCTGTATAATGGATGTGCCACTGGCTGTATAATGGATGTGCCACTGGATGTATAATGTATGTGCCACTGGATGTATAATGGATGTGCCACTGGCTGTATAATGGATGTGCCACTGGATGTATAATGTATGTGCCACTGGCTGTATAATGTATGTGCCACTGGCTGTATAATGGATGTGCCACTGGATGTATAATGTATGTGCCACTGGATGTATAATGTATGTGCCACTGGATGTATAATGTATGTGCCACTGGATGTATAATGTATGTGTCACTGGATGTATAATGTATGTGCCACTGGCTGTATAATGTATGTGCCACTGGATATATAATGTATGTGCCACTGGATGTATAATGTATGTGTCACTGGATATATAATGTATGTGCCACTGGATGTATAATGTATGTGCCACTGGATATATAATGTATGTACCACTGGATGTATAATGTATGTGTCACTGGATGTATAATGTATGTGCCACTGGATATATAATGTATGTGTCACTGGATGTATAATGTATGTGCCACTGGCTGTATAATGTATGTGCCACTGGATGTGCCACTGGGTGTATAATGTATGTGTCACTGGATGTATAATGTATGTGTCACTGGATGTATAATGTATGTGTCACTGGATGTATAATGTATGTGTCACTGGATGTATAATGTATGTGCCACTGGCTGTATAATGTATGTGCCACTGGATGTATAATGTATGTGTCACTGGATGTATAATGTATGTGTCACTGGATGTATAATGTATGTGTCACTGTGTATAATGGATGTGCCACTGGTGTGCCACTGGCTGTATAATGTATGTGTCACTGTGTATAATGTATGTGCCACTGGGTGTATAATGTATGTACCACTGGATGTATAATGGATGTGCCACTGGATGTATAATGTATGTGCCACTGGGTGTATAATGTATGTGCCACTGGATGTATAATGTATGTGTCACTGGATGTATAATGGATGTGCCACTGGATGTATAATGTATGTGCCACTGGGTGTATAATGTATGTATCACTGGATGTATAATGTATGTATCACTGGATGTATAATGTATGTACCACTGGATGTATAATGTATGTATCACTGGATATATAATGTATGTGTCACTGGATGTGCCACTGGGTGTATAATGTATGTGTCACTGGATGTATAATGTATGTGTCACTGGATGTATGATGTATGTGTCACTGGATGTATAATGTATGTGTCACTGGATGTATAATGTATGTACCACTGGCTGTATAATGTATGTGCCACTGGATGTATAATGTATGTGTCACTGGATGTATAATGTATGTGTCACTGGATGTATAATGTATGTGCCACTGGATGTATAATGTATGTGCCACTGGATGTATAATGTATGTGCCACTGGATGTATAATGTATGTACCACTGGATATATAATGGATGTGCCACTGGATATATAATGGATGTGCCACTGGATGTATAATGTATGTGCCACTGGATATATAATGTATGTACCACTGGATGTATAATGTATGTGCCACTGGATGTATAATGTATGTACCACTGGATGTATAATGTATGTGCCACTGGATGTATAATGTATGTACCACTGGATGTATAATGTATGTACCACTGGATATATAATGTATGTGCCACTGGGTGTATAATGTATGTATCACTGGATGTATAATGTATGTATCACTGGATGTATAATGTATGTACCACTGGATGTATAATGTATGTATCACTGGATATATAATGTATGTGTCACTGGATGTGCCACTGGGTGTATAATGTATGTGTCACTGGATGTATAATGTATGTGTCACTGGATGTATGATGTATGTGTCACTGGATGTATAATGTATGTGTCACTGGATGTATAATGTATGTACCACTGGCTGTATAATGTATGTGTCACTGGATGTATAATGTATGTGTCACTGGATGTATGATGTATGTGTCACTGGATGTATAATGTATGTGCCATTGGATGTATAATGTATGTGCCACTGGATGTATAATGTATGTGCCACTGGATGTATAATGTATGTACCACTGGATATATAATGGATGTGCCACTGGATATATAATGGATGTGCCACTGGATATATAATGTATGTGCCACTGGATATATAATGTATGTACCACTGGATGTATAATGTATGTGCCACTGGATGTATAATGTATGTACCACTGGATGTATAATGTATGTGCCACTGGATGTATAATGTATGTACCACTGGATGTATAATGTATGTACCACTGGATATATAATGTATGTGCCACTGGCTGTATAATGTATGTGCCACTGGATATATAATGTATGTACCACTGTGTATAATGTATGTACCACTGGATGTATAATGTATGTACCACTGGATATATAATGGATGTGCCACTGGATGTATAATGTATGTGCCACTGGCTGTATAATGTATGTGCCACTGGATATATAATGTATGTACCACTGGATGTATAATGTATGTACCACTGGATATATAATGTATGTGCCACTGGCTGTATAATGTATGTGCCACTGGATGTATAATGTATGTGCCACTGGATGTATAATGTATGTGCCACTGGATGTATAATGTATGTACCACTGGATGTATAATGTATGTGTCACTGGATGTATAATGTATGTGTCACTGGATGTGCCACTGGGTGTATAATGTATGTGTCACTGGATGTATAATGTATGTGTCACTGGATGTATAATGTATGTGTCACTGGATGTATAATGTATGTGTCACTGGATGTATAATGTATGTGTCACTGGATGTATAATGTATGTGTCACTGGATGTATAATGTATGTGCCACTGGATGTATAATGTATGTGCCACTGGATGTGCCATGGATGTGCCACTGGATGTATAATGTATGTGCCACTGGATGTATAATGTATGTGTCACTGTGTATAATGTATGTGCCACTGGATGTATAATGTATGTGCCACTGGATGTATAATGTATGTGCCACTGGATGTATAATGTATGTGCCACTGGATGTATAATGTATGTGCCACTGGATGTATAATGTATGTGCCACTGGATGTATAATGTATGTGCCACTGTGTATAATGTATGTGCCACTGGATGTATAATGTATGTGTCACTGTGTATAATGTATGTGCCACTGGATGTATAATGTATGTGCCACTGGATGTATAATGTATGTGTCACTGGATGTATAATGTATGTGTCACTGGATGTATAATGTATGTGCCACTGGATGTATAATGTATGTGCCACTGTGTATAATGTATGTGCCACTGGATGTATAATGTATGTGCCACTGGATGTATAATGTATGTGTCACTGTGTATAATGTATGTGCCACTGGATGTATAATGTATGTGCCACTGGATGTATAATGTATGTGTCACTGGATGTATAATGTATGTGTCACTGTGTATAATGTATGTGCCACTGGATGTATAATGTATGTGTCACTGTGTATAATGTATGTGCCACTGGATGTATAATGTATGTGTCACTGTGTATAATGTATGTGCCACTGGATGTATAATGTATGTGCCACTGGATGTATAATGGATGTGCCACTGGATGTATAATGTATGTGTCACTGGATGTATAATGTATGTGCCACTGGATGTATAATGGATGTGCCACTGGATGTATAATGGATGTGCCACTGTGTATAATGTATGTGCCACTGGATGTGCCACTGGATGTATAATGTATGTGCCACTGGATGTATAATGTATGTGTCACTGGATGTATAATGTATGTGCCACTGGATGTATAATGTATGTGCCACTGGATGTATAATGTATGTGTCACTGTGTATAATGTATGTGCCACTGGATGTATAATGTATGTGTCACTGTGTATAATGTATGTGCCACTGGATGTATAATGTATGTGCCACTGGATGTATAATGTATGTGCCACTGGATGTATAATGTATGTGCCACTGGATGTATAATGTATGTGCCACTGGTGTATAATGTATGTGCCACTGGATGTATAATGTATGTGCCACTGGATGTATAATGTATGTGCCACTGGATGTATAATGTATGTGCCACTGGATGTATAATGTATGTGCCACTGGTGTATAATGGATGTGCCACTGGATGTATAATGTATGTGCTGGTGTTTGTGTGTTGTTAATGATGTGCCACTGGATGTATAATGTATGTGCCACTGGATGTATAATGTATGTGCCACTGGATGTATAATGGATGTGCCACTGGAGTATAATGTATGTGCCACTGGATGTATAATGTATGTGCCACTGGATGTATAATGTATGTGCCACTGGATGTATAATGTATGTGCCACTGGATGTATAATGATGTGCCACTGGATGTATAATGTATGTGCCACTGTGTATAATGTATGTGCCACTGGATGTATAATGTATGTGCCACTGGATGTATAATGTATGTGCCACTGTGTATAATGTATGTGCCACTGGATGTATAATGTATGTGCCACTGGATGTATAATGTATGTGCCACTGTGTATAATGTATGTGCCACTGGATGTATAATGTATGTGCCACTGGATGTATAATGTATGTGCCACTGGATGTATAATGTATGTGCCACTGGCTGTATAATGTATGTGCCACTGGATATATAATGTATGTGCCACTGGATGTATAATGTATGTGTCACTGGATGTATAATGTATGTGTCACTGGATGTCACTGGGTGTATAATGTATGTGTCACTGGATGTATAATGTATGTGTCACTGGATGTATAATGTATGTGTCACTGGATGTATAATGTATGTGTCACTGGATGTATAATGTATGTACCACTGGCTGTATAATGTATGTGCCACTGGATGTATACTGTATGTGCCACTGGATGTATAATGTATGTGTCACTGGATGTATAATGTATGTGCCACTGGATGTATAATGTATGTGCCACTGGCTGTATAATGTATGTACCACTGGATATATAATGTATGTACCACTGGCTGTATAATGTATGTACCACTGGATGTATAATGTATGTGCCACTGGCTGTATAATGTATGTGCCACTGGATATATAATGTATGTGCCACTGGCTGTATAATGTATGTGCCACTGGATGTATAATGTATGTGCCACTGGATGTATAATGTATGTGTCACTGGATGTATAATGTATGTGTCACTGGATGTGCCACTGGGTGTATAATGTATGTGTCACTGGATGTATAATGTATGTGTCACTGGATGTATAATGTATGTGTCACTGGATGTATAATGTATGTGTCACTGGATGTATAATGTATGTGCCACTGGATGTATAATGTGTGTGCCACTGGATGTGCCACTGGATGTATAATGTATGTGCCACTGGCTGTATAATGGATGTGTCACTGGATGTATAATGTATGTGCCACTGGATGTATAATGTATGTGCCACTGGATGTATAATGTATATGTCACTGTGTATAATGTATGTGCCACTGGATGTATAATGTATGTGTCACTGTGTATAATGTATGTGCCACTGGATGTATAATGTATGTGCCACTGGATG
>CM026400.1:26129051-26168023 GCA_014843695.1 Archivesica marissinica | reverse complement strand
ATGTATGTGTCACTGGATGTATAATGTATGTGCCACTGGATGTATAATGTATGTGCCACTGGATGTATAATGTATGTGCCACTGGATGTATAATGTATGTGCCACTGGATGTATAATGTATGTGCCACTGGATGTATAATGTATGTGCCACTGGATGTATAATGTATGTGCCACTGGATGTATAATGTATGTGCCACTGGATGTATAATGTATGTGCCACTGGATGTATAATGGATGTGCCACTGGATGTATAATGTATGTGCCACTGGATGTATAATGTATGTGTCACTGGATGTATAATGTATGTGCCACTGGATGTATAATGTATGTGCCACTGGATGTATAATGTATGTGCCACTGGATGTATAATGTATGTGCCACTGGATGTATAATGTATGTGCACTGTGTATAATGTACTAATGTATGTGCCACTGGATGTATAATGTATGTGCCACTGGATGTATAATGTATGTGCCACTGGATGTATAATGTATGTGTCACTGGATGTATAATGTATGTGCCACTGGATGTATAATGTATGTGCCACTGGATGTATAATGTATGTGCCACTGGATGTATAATGTATGTGCCACTGGATGTATAATGTATGTGCCACTGGATGTATAATGTATGTGCCACTGGATGTATAATGTATGTGCCACTGGCTGTATAATGGATGTGCCACTGGATGTATAATGTATGTGCCACTGGATGTATAATGTATGTGTCACTGGTTGTATAATGTATGTGCCACTGGATGTATAATGTATGTGCCACTGGATGTATAATGGATGTGCCACTGGTGTATAATGTATGTGCCACTGGATGTATAATGTATGTGCCACTGGTTGTATAATGTATGTACCACTGGATGTATAATGTATGTGCCACTGGATGTATAATGGATGTGCCACTGGATGTATAATGTATGTGCCACTGGCTGTATAATGGATGTGCCACTGGCTGTATAATGGATGTGCCACTGGCTGTATAATGTATGTGCCACTGGCTGTATAATGGATGTGCCACTGGATGTATAATGGATGTGCCACTGGATGTATAATGGATGTGCCACTGGATGTATAATGGATGTGCCACTGGATGTATAATGGATGTGCCACTGGATGTATAATGGATGTGCCACTGGCTGTATAATGTATGTGCCACTGGCTGTATAATGGATGTGCCACTGGCTGTATAATGGATGTGCCACTGGATGTATAATGTATGTGCCACTGGATGTATAATGTATGTGCCACTGGATGTATAATGTATGTGCCACTGGATGTATAATGTATGTGCCACTGGATGTATAATGTATGTGCCACTGGATGTATAATGGATGTGCCACTGTGTATAATGTATGTGCCACTGGATGTATAATGTATGTGCCACTGGATGTATAATGTATGTGCCACTGGATGTATAATGTATGTGCCACTGGATGTATAATGTATGTGCCACTGTGTATAATGTATGTGCCACTGGATGTATAATGTATGTGCCACTGGATGTATAATGTATGTGCCACTGGATGTATAATGTATGTGCCACTGGATGTATAATGTATGTGCCACTATGTATAATGTATGTGCCACTGGATGTATAATGTATGTGCCACTGGATGTATAATGTATGTGCCACTGGATGTATAATGTATGTGCCACTGTGTATAATGTATGTGCCACTGGATGTATAATGTATGTGCCACTGGATGTATAATGTATGTGCCACTGGATGTATAATGGATGTGCCACTGGATGTATAATGGATGTGCCACTATGTATAATGTATGTGCCACTGGATGTATAATGTATGTGCCACTGGATGTATAATGTATGTGCCACTGGATGTATAATGGATGTGCCACTGTGTATAATGTATGTGCCACTGGATGTATAATGTATGTGCCACTGGATGTATAATGTATGTGCCACTGTGTATAATGTATGTGCCACTGGATGTATAATGTATGTGCCACTGTGTATAATGTATGTGTCACTGGATGTATAATGTATGTGCCACTGGATGTATAATGTATGTGCCACTGTGTATAATGTATGTGCCACTGGATGTATAATGTATGTACCACTGGATGTATAATGTATGTGCCACTGTGTATAATGTATGTGCCACTGGCTGTATAATGTATGTGCCACTGGATGTATAATGGATGTGCCAGTGTATAATGTATGTGCCACTGGATGTATAATGTATGTGTCACTGTGTATAATGTATGTGCCACTGGATGTATAATGTATGTGTCACTGTGTATAATGTATGTGTCACTGGATGTATAATGTATGTGCCACTGGATGTATAATGTATGTGTCACTGTGTATAATGTATGTGCCACTGGATGTATAATGTATGTGTCACTGGATGTATAATGTATGTGCCACTGGATGTATAATGTATGTGCCACTGGATGTATAATGTATGTGCCACTGGATGTATAATGTATGTGCCACTGTGTATAATGTATGTGCCACTGGATGTATAATGTATGTGCCACTGGATGTATAATGTATGTGCCACTGGATGTATAATGTATGTGTCACTGGATGTATAATGTATGTGCCACTGGTGTATAATGTATGTGCCACTGGATGTATAATGTATGTGCCACTGGATGTATAATGTATGTGCCACTGGATGTATAATGTATGTGCCACTGGATGTATAATGTATGTGCCACTGGATGTATAATGTATGTGCCACTGGATGTATAATGTATGTGCCACTCACAAAAACACATGTATATGTATGCACTGGACCACTGGTGTATAATGTATGTGTCACTGGATGTATAATGTATGTGTCACTGGATGTATAATGTATGTGTCACTGGATGTATAATGTATGTGTCACTGGATGTATAATGTATGTGCCACTGGCTGTATAATGTATGTGCCACTGGATGTATAATGTATGTGCCACTGGATGTATAATGTATGTGCCACTGGATGTATAATGTATGTGCCACTGGATGTATAATGTATGTGCCACTGGCTGTATAATGTATGTACCACTGGATGTATAATGTATGTGCCACTGGCTGTATAATGTATGTGCCACTTGATGTATAATGGATGTGCCACTGGATGTATAATGTATGTGCCACTGGCTGTATAATGGATGTGCCACTGGATGTATAATGTATGTGCCACTGGCTGTATAATGTATGTGCCACTGGATGTATAATGGATGTGCCACTGGCTGTATAATGTATGTGCCACTGGCTGTATAATGGATGTGCCACTGGCTGTATATTGTATGTTCCACTGGATGTATAATGTATGTGTCACTGGATGTATAATGTATGTACCACTGGCTGTATAATGTAAGTGCCACTGGATGTATAATGTATGTACCACTGGATATATAATGTATGTACCACTGGCTGTATAATGTATGTGCCACTGGATGTATAATGTATGTGCCACTGGATGTATAATGTATGTGTCACTGGCTGTATAATGGATGTGCCACTGGCTGTATAATGTATGTGCCACTGGATGTATAATGTATGTACCACTGGATGTATAATGTATGTGCCACTGGCTGTATAATGGATGTGCCACTGGCTGTATAATGTATGTGCCACTGGATATATAATGTATGTGCCACTGGCTGTATAATGGATGTGCCACTGGCTGTAACATGTATGTGCCACTGGATGTATAATGTATGTGCCACTGGCTGTATAATGGATGTGCCACTGGCTGTATAATGGATGTGCCACTGGCTGTTTAATGTATCAACTACTGGATGTATAATGTATGTACCACTGGATGTATAATGTATGTGCCACTGGATGTATAATGTATGTGCCACTCACTGGATGTATAATGTATGTGCCACTGGATGTATAATGGATGTGCCACTGGGTGTATAATGGATGTGCCACTGGATGTATAATGTATGTGCCACTGGATGTATAATGGATGTGCCACTGGATGTATAATGTATGTGCCACTGTCTGTATAATGTATGTTCCACTGGCTGTATAATGGATGTGCCACTGGATGTATAATGTATGTGCCACTGGATGTATAATGTATGTGTCACTGGATGTATAATGTATGTGCCACTGGATATATAATGTATGTGTCACTGGATGTATAATGTATGTGCCACTGGCTGTATAATGTATGTGCCACTGGATATATAATGTATGTGCCACTGGATGTATAATGTATGTGTCACTGGATATATAATGTATGTGCCACTGGATATATAATGTATGTACCACTGGATGTATAATGTATGTGTCACTGGCTGTATAATGTATGTGCCACTGGATATATAATGTATGTGCCACTGGATGTATAATGTATGTGTCACTGGATATATAATGTATGTGCCACTGGATATATAATGTATGTACCACTGGCTGTATAATGTATGTACCACTGGATGTATAATGTATGTACCACTGGCTGTATAATGTATGTGCCACTGGATATATAATGTATGTACCACTGGATGTATAATGTATGTACCACTGGCTGTATAATGTATGTGTCACTGGATGTATAATGTATGTGCCACTGGATATATAATGTGTGTGTCACTGGATGTATAATGTATGTGCCACTGGCTGTATAATGTATGTGCCACTGGATATATAATGTATGTGCCACTGGATGTATAATGTATGTGTCACTGGATGTATAATGTATGTGTCACTGGATGTGCCACTGGCTGTATAATGTATGTGCCACTGGATGTATAATGTATGTACCACTGGATGTATAATGTATGTACCACTGGCTGTATAATGTATGTGCCACTGGATGTATACTGTATGTGCCACTGGATGTATAATGTATGTGCCACTGGATGTATAATGTATGTGCCACTGGATGTATAATGTATGTACCACTGGATGTATAATGTATGTACCACTGGATGTATAATGTATGTACCACTGGATGTATAATGTATGTGCCACTGGATGTATAATGTATGTGCCACTGGCTGTATAATGTATGTGCCACTGGATGTATAATGTATGTGCCACTGGATGTATAATGTATGTGCCACTGGATGTATAATGTATGTGTCACTGGATGTATAATGTATGTGTCACTGGATGTGCCACTGGGTGTATAATGTATGTGTCACTGGATGTATAATGTATGTGTCACTGGATGTATAATGTATGTGTCACTGGATGTATAATGTATGTGTCACTGGATGTATAATGTATGTGCCACTGGATGTATAATGTATGTGCCACTGGATGTGCCACTGGATGTATAATGTATGTGCCACTGGATGTATAATGTATGTGTCACTGGATGTATAATGTATGTGCCACTGGATGTATAATGTATGTGCCACTGGATGTATAATGTATATGTCACTGTGTATAATGTATGTGCCACTGGATGTATAATGTATGTGTCACTGTGTATAATGTATGTGCCACTGGATGTATAATGTATGTGCCACTGGATGTATAATGGATGTGCCACTGGATGTATAATGTATGTGTCAATGGATGTATAATGTATGTGCCACTGGATGTATAATGGATGTGCCACTGGATGTATAATGGATGTGCCACTGTGTATAATGTATGTGCCACTGGATGTGCCACTGGATGTATAATGTATGTGCCACTGGATGTATAATGTATGTGTCACTGGATGTATAATGTATGTGCCACTGGATGTATAATGTATGTGCCACTGGATGTATAATGTATATGTCACTGTGTATAATGTATGTGCCACTGGATGTATAATGTATGTGTCACTGTGTATAATGTATGTGCCACTGGATGTATAATGTATGTGCCACTGGATATATAATGTATGTGTCACTGGATGTATAATGTATGTGCCACTGGCTGTATAATGTATGTGCCACTGGATATATAATGTATGTGCCACTGGATGTATAATGTATGTGTCACTGGATATATAATGTATGTGCCACTGGATATATAATGTATGTACCACTGGATGTATAATGTATGTACCACTGGCTGTATAATGTATGTGTCACTGGATGTATAATGTATGTGCCACTGGATATATAATGTATGTGTCACTGGATGTATAATGTATGTGCCACTGGCTGTATAATGTATGTGCCACTGGATATATAATGTATGTGCCACTGGATGTATAATGTATGTGTCACTGGATGTATAATGTATGTGTCACTGGATGTGCCACTGGGTGTATAATGTATGTGTCACTGGATGTATAATGTATGTGTCACTGGATGTATAATGTATGTGTCACTGGATGTATAATGTATGTGTCACTGGATGTATAATGTATGTGCCACTGGATGTATAATGTATGTGTCACTGGATGTATAATGTATGTGTCACTGGATGTATAATGTATGTGCCACTGGATGTATAATGTATGTGTCACTGGATGTGCCACTGGGTGTATAATGTATGTGCCACTGGATGTATAATGTATGTGTCACTGTGTATAATGTATGTGCCACTGGATGTATAATGTATGTGTCACTGTGTATAATGTATGTGCCACTGGATGTATAATGTATGTGCCACTGGATGTATAATGTATGTGCCACTGGATGTATAATGTATGTGTCACTGGATGTATAATGTATGTGCCACTGGATGTATAATGTATGTGCCACTGGATGTATAATGTATGTGCCACTGTGTATAATGTATGTGCCACTGGATGTGCCACTGGATGTATAATGTATGTGCCACTGGATGTATAATGTATGTGTCACTGGATGTATAATGTATGTGCCACTGGATGTATAATGTATGTGCCACTGGATGTATAATGTATGTGTCACTGTGTATAATGTATGTGCCACTGGATGTATAATGTATGTGTCACTGTGTATAATGTATGTGCCACTGGATGTATAATGTATGTGCCACTGGATGTATAATGGATGTGCCACTGGATGTATAATGTATGTGTCAATGGATGTATAATGTATGTGCCACTGGATGTATAATGGATGTGCCACTGGATGTATAATGGATGTGCCACTGTGTATAATGTATGTGCCACTGGATGTGCCACTGGATGTATAATGTATGTGCCACTGGATGTATAATGTATGTGCCACTGGATGTATAATGTATGTGCCACTGGATGTATAATGTATGTGCCACTGGATGTATAATGGATGTGCCACTGTGTATAATGTATGTGCCACTGGATGTATAATGTATGTGCCACTGGATGTATAATGTATGTGCCACTGGATGTATAATGGATGTGCCACTGGATGTATAATGGATGTGCCACTATGTATAATGTATGTGCCACTGGATGTATAATGTATGTGCCACTGGATGTATAATGTATGTGCCACTGGATGTATAATGGATGTGCCACTGTGTATAATGTATGTGCCACTGGATGTATAATGTATGTGCCACTGGATGTATAATGTATGTGCCACTGGATGTATAATGGATGTGCCACTGGATGTATAATGGATGTGCCACTTTGTATAATGTATGTGCCACTGGATGTATAATGTATGTGCCACTGGATGTATAATGTATGTGCCACTGGATGTATAATGGATGTGCCACTGTGTATAATGTATGTGCCACTGGATGTATAATGTATGTGCCACTGGATTTATAATGGATGTGCCACTGTGTATAATGTATGTACCACTGGATGTATAATGGATGTGTCACTGTGTATAATGTATGTGTCACTGGATGTATAATGTATGTGTCACTGGATGTATAATGGATGTGCCACTGTGTATAATGTATGTACCACTGGATGTATAATGTATGTACCACTGAATGTATAATGGATGTACCACTGTGTATAATGTATGTACCACTGGCTGTATAATGTATGTATCACTGGATGTATAATGGATGTGCCACTGTGTATAATGTATGTACCACTGGATGTATAATGGATGTGCCACTGTGTATAATGTATGTACCACTGGATGTATAATGTATGTGTCACTGTGTATAATGTATGTGTCACTGGATGTATAATGTATGTGTCACTGGATGTATAATGTATGTGTCACTGTGTATAATGTATGTGCCACTGGATGTATAATGTATGTGCCACTGGATGTATAATGTATGTGTCACTGTGTATAATGTATGTGCCACTGGATGTATAATGTATGTGCCACTGGATATATAATGTATGTGTCACTGGATGTATAATGTATGTGCCACTGGCTGTATAATGTATGTGCCACTGGATATATAATGTATGTGCCACTGGATGTATAATGTATGTGTCACTGGATGTATAATGTATGTGTCACTGGATGTGCCACTGGGTGTATAATGTATGTGTCACTGGATGTATAATGTATGTGTCACTGGATGTATAATGTATGTGTCACTGGATGTATAATGTATGTGTCACTGGATGTATAATGTATGTACCACTGGCTGTATAATGTATGTGCCACTGGATGTATAATGTATGTGCCACTGGATGTATAATGTATGTGTCACTGGATGTATAATGTATGTGTCACTGGATGTATAATGTATGTGCCACTGGCTGTATAATGTATGTACCACTGGATGTATAATGTATGTGCCACTGGATGTATAATGGATGTACCACTGGATGTATAATGTATGTACCACTGGCTGTATAATGTATGTGTCACTGGATGTATAATGTATGTACCACTGGATGTATAATGTATGTACCACTGGATGTATAATGTATGTGTCACTGGATGTATAATGTATGTGTCACTGGATGTGCCACTGGGTGTATAATGTATGTGTCACTGGATGTATAATGTATGTGTCACTGGATGTATAATGTATGTGTCACTGGATGTATAATGTATGTGTCACTGGATGTATAATGTATGTGCCACTGGATGTATAATGTATGTGCCACTGGATGTGCCACTGGATGTATAATGTATGTGCCACTGGATGTATAATGTATATGTCACTGTGTATAATGTATGTGCCACTGGATGTATAATGTATGTGTCACTGTGTATAATGTATGTGCCACTGGATGTATAATGTATGTGCCACTGGATGTATAATGGATGTGCCACTGGATGTATAATGTATGTGTCACTGTGTATAATGGATGTGCCACTGGATGTATAATGGATGTGCCACTTTGTATAATGTATGTGCCACTGGATGTATAATGTATGTGCCACTGGATGTATAATGTATGTGCCACTGGATGTATAATGGATGTGCCACTGTGTATAATGTATGTGCCACTGGATGTATAATGTATGTGCCACTGGATGTATAATGGATGTGCCACTGTGTATAATGTATGTACCACTGGATGTATAATGGATGTGTCACTGTGTATAATGTATGTGTCACTGGATGTATAATGTATGTGTCACTGGATGTATAATGGATGTGCCACTGTGTATAATGTATGTACCACTGGATGTATAATGTATGTACCACTGAATGTATAATGGATGTGCCACTGTGTATAATGTATGTACCACTGGCTGTATAATGTATGTATCACTGGATGTATAATGGATGTGCCACTGTGTATAATGTATGTACCACTGGATGTATAATGGATGTGTCACTGTGTATAATGTATGTGTCACTGGATGTATAATGTATGTGTCACTGTGTATAATGTATGTGCCACTGGATGTATAATGGATGTGCCACTGTGTATAATGTATGTGTCACTGGATGTATAATGTATGTGCCACTGTGTATAATGTATGTGTCACTGGATGTATAATGTATGTGCCACTGTGTATAATGTATGTGTCACTGGATGTATAATGTATGTGTCACTGGATGTATAATGTATGTGTCACTGTGTATAATGTATGTGTCACTGTGTATAATGTATGTGCCACTGGATATATAATGTATGTGCCACTGGATGTATAATGTATGTGTCACTGGATGTATAATGTATGTGTCACTGTGTATAATGTATGTGCCACTGGATGTATAATGTATGTGTCACTGTGTATAATGTATGTGCCACTGGATGTATAATGTATGTGTCACTGTGTATAATGTATGTGCCACTGGATGTATAATGTATGTGCCACTGGATGTATAATGTATGTGCCACTGGATGTATAATGTATGTGCCACTGGATATATAATGTATGTGCCACTGGATGTATAATGTATGTACCACTGGATGTATAATGTATGTGCCACTGGATGTATAATGTATGTGCCACTGGATGTATAATGTATGTGCCACTGGTGTATAATGTATGTCCACTGGATGTATATGTATGTGCCACTGGCTGTATAATGTATGTACCACTGGATGTATAATGTATGTGCCACTGGATATATAATGGATGTGTCACTGGATGTGTCACTGGATGTATAATGTATGTGCCACTGGATGTATAATGTATGTGCCACTGGATATATAATGTATGTGCCACTGGATGTATAATGTATGTGTCACTGGATGTATAATGTATGTGTCACTGGATGTATAATGTATGTGCCACTGGATGTATAATGTATGTGCCACTGGCTGTATAATGTATGTGCCACTGGATGTATAATGTATGTGTCACTGGATGTATAATGTATGTGTCACTGGATGTATAATGGATGTGCCACTGGATATATAATGTATGTGCCACTGGCTGTATAATGTATGTACCACTGGATGTATAATGTATGTGTCACTGGATGTATAATGGATGTGCCACTGGCTGTATAATGTATGTGCCACTGGATGTGCCACTGGATGTATAATGTATGTGCCACTGGATGTATAATGTATGTGCCACTGGATGTATAATGTATGTGTCACTTGATGTATAATGTATGTGTCACTGGATGTATAATGTATGTGTCACTTGATGTATAATGTATGTGCCACTGGATGTATAATGTATGTACCACTGGATGTATAATGTATGTGTCACTGGATGTATAATGTATGTGCCACTGTGTATAATGTATGTGCCACTGGATGTATAATGGATGTGCCACTGTGTATAATGTATGTGCCACTGGATGTGCCACTGGCTGTATAATGTATGTACCACTGGCTGTATAATGTATGTGCCACTGGATGTATAATGTATGTACCACTGGATGTATAATGTATGTATCACTGGATGTATAATGTATGTGTCACTGGATGTATAATGTATGTACCACTGGATGTATAATGTATGTGCCACTGGA
Organism: Archivesica marissinica; assembly: GCA_014843695.1. Taxonomy (NCBI): domain Eukaryota; kingdom Metazoa; phylum Mollusca; class Bivalvia; order Venerida; family Vesicomyidae; genus Archivesica; species Archivesica marissinica. The sequence continues at coordinate 26,156,862 of CM026400.1, read as the reverse complement.
TATATAATGTATGTATCACTGGATATATAATGTATGTACCACTGGATGTATAATGTATGTGCCACTGGATGTATAATGTATGTGCCACTGGATGTATAATGTATGTACCACTGGCTGTATAATGTATGTGTCACTGGATGTATAATGTATGTGCCACTGGATGTATAATGTATGTACCACTGGATATATAATGGATGTACCACTGGCTGTGTAATGGATGTGTCACTGGATATATAATGGATGTACCACTGGATATATAATGTATGTGTCACTGGATATATAATGGATGTACCACTGGATATATAATGTATGTGTCACTGGATATATAATGGATGTGCCACTGGCTGTGTAATGGATGTGTCACTGGATATATAATGGATGTACCACTGGATATATAATGTATGTGTCACTGGATATATAATGGATGTGCCACTGGATGTACGGTACCACACTATGTACATGTTATGTACAGTACCACACCATGTACAGGTTATGTACGGTAACACACTATGTACATGTTATGTACGGTAACACACTATGTACATGTTATGTACAGTACCACACCATGTACAGGTTATGTACGGTACCACACTATGTACATGTTATGTACGGTAACACACTATGTACATAATATGTACGGTACCACACTATGTACATAATATGTACGGTACCACACTATGTACATGTTATGTACGGTACCACACTATGTACATGTTATGTACGGTAACACACTATGTACATGTTATGTACGGTACCACACTATGTACATGTTATGTACGGTAACACACTATGTACATGTTATGTACGGTACCACACTATGTACAGGTTATGTATGGTACCACACTATGTACATGTTATGTACGGTACCACACTATGTACATGTTATGTACGGTAACACACTATGTACATGTTATGTACGGTACCACACTATGTACAGGTTATGTACGGTACCACACTATGTACATGGTATGTACGGTACCACACTATGTACATGTTATGTACGGTAACACACTATGTACATGTTATGTACGGTAACACACTATGTACATAATATGTACGGTACCACACTATGTACATAATATGTACGGTACCACACTATGTACATGTTATGTACGGTACCACACTATGTACATGTTATGTACGGTAACACACTATGTACGGTAACACACTATGTACATGTTATGTACGGTAACACACTATGTACGGTAACACACTATGTACATGTTATGTACGGTAACACACTATGTACGGTACCACACTATGTACAGGTTATGTACGGTAACTAGAACGTAGATTTATGAACATGAAATGTGAACGTACCAGGAAAATCACAGCCGAAGAGGACGATGTGGTGTACAATGTCCGTGTTGTTGATGATAGCGTTTGTTGCTACTAGGTGGTAGTCGGCGTCTGACGGCAGATCAAATACCATACACGTGTAGGTCGTCACACTACTAGGGATCGAACTCACTGGAAACCGCAGGTCCTCGCGTTTCACACCTAGATATAGTCAACACAGTTGTGAGCAGAAACATGTCTACGATGCAACGAAGTATTATACTATACAGTCAAACCTGTGTTAAGCAGCCAGCCAAGGGAGTCGCAGAAAGTGGCTGCTTTGCACAGGTGGCTGCTTAATAGAGGTCAAATGTATAATAAAACAACACATTGGGAATCTGGAAAGTGGCTGCTTAATACAGGTTGGCTGCTTAATAGAGGTGACCACTAACACATGTGTGATTGTATGGTAGAATTCAGTGTTACTGGTATTATCTTAAACCAAATCTAGCATGACAGGTAGATGAATGTTTTAATGTATGTCTACCAATGACAAACACAATTTACATCTGAGTTACACTGATATAGTATCAATGTAATGGACCAGTCGCACGTCAACGTTCTAGCCAGCGTTCTATGAACGTTTTATTCGTTCAATTTTCGAGCGTTCCCGGCTGATCTGGACACATCTAGCGCATGCGTAACGCATGCTTAACGCACGAGGAGCGTGTACCAACGATAAAGTAATGCACCAGAGAAAATATGCAATTTAATCAAAGTGTGCTGACGTGTCTAACTGGCGCGCGACGAACGATTAGTCAGCGTTAGACCAGCGTCAAGGGAGCGTGTTCAGTGTGCTAACGTTCATTTGACGTTATTCACACGCTGTATGTGCTAGGGTGCTTACGACGGACGTTGATAGGTCGCCAGTGAGACTCGTTCACTGAAAAACAAACGATTGTGAACGATTAATATTGCTAGGATAACGATTGAGTAATGATTGGCGAACGCATGCAACGTTCGGTGAACTGTTACGATGTGGACTCGGCGAGGCTCTCTGTGCGTAATCACAGCAACAACAATGTCTTAATAGTATTTAATTACATCTAAGAGCTGACATTATAACCAACACAGAGACGCTAGTCTCAATAGTAACCAACCAGGCTCTCTCCCTCTCTAAGCTGTCCGAGATGGTTTTATAGACACTTGTTGACAATTTGGCATGGAATATCAAATAGACTTGATCACACGATCATGCGTTTCCATGACCCTGTGACCCCGTCCGTGTCTACTGGTTCGGAGAACGTTATAACAAGGTTCGATGAACGTTCTCTAGAGACCTCTAAACTTTAAATTTAAACGTCTCGAAGGAAAACTTGTGTGCATGTACAGACATTTATTTTCGGACCCAGCATCAGCGATTACCAGCGTTCACCAGCGTGTTCCAACCCTCTGCTAAAGCTCTTCTGGAGTTATTCCAACGACCACGGACAATTACCAACATTTCTTCAAATATTGGCAAACGCTGGCAATACCGTTGACATGTGACGGGCCCATAAACATGAAAATCGTAAATAAAACTAAATTCATCTTTTTGTTTCGATATTAATGCAAACAGTTTGCAGTATAGTCTGTAAATTATTGTTTGTTATTTTGGATTTGTATTCCTTCGTACACGGGCGGTGTTGGTGGGAAACGACCCAATGCGACCCTCTAAGTATTGTATTCCTTCGTACACGGGTGGACGTGGTGGGTAACAACCCAATGTGACCCTCTAAGTATTGTATTACTTCATACACGGGCGGGCGTGGTGGGGAACGACCCAATGTGACCCTCTAAGTATTGTATTCCTTCGTACACGGGCGGTCGTGGTGGGGGAACGACCCAATGTGACCCTCTAAGTATTGTATTCCTTCCTACACGGGCGGCCAGCGACATGTACCGCCCAGCTACTGAAGCCACTTCTCGACGGGGGTTACATTTATTGTCGCCCCTGGTTAATCGGCACCATGCATCCAGAAGTATGTTATGGTTTGGAGGACAGTGCAAGATACAGAAGACCCTCCACTTCCAGAAGCATTCCTGGTACATTTACAAGCCATATTCTAGGTACATGTATATTGGTTACGAAGTCCTCTAGTTCAATCATATTGTACTGCATTCTAATTATTCAATGTACAAAATAAATTAACACACGTGTATACGTAGGTATCATAAACGAGTCATGGACTTGTTTGCAAACTAATTGTTGATATATATTGAAAGTGTTTTCTGGATATCCAAATTTCCATATAACACCACAAGTTGAAAACATGATTTTGTTTAATATTAGAGTATTTTTTTCTAAATGATACTATCATACTATCATACTATCATATATAACTGTAATTACATGGACCAGAACATGTACGGTTGGTAAGGGTGGATCTCCGACACCTATTACGGAGACTAATAAATGGTGTTACCCCTAATGAGGCCCCAACAACAACAACAATGTTGAAGCAAATGTAGTGTCTAGCCCACTAAGCATACGATAATCTTAGTGGTGTTATACCTTTACTATTATCACAGTTATGCGTTATTACAGCACCGGTGTAAAGTAACACATGTTCTACTTGCAGTAAAATATAAAGCTATTAAATGAAATACACGAGCTATGTTTGTGCTCATTACGTCATAGTCACAGGCGCGTAGCTAGGCTTACGCATGTACGCACGTGCATAAGATTAATTGTGATGTTCCTGAAAATGAAAATGATATAAATGCGAAAAATGCAATAAAAACTGGATCGTAAGGGGGACAGACATTGGTCATTCACAAGAAAGCAGACATGATCGAATTGCCAACATATATTGATTGTAGCTGATGTTCATAGTCACCTGAGACCATATAGCGGGGGAAATGCTCCCCCATAGAATGGTGCGTACTCCATATGTAGGCCTAGCTACGCGCCTGATAGAACGATCATAGACGGTAACAGCAAATGGGTTGGGCAACACGTTTTAGCAAGATCAGTTACGGCTCTCCCGAATAGTCCCCCTATCCGCTTCCGTGAATCCCCCTGTTGATGTTACATTATAAATCATCACAGATCATATAAGCTTTATTTCAAGTTAGATAATATTGGTAATTTAGACGCGGATAATGGTGCCGACGTATCCCAACTGCCAGTGAAATAAACATAATAATCACTATATCATACTTTATAGCCAGTATACTTCATAGATTAAATGTAATAGTTGATATATAACTTGCAGTATGCATAGGATTTATATAATAAGCGACAGGGGGTACGAGTCTGTTCTATGTCCGTGCTTCAAAACTGCATTTGTGTTTTTACGTTTATTTATCGTCGCTACCGGTTGCCTATATGAGCGACGCCTCCTGAAGAGATTAGTCATTTTAGATTTTTGGAGAATAGTGCAATGATACAGACAGAGACCCATTCCAGAGTCTCCTCTTGTTGTTTTACGTGCACCTAAACGAGACCTCGGTTTAAAGTCCCATCCAAAAGACTGTTAAAACTGCATTTAACGCCTATTTGGCTCCTTATGTCCCCGACGGGAGACATTTAGTTTCGCAATGTCCGTGCGTGCGTCCGTCCATGTCAATATGTCCAGTCCTGCTTCTGCTATGTTTATACGCTTCAGAGCATTCAACACTTACTGCAATAGATCTTGTTTCCTCTCCAAACGGAAGAATGAAAACACTATTATTCAAATGTATTAAGTCTTATGAATGTTCTAATTTTTGCTTTAGAAACCCTTCATGACATTGTATGAAGTTATTGCTGGATACATAATCTCAAATGGGATGTACTCTGCGTGGATCAGTCAGATCTCTGAAATTTTAGTCATTTTCCTCCTTTAAAAAAAGAGAAAATGCACTCTTTATACCAGCAATTTTAATAATACATGCTTAAAACATTAACACCAGGCCCGTAGCCACACTGAGGCAAATGAGGCACTCTCCTCGGTTAGAATTTGGCAAGTAACGACAGGTATAGGAAAGCTCTGATAAAACTGCCTTCACAATGCACAGAAACGCATCCACAAAATAATTCGGGGACGGGGGTTCCCCTCAGTTATTTTCAGATTCTGGCTACGGCACTGAACACAATCTGATTTATTGCTTGCTGTTATCATTTGATAAGTAAATGGAACTGGATGCATAAATGTTAACTTCCGATTGTATGGCTTTTATATGCTGGGGTGGGAGGTGGGTGGGTGAGGTGCTCGGAAATGACTCGTGACTAATTTGAAAATAGTGAGTATCGGTAGTGATCGTGATTTTTAGAATGTCCAGCATTTATCACAGACCATGTTATGCTAAAGATGAAAGAGAAAATTAATATATAGTATACAGGGGGAGAATAATCAATACAGGAAATAGGAAGTAGATACTTGTGCATATAAACAATGAAACGGAATTTTAAAAAAATGTACGCTGACGTCATGATTCGAACCTGCAACAACATAAATCACAATCGATTTCTAGTGCATTGCTTTAGTCCTTCGGTGACGATACATGTTTCACATTCTGTTTTGGTTTTATTCTCTTTACTAGTTTAGTTTAATAATATTTTATTGCATTATATACATATACAACAATACAAAATTGACACACACATGAAAGCAAATGGGCTGGGCAACAAGTTCTATCAACATTAGTAATTGGCCCTCCCCAGAAAGGGGATGAATTCATTAAATATGTGCTCGATATCGTTTAAATCTAAAATGACTAATCTCTTCAGGAGGCGTCGCTCATATGAGCAACCGGTAGCGACAATAAATAAACGTAAAACACTATATCGCTTGATTTCAAAAACATTTTTATTCCAAAAAAATCTTAATTTCATTTGTTTTAAATTTATATATATATGTATTTTATTTGATATGATATAGCTAGTTGCATCAAGTGAACTACGACGGAAACTAAACAAAACTAGAGCTATAAAAAATATTTCAAGTTTCAAATTTATCGACATAATCAGCAACTAAATTGCCTTTGGCCATCTACAATGATAGAAATATGGCAAAGACATCACAAAACATGTTACAGATATACATGTACATATATAAACAAATAATAATAGTAGACCGAACTAAGACCATCTAAGTCAAATAGGATACTATATGAGTCCATTGGAATCAAGTTTGGGTTATTGCAGTTAATTCACGTCATGTGGTCTTCTTCTGATGACGATGCTGTATCCGTTTACCCTCGCCACCGCCGAGTATATGTGCGAGCACTTCCAAGTTGATGATGTGAATTCGTGCTAAGAACTGTCGATTATCCGTGAAGTGTTGTTGAGTTGCTGAAGTGTGTCCAGTAGAATGTTGCTCTTGAAGTATGATGGTGCTGTAAATATTGACATTCGGATGATGCATCCTCTCTTCCTATGCAGGGTGATTTTCCTGGTGATTTCTTTTTTCGACCTCGCCTCACTGTTGGTCATCCCGCAGCAGTGTATACACGGATGTGAGAGTTAGAGATGTGATCCTTTAGGTCGCTCTGAATAGGGTCATTCCATAGACCAATTGTGGATGAGCACAAGGATGAACATGCCACTGCTGCCAGATGTATCAAGATTAAGCTACAGCGATACAAACCAACACCCATCCCCACATGTTGCGCTGATATCCTTCAACTTTCACTTTATCTACTTTTCAAAGTGGACATTTATATCCCAAACTAACTCTCCAATCATACAACTGTTTAAATTTGGCTATTGAATGCATGCAATTAATATACCTTAATGTTACATTACCTGGTTCTGATAAAACAGAACATGGTTCTTGTATCCTACTACAATCTAATCGCTCCCCAAACATTTGGTTATACTGACGACAAGTCAACGAGTCTGTGGGTTCACATATACCTGCAAAGCAATGCACATGAACTATTATTAAGCTATACGTGGGTTCACATATACCTGCAAAGCAATGCACATGAACTATTATTAAGCTATACGTGGGTTCACATATACCTGCAAAGCAATGCACATGAACTATTATTGAGCTATTCGTGGGTTCACATATACCTGCAAAGCAATGCACATGAACTATTATTGAGTTATACGTGGGTTCACATATACCTGCAAAGCAATGCACATGAACTATTATTGAGTTATCCGTGGGTTCACATATACCTGCAAAGCAATGCACATGAACTATTATTGAGCTATTCGTGGGTTCACATATACCTGCAAAGCAATGCACATGAACTATTATTGAGCTATTCGTGGGTTCACATATACCTGCAAAGCAATGCACATGAACTATTATTGAGTTATCCGTGGGTTCACATATACCTGCAAAGCAATGCACATGAACTATTATTGAGCTATCCGTGGGTTCACATATACCTGCAAAGCAATGCACATGAACTATTATTGAGCTATTCGTGGGTTCACATATACCTGCAAAGCAATGCACATGAACTATTATTAAGCTATTCGTGGGTTCACATATACCTGCAAAGCAATGCACATGAACTATTATTGAGTTATCCGTGGGTTCACATATACCTGCAAAGCAATGCACATGAACTATTATTAAGCTATCCTAACATTGCTGAGTCATGATTCTACGTGTATTGATTGGTTTGTATAACCCGGCCGCACTAACGAGTCCGACCCAGACCGACCAATTTACCGAAAAAACAAACTAACACCTAAGGAAATGATATATATGAATACATTTGTGTTGGTGTCGGGCCCCAATACCCCAATTACTGTGCGACCTCGATTATTGTTCCCGTTGTGGAAACGTTATTGAAGACATTCTATTTTTAACTTCTCAAGCTGATCATTATTATTGATGCGCATTGGGGCGGATAGGGACGGATTGGGACGGGTTGCGTACAGGGCAAATACTCTACCGACTGAACTTGCCAGGCCGCTTACACATAATCTCCCCTCAATTTAGTTTATACAAATTTAGTTTAGCTCGATTGCGAAACAAGTTCTTACAACTTATATTAATCACTATTGAGACCTCATTCCTGGTGGAGTACATCGCCACAAGGAAGAGAGAATAGTCAACGTGGGATTTAAATGCATTGCCTATCGTTACGGCTCCAGCGAGGCTCGAACTCGGGGCCGTTCGCACCTTGTCGGTGCGAAGTTATGTTTACAATATAAACTGAAATATTTCGTAGAACGAGCTAGTTGTAACCTATTACACACTGAGAAACAGATTTCAATCTTATATATATAATTAATTACCCAACTCAGCCCAATTAATTACCCGAATCATTAACCATTTTAAATCGATCAATTATATGTAGGTTGTTGCAGAAACAGATCGCTATACCATATACCAGAACAAAAATACAGTATCAGATAAGTCTCTCAGAGTTGATACAGTAACCTTCTCACATAGAGTAAGTGTGTAATCCCAGATGAGGAAAACATACTGTCACCCCCAGGTTATCTCGCTTACAAGGGCGAATGCTCAACCAACTGAGCGTACCGCACATACATACCATCTCACGTGTTGTTTAACATACACACCATTGTCATGTTTTCACACCGTTAACGAAAATTGTGTTTGTTTCTGGTTTTTGGCGACTTAAAGTGGCATCGACATCTTAGGTCATAGTGCGATTCTTCAGTTATTGGCGGCGGAAGACCCCTGGTGCCATTCCGAGCACTGTTTCAGGCCCAGCCCAGTTGAGTCAACCCTTGCCCAGCCCAGTCGCGCCAACCCTTGCCCAGCCCAGTCGCGCCAACCCTTGCCCAGCCCAGCACAGCGTATATCAGCCAGGCACAGCTCATTCCAGCCATGCCCAGCCCCAGTCGTGCCAACCCTTGCCAAGCTCAGCACAGCGTATATCAGCCAGGCACAGCTCATTCCAGCCTTGCCCAGCCCCAGTCGTGCCAACCCTTGCCAAGCTCAGCACAGCTCAGCTCAGCCATGCACAGTTCATTCCAGCTTGCCTAGCCCAGTCGCGCCAAACCCTTGCCCAGCCCAGCACAGCGTATATCAGCCAGACACAGCTCATTCCAGCCATGCCCAACCCAGTCGTGCCAACCCTTGCCCAGCCCAGCACAGCGTAGATCAGCCAGACACAGCTCAGTCCAGCCATGCCCAGCCCGTCGCGCCAACCCTGCCCAGCCAGCACAGCGTATATCAGCCAGACACAGCTCATTGCAGCCATGCCCAGCCCAGTCGTGCCAACCATTGCCCAGCCCAGCACAGCGTATATCAGCCAGGCACAGCTCATTCCAGCCATGCCCAGCCCAGTCGTGCCAACCCTTGCCCAGCCCAGGACAGAGTAGATCAGCCAGACACAGCTCATTCCAGCCATGCCCAGCCCAGTCGCGCCAACCCTTGCCCAGCCCAGCACAGCGTATATCAGCCAGACACAGCTCATTCCAGCCATGCCCAGCCCAGTCGTGCCAACCCTTGCCCAGCCCAGCACAGCGCAGCGTAGATCAGCCAGACACAGCTCATTCCAGCCATGCCCAGCCCAGTCGTGCCAACCCTTGCCCATCCCAGCACAGCGTAGATCAGCCAGGCACAGCTCATTCCAGCCATGCCCAGCCCAGTCGCGCCAACCCTTGCCAAGCACAGCACAGCGCAGCTCAACCACGCACAGTTCATTCCAGCCTTGCCTAGTCCAGTCAAGCCATCTCAACCTCTCAGTTATCGGAAGTAGGGAGCTCTATGCATCAGGGTGAAAGGCCTATTTTACAGTTGATGTATACGTGCGACCCATAGAGATCTCGGGAGCCCAATGCGTTAGGATATGTATGCAGCGTAACAATGCAGTGGGTGTGTCTTACGTTTATTTATCGTCGCTACCGGTTACCCATATGAGCGACGCCTCCTGAAGAGATTAGTCATTTTAGATTTTTGGAGGATAGTGCAATGGTACAGACAGTGACCCATTCCAGAATCTCCTCTGGTTCTTTTACGTGCACGGTGTAAAGCACCGACACGAGACCTCGGTGTAACGTCCCATCTGAAAGACTGTTAATTTTATTAGGGTCAGACGGGGGATCGAACTAGAATGTTATAATTGTTCATAATATCATCTACTTCCATCAAACTATGCATTCTATGGTTCTATACCAAACAATATTGTGGACTTGGGGTGGGGGGGGGTATTGTGGGAAAAGATATGTTACACCTTTTTAATATTAAATCAAGATATAACGTATACAGTTTCTCCTTAAACTTTAATGTCGGGTTATTCCATAATTTATTACTACCAATTTCGTTTTTATAGCACATTTTGATCTTATTCCATGAAATTAATATATCTTACAGAAATTTATTGTTTCTGTATATTTGCTTTGCATCGATTTCATTTAGATTGCAATAAAATATTAAACCATATATAATCAGATTTGTATAATAGTTTATTTTAACATGACTTGATAATTTGTTACTATTAACAAAGAGCAAATCTAGCGTTGTTAATCTGCAATAAAGCACGGTTACGACTGTTGAATTTTTCTCCCCTGTAAAATAAACTTATGTATTCACGCATAACATTTAGCAGTTTTACATTGAAATTGAATACAGCGATTGGGCAGGATATGTAGTGTTTATAACAAGCCAAACAGGAAATATAGTGTTGATTGCTGGAGACTGATTTCCAGAGTCACTGGAATACAGAATGTATTTTACAGGGCGGTATTTTATAAAAGCGGTCATCGGCCAAATAACAGACAAGGAAATTAAAGAACACACACGTGTTTTCGTTTTTAGCATTATATTGGGCCATGTTAGAACGGAAATAATATTTGTATTGACGTTGTTTAGCGGCGAATAAACCACGGTTTGGAATTCCATGCGTAAGAATTAATCACGTATGGCGTAGAGACATTTCCATACACCATTATTGGTTTTATCAAATATTATGTTCACCCAGCACGATTTAATATAGTTTAGATACATAGTTATATCAGTTAGTATTAGACCACATTGGTTATATGCGTTATCTGCAAGTATTAGTGTTATGGTGTATTTTGGACGATTCGGTAAAACCGTTTATGGATAGACTAATTTTGGCAGAGCAAAGATTTTTACGACATAACTTTATCAATAAACCTTAATTTCCGATGCTGCCACAGTTTTAGCCAATTTCTAAGATCCTATAATTTGAGTTCAAGATACGTTGTCAACGTTAAGCCACTATTAGTAAGAACGTATATACCAAGAGTGTTTGCTGATTTTTGAGGTCCAGCCGAAAAATTGCAACTACATGTGATTTGCTTCGTTATTTCAGGATATCTTTGGTTCATGTATAGGTTCCTGATTATTTTCAATATGTATTGCTTTGGATCTAATTAACATTCCGCTTATCTTAGCTTCATATAGACCATCTACTTCTTCTTCTTTAGTTTCTAATTCTGTTTGCACGTTCTTTAATCTATCACCAGGTTCTTTAGCTTTACTCAGATTGTTTTCAAGCATATTAATATCATAATCCCATAGACTGTTCCAGTTTGTGTTCATCCTTGTTTTATTTGTTGCAAAGTTGATACTGTTCCTTTATGTATATAAGTTCTTGTAACGTATTAGGATTGATGTCTTTATTTATTTCAATGATTTCCAGTTTGTGTTCATCCTTGTTTTATTTGTTGCAACGTTGATACTGTTCCTTTATGTATATAAATTCCTGTAACGTATTAAAATTGGTGTCTTTATTTATTTCAATGATTTCCAGTTTGTGTTCATCCTTGTTTTATTTGTTGCAGAGTTGATACTGTTCCTTTATGTATATAAATTCCTGTAACGTATTAAAATTGGTGTCTTTATTTATTTCAATGATTTCCAGTTTGTGTTCATCCTTTGTTTTATTTGTTGCAGAGTTGATACTGTTCCTTTATGTATATATGTTCCTGTAACGTATTAGGATTGGTGTCTTTATTTATTTCAATGATTTCGTTTATACCACGTCTTTCACCTGTTGTTGGTATTCTTCACTTAGTATCAAGCTATTAGTTAGCTTACAGTTGGCAGGTTCTCTTTTATTGCTGTAGATAAATCTTGAATACTACCTGTGAATGATCTGATATATAACATGCGTTCATGCTTTGATTAAGCAATTTGTCATAAACAGGAATGTAGTCTAGCATACAGAAAATGCGCTTTGTGTTTTTGGAACGCCGTGTAAATTGACTATTTGATGAATTGTGGACTCTCCAATCTCCATATATCTGTAAGTTTACAATTTTCTGCGAGATGGCCACCTTAATATTAGTTAGTGAGTATGTTTTATTTTATTAATGTAATCAGAATTAATGAGTATTGTTAAACCCTAACTATTACTCTATGCACCACTATAACATACATTTCCTTTCCACCACTATAACATACATTTCCTTTCCACCACTATAACATACACTTCCTTTCCACCACTATAACATACATTTCCTTTCCACCACTATAACATACACTTCCTTTCCACCACTATAACATACATTTCCTTTCCACCAAAACTACACTTCCTTTCCACCACTATAACATACATTTCCTTTACATCACTATAACATACATTTCCTTTCTACCACTATGACATACATTTCCTTTCCACCACTATAACATACATTTCCTTTCCACCACTATAACATACATTTCCTTTCCACCACTATAACATACATTCCTTTCCCCACTATAACATTTCCTTTCCACCACTATAACATACACATTTCCTTTCCACCACTATAACATACACATTTCCTTTCCCCACTATAACATACATTTCCTTTCCACCACTATAACATACACTTCCTTCCACCACTAACATACACCTCCTTCCACCACTATAACATACACTTCCTTCCACCACTATAAATACATTTCCTTTCCACCACTATAACATACAGTTCCTTTCACCACTATAACATACACCTCTTTCCACCACTATACATACCTTCCTTCCACCACTATAACATACATTTCTATCCACCACTATAACATACACTTCCTTTCCCACTATAACATACAGTTCCTTCCACCACTATAACATACATTCCTTTCCACCACTATAACATACACTTCCTTTCCACCACTATAACAACATTTCCTTTCCACCACTATAACATACACTTCCTTCCACACTATAACATACACTTCCTTTCCACCACTATAACGTACTTTCCTTTCCATCACTATACATACACTCTTCCACCACTATAACATACATTTCCTTTCCACCACTATAACATACACTCCTTTCCACCACTATACATACATTTCCTTTCCACCACTATAACATACATTTCCTTTCTACCACTATAACATACATTTCCTTTCCACCACTATAACATACATTTCCTTTCTACCACTATAACATACATTTCCTTTCCACCACTATAACATACATTTCCTATCCACCACTATAACATACACCTCCTTTCCACCACTATAACATACACTTCCTTTCCACCACTATAACATACACCTCCTATCCACCACTATAACATACACTTCCTTTCCACCACTATAACATACATATCCTTTCCACCACTATAACATACACTTCCTTTCCACCACTATAACATACACTTCCTTTCCACCACTATAACATACATTTCCTTTCCACCACTATAACATACATTTCCTATCCACCACTATAACATACACTTCCTTTCCACCACTAAAACATACATCTCCTTTCTACCACTATAACATACATTTATTAGATGGTACGGTGATCGTCAGATCGGACAGGTGGGTTTTCTCCGAGTACTCCGGTTTCCTCCCACACGAATGATCACATATACGCTTTCATCCGTGGCAACGAGAGTGATTAATATAAGTTGTTAGAACACATGCATTTCCGTTCCAATCGAATACCCATTTCGCATGCATGTCTACAGAACAGTGTGTTTACTGGAGAACGAATATAGTATAATTATGATCTCTATTCGCGTTTGTGCGTTGCCTAATCCCATAACATTTAGATAGCATAAAGTGGCTTCCATATTAGAAAATATAGGTCTGATTGCGTAGAAGAATTGCCAAGAAAGTATAATACCATTAATGACTGGCAATAAAATAAGTTTCTATTAAGCTTAACATGAAGTGTGGCGTCCGTGGTCCAGTGTTAGAGCGTCGGATTTGGAATCGAACGGTCCCGGGTTCGATACTCGGTCAGGCCACGTATGTAGTGTCATTGAGCAAGGCACCTCACACACGTTGCTTAGTACTGGTTAATCGCTTAGGTCGGCTAAGCCTGCCCAGGAAAACATGTCTAAGTCCCCGCGAGGGGTTTGACATTAAAGGAACATACATACACGACACCGACGTAGTTGGTACATGGTTTCTGCATACCATGTCGATGTGGTGAACATTGGATTCAAGTTCCTTGTAAATCCGTTAAGGGAATTTGGATTATATGGACCTCATAAACCATAATCACTTGATCGATAGATATATTTCTTTATTTATAGAGGGTGACCTAATTAGTTCTGAACTAATCTTCCTTAGGGCCAACAAATATGACCTGTATGTGTACACTTGATCTTGAATCGACGTGGATGGTCGGACCGTTCAGCAAACCATTTCGATGTAGTGTAATTTACACTCAAGTTGAATGAAACTCATGGGAAGCGTGTGTGAGATACGGACCAGATACACGAATGGATTACATTTCTATAGTATCCAAACTCAGTTTCGCATAAGGGAATAATACAAGAATGGTATGCTGCCCACAGGGCTCAAATCTCGGCGTCAAATGGCATGCTAGTATTTCCTTAGTTCTATGTTATATGTCAAAATATGAGCCGGGACTAACAACCTGTCACAATTACCATGCATGTAGAAATGTTTATATATATTGGTATCTCTCTCTTTCTCTCCTTCTCTCTCTCTCTCTCTCTCTCTCTCTCTCTCTCTCTCTCTCTCTCTCTCTCTCTCTTTCTCTCTCTCCCTCCTCTCTTCTCTCTATCTCTCTTTCTTTCTCTCTATCTCCCTCCCTCCTCTCTTCTCTTCTCTCTCTCCCTCCCTCCTCTCTTATCTCTCTCTTTCTCTCTCTCTCTTCATATTTCTCTTTCTCTTCCTTTCTTTAAAGCGACACTGCATGGGTCAAAACGCAAATTTCTACAAAATGTAATTTTCTATTATATGGTATAAAGTTTTCCATATACGTCAGTTTGTTGACATAGCACAACAATGTATATATGGTCAACATACATGCGTAATAAAAGGCGTGTATCCTGAATAACACGATTTATGGCACATATTTAACGTTATATCTCACAGTTGTGCCTTTGCATATTTAGTTTTAGACTAATCTGATTTAAATTAACTCTAAGCGACAGTAGCGCGCGTTTAATATAGACTCCAGTGATAATAAAAAGTCACATCAGTAGCCTGGCTGACCGTTATATCAACTTATTCTTTCACCTGTAGTCCACAAAATATTGTTTATTGATTCAATATTAATGTTCGAATTATTTCGAAAGAATTTGTAGTAGCAATGCATTTATACGTATACCATGCGTGTTTGGCATTTGGTGATGTAATTCCACTTTAATACTTATCTTTACATATTATATACAATCTCTAAAATCGTAAAAATATTAGTGCATATAAAAATAAAACATAGTATCAAATGGGGTTTATGAGCTCATATTTATGATCGCAATATATTAATGTAAAAAAGTTATGAAATACATGTGATCTTCTATCTTATTTATATACATATCTTACATACCTTTTGTTTCGGTATGTACCTCTTACGTTTTATGTTGTAGCTATCTGTGCCAATATCTATGTCGTAACTTCTACTGTTGGGCTTGAGATATTGCCCACGGGCACCTAGTTGACATACTGCCCACGGGCACCTATCTGACATACTGTCCACGGACACCTAGCTGGCATACTGCCCACGGACACCTAGTTGACATACTGCCCACGGGCACCTAGCTGACATACTGCTCACGGGCACCTAGATGGCATACTGCTCACGGGCACCTAGCTGGCATACTGCCCACGGGCACCTAGCTAACATACTGCCCACGGGCACCTAGCTGACATACTGCTCACTGGCACCTAGCTGACATACTGCTCACGGACACCTAGCTGACATAGTGCCCACGGACACCTACCTGGCATACTGCTCACGGACACCTAGCTGACATACTGCTCACGGGCACCTAGCTGACATACTGCCCACGGACACCTAGCTGACATACTGCTCACGGACACCTAGCTGACATACTACTCACGGCACCTAGCTGACATACTGCTCACGGCACCTAGCTGACATACTGCCCACGGACACCTAGCTGACATACTGCTCCACGGCACCTAGCTGACATACTGCTCACGGACACCTAGCTGACATACTGCTCACGGACACCTAGCTGACATACTGCCCACGGGCACCTAGCTGACATACTGCTCACGGACACCTAGCTGACATACTGCTCACGGACACCTAGCTGACATACTGCTCACGGACACCTACCTGGCATACTGCTCACGGACACCTAGCTGACATACTGCTCACGGGCACCTAGCTGACATACTGCCCACGGGCACCTAGCTGACATACTGCCCACGGGCACCTAGCTGACATACTGCTCACGGGCACCTAGCTGACATACTGCTCACGGGCACCTAGCTGACATACTGCCCACGGACACCTAGCTGACATACTGCTCACGGGCACCTAGCTGACATACTGCTCACGGCACCTAGCTGACATACGCTCACGGGCACCTAGCTGACATAGCTCACGGGCACCTAGCTGACATACTGCTCACGGGCACCTAGCTGACATACGCTCACGGACACCTAGCGCATACCCACCACCACCAACCCCCACCACAACCCACCACACCAACCCCACCCCACCAACCCACACACCACCAACTGCCACGGGCACATAGCTGACATACTGCCCACGGACACCTAGCTGACATACTGCTCACGGGCACCTAGCTGACATATGCCCACGGACACCTAGCTGACATACTGCTCACGGACACCTAGCTGACATACTGCTCACGGACACCTAGCTGACATACTGCTCACGGACACCTAGCTGACATACTGCCCACGGGCACCTAGCTGACATACTGCCACGGACACCTAGCTGACATACTGCTCACGCACTAGCTGACATACTGCTCACGGACACCTAGCTGACATACTGCCACGGGCACCTAGCTGACATACTGCTCACGGACACCTAGCTGCATACTGCCCACGGCACCTAGCTGCATACTGCTCACGGACACCTACTGACATACTGCTCACGGCACCTAGCTGCATACTCCACGGACACTAGCTGACATACTGCTCACGGACACCTAGCTGACATACTGCCACGGACACCTACCTGGCATACTGCCCACGGACACCTAGCTGACATACTGCCCACGGGCACCTAGCTGACATACTGCTCACGGGCACCTAGCTGGCATACTGCTCACGGGCACCTAGCTGGCATACTGCCCACGGGCACCTAGCTAACATACTGCCCACGGGCACCTAGCTGACATACTGCTCACTGGCACCTAGCTGACATACTGCTCACGGACACCTAGCTGGCATAATGCCCACTGGCACCTATCTGACATACTGTCCACGGACACCTAGCTGACATACTGCTCACGGACACCTAGCTGACATACTGCTCACGGACACCTAGCTGACATACTGCTCACGGGCACCTAGCTGACATAGTGCCCACGGACACCTAGCTGACATACTGCTCACGGACCCACGGACACCTAGCTGACATACTGCTCACGGACACCTAGCTGACATACTGCTCACGGGCACCTAGCTGACATAGTGCCCACGGACACACCTAGCTGACATACTGCTCACGGGCACCTAGCTGACATAGTACCCACGGACACCTAGCTGACATACTGCTCACGGACACCTAGCTGACATACTGCTCACGGACACCTAGCTGACATACTGCTCACGGACACCTAGCTGACATACTGCACACGGGCACCTAGCTGACATACTGCTCACGGACACCTAGCTGACATACTGCTCACGGGCATCTAGCTGACATACTGCTCACGGACACCTAGCTGACATACTGCCCACGGGCACCTAGCTGACATACTGCTCACGGACACCTAGCTGGCATACTGCCCACGGGCACCTAGCTGCATACTGCTCACGGACACCTACCTGGCATACTGCTCACGGGCACATAGCTGGCATACTGCCCACGGACACCTAGCTGACATACTGCTCACGGACACCTAGCTGACATACTGCCCACGGACACCTACCTGGCATACTGCCCACGGACACCTAGCTGACATACTGCTCACGGACACCTAGCTGACATACTGCTCACGGGCACCTACCTGGCATACTGCTCACGGGCACCTAGCTGGCATACTGCCCACGGGCACCTAGCTAACATACTGCCCACGGGCACCTAGCTGACATACTGCTCACTGGCACCTAGCTGACATACTGCTCACGGACACCTAGCTGGCATAATGCCCACTGGCACCTATCTGACATACTGTCCACGGACACCTAGCTGACATACTGCTCACGGACACCTAGCTGACATACTGCTCACGGACACCTAGCTGACATACTGCTCACGGGCACCTAGCTGACATAGTGCCCACGGACATCTAGCTGACATACTGCTCACGGGCACCTAGCTGACATAGTACCCACGGACACCTAGCTGACATACTGCTCACGGACACCTAGCTGACATACTGCTCACGGGCACCTAGCTGACATAGTACCCACGGACACCTAGCTGACATACTGCTCACGGACACCTAGCTGACATACTGCTCACGGACACCTAGCTGACATACTGCTCACGGGCACCTAACTGACATACTGCTCACGGACACCTAGCTGACATACTGCACACGGGCACCTAGCTGACATACTGCTCACGGACACCTAGCTGACATACTGCTCACGGGCACCTAGCTGACATACTGCTCACGGACACCTGGCTGACATACTGCCCACGGGCACCTAGCTGACATACTGCTCACGGACACCTAGCTGGCATACTGCCCACGGGCACCTAGCTGGCATACTGCTCACGGACACCTACCTGGCATACTGCTCACGGGCACATAGCTGGCATACTGCCCACGGACACCTAGCTGACATACTGCTCACGGACACCTAGCTGACATACTGCCCACGGACACCTACCTGGCATACTGCCCACGGACACCTAGCTGACATACTGCTCACGGACACCTAGCTGACATACTGCTCACGGGCACCTACCTGGCATACTGCTCACGGGCACCTAGCTGGCATACTGCCCACGGACACCTAGCTGACATACTGCTCACGGACACCTAGCTGACATACTGCTCACGGACACCTAGCTGACATACTGCTCACGGACATCTAGCTGACATACTGCCCACGGGCCCTAGCTGACATACTGCCCACGGAACCTAGCTGACATACTGCCCACGGACACCTAGCTGACATACTGCTCACGGGCACCTAGCTGACATACTGCTCACGGGCACCTAGCTGACATACTGCTCACGGGCATCTAGCTGACATACTGCCCACGGACACCTAGCTGACATACTGCCCACGGGCACCTAGCTGACATACTGCTCACGGACACCTAGCTGACATACTGCTCACGGACACCTAGCTGACATACTGCCCACGGACACCTACCTGGCATACTGCCCACGGACACCTAGCTGACATACTGCTCACGGACACCTAGCTGACATACTGCTCACGGGCACCTACCTGGCATACTGCTCACGGGCACCTAGCTGGCATACTGCCCACGGACACCTAGCTGACATACTGCTCACGGACACCTAGCTGACATACTGCTCACGGACACCTAGCTGACATACTGCTCACGGACACCTAGCTGACATACTGCCCACGGGCCCTAGCTGACATACTGCCCACGGGAACCTAGCTGACATAGTGCCCACGGACACCTACCTGGCATACTGCTCACGGACACCTAGCTGACATACTACTCACGGGCACCTAGCTGACATACTGCCCACGGACACCTAGCTGACATACTGCTCACGGGCACCTAGCTGACATACTGCTCACGGGCACCTAGCTGACATACTGCTCATGGACATCTAGCTGACATACTGCCCACGGACACCTAGCTGACATACTGCCCACGGGCACCTAGCTGACATACTGCTCACGGACACCTAGCTGACATACTGCTCACGGACACCTAGCTGACATACTGCTCACGGACACCTAGCTGACATACTGCCCACGGGCACCTAGCTGACATACTGCCCACGAGCACCTAGCTGACATACTGCCCACGGGCACCTAGTTGACATACTGCCCACGGGCACCTAGCTGACATACTGCTCACGGGCACCTAGCTGACATACTGCTCACGGGCACCTAGCTGACATACTGCCCACGGACACCTAGCTGACATACTGCCCACGGGCACCTAGTTGACATACTGCCCACGGGCACCTAGCTGACATACGGCTCACGGGCACCTAGCTGACATACTGCTCACGGGCACCTAGCTGACATACTGCCCACGGACACCTACCTGGCATACTGCTCACGGGCACCTAGCTGACATACTGCTCGCATGCACCTAGCTGACATAGTACCCACGGACACCTAGCTGACATACTGCTCACGGACACCTAGCTGACATACTGCCCACGGGCACCTAGCTGACATAGTGCCCACGGACACCTACCTGGCATACTGCTCACGGACACCTAGCTGCTTATAACATCAATTACGACAGAAATATCATATTACGTATTATTACCCGGATGAGAGGAGGGTAGGTGCTCTGGAACTTCTCCGCGTTTCCACGTACAATTAGGATCGCCCAGTTCTTCACCGTTCGACCGTCCGTCCATGTCCGAATCCTTCTGACACAGCTCAACAGTCCATGTCTGAAATACAATGGCACTGGACATTATATGGCCTCAATAGGTAGAGGGGTGTACGACGCCTCCTGAACAAATTAGTCATGTTAGATTTTTGGAGGATAGTGCAATGATACAGACAGAGACCCATTCCAGAGTCTCCTCTTGTTCTTTTACGTGCACGGTGTTTACACCGACACGAGACATTGGTTTAACGTCCCATCGGAAAGACTATTAATTTTATTAGGGTCAGACGGGGGATCAAACTCTGGCCGTATTCAGTTCAATACGGTTTACATTACTAGGATCAGACGAGGCATCGAAACTAAGATCCCAGGATGTGTTATATTCACTGAGATTACTCGTGGACCCGTCATGATTGCTGTCGATACTAGCCGTTTAACATGGCAATTCCGAGTGTTACTAGTTCTTAGAATTACAAAACAAATCTTAGTACCAATATAATGAATGATTGTCTTGTACAGGCTACAAATAACACACACAGAGCTAATCTAATTGTTTGCCGACAATCAGGAACGATTTGCAACCATCTGAATGACTGTTCATTTTATTTTGGTCAGACGGGGGATCGAACCTGCGATCCCTATATTACCAGTCCAGCGTGTTACCACTGGACTACAGATCCGTCGTGTGTGCGTGTCGGTGATGGTTACTTATGTTGATTGCAAGTATATCTTTAAATGTTGCACTGTATCGGGAAGGAAGTCATGTTTTGTTGATGGTATATTTAAAACAACACTTCGTAGATAATCAATGTTACTTGACGTGTAGCCCGGAAACAGGCGTCTATATAGTTTGCCTGGTCAGTCAAATAAATATATTTTAACACCGATACTATTAATTTGTATTGAGTTTCTGATCATGTCATTTTGCCAGAAGCTAAAAAGTGAAAAATCGACAGACTGGCACCCAGGCTACTTGACGTGCTAAGAGTAATAATGTCGTAGATTGTGTGCACATTCGTTGATGTATTTCACATTGGTTTTGTCTTTATTATACAAATTTATTTTAGATCGATTGCGAAACAAGTTATTACAACTTATATTAATCACTCTCGAGACCTCATTCCTGATGGAATCCATCGCCACGAGGAAGAGAGAAGAGTCAACGTGGAATTTAAATGCCTTGCCTAAGGGCACAATCGTAACTGCTCCAGCGGGGCTCGACCTCCGGACCATTCGCACCTGAAGCGAACGCGCATCCACTGCGCTATCACGACTTTTGTCTTTATGGTATTAATATTAAGTTTTAGATTGGAAATTGTGTAGCCTTCTTCATGATCTAACCAAGCGGAAATCACCAAATAGTATGTTGTGTTATTGGATAAATTTGAAACAGTAACTGTTTACAGTCACTTCTGGCCTAGCGTAAGCGCGTCACAACAATGAATCGCTGGTTAATAGTTTTCATCGGGTATGAACTACATTGGGTGCGTGCTTAAACTATTAACCCGTGATTTACTTATAGTTACAAAAATTATTCAAAGAATATCAAAGTGGAAGTCGTGATAGTAGATGCGAGTTCGCTTCAGGTGCGAAAGGTTCGGAGTTCGAGCCCCGCTGGAGCCGTTACGATTGTGCCCTTAGGCAAGGCATTTAAAGTCCACGTTGCCTCTTCTCTCTCCCTCGTGACGATGGATTCCATCAGGAATGAGGTCTCGAGAGTGATTAATATAAGTTGTAAGAACTTGTTTCGCAATCGAGCTAAAATAAACTTGTATAAAAAAAGAACATCAAAGAAACACTGCCCAATATTGCGAATGCGCATGCGCTTAACAATACTGCGCATGTCTGCTGCATATAATTAATGAGGAAATCCACACGATAATAGATACAAACAAGTATTATACTGTATACGCATGTCTTACATGTCAGTGGTATCGGTAACCCCAGACATGCCTGCTAACACTATTACATTGATCTATTCAATCCTCTTGTTATTAGCTGCCAAAATGAAAGAAAAAAAATCTAAATTAAATTATTGTAAATATTATCTCTAGTTTTGCATTGTGCATAAGGGACCACGTTCAAGCTATCAACTATCAGGGACCACGTTAAAGCTATCAACTATCACAAGTATCTACAATATGCTTAACAGATGCTGCAAAACATTAGACAACATATAAGACAAACTCGAAACTGGATTTCATCGATCGATTCAGATAGCAGGGTAATGTGAAAGCCACTTATTACTTAACTTCATTATTACATAAGCCGCAATAGCATGGAGCGTAGCGGGTTGAACTTTGGCAGAATATCTCTCCAGGGACACATATTGTCTTTAGTCTGAATTCGTTCATTCATAGAGTTTGTTCCGACTGATATTGTAATTATAAATTTAGGGAGAATGGGTAAGTGTAACGTACACATTGCATTAGTATTTGTACGAGCGAATCTGAGAACGTTATTCTTTAACTCTTTCACCGCCAATGTCGCATAAAAGCGACTTTGTAAAAAAAAGAGTAGAGAACCCGATCGGACAGAACAGAACATGCCGTCTGATCAGGCTATATGCTGAATGCTCTTCAGACAGTGGAGCTGAAGCACCTGTCCGAATAGCAAACAACATAGATCCTGATCAGACGCGGCGTTACGCCGCGGCTGATCTGGATCTATATTGTTTGCACATGCTCTGAATTTATTCGGCGCTAAAAGAGTAATACAAAACCCAATACCTACGACTGAATCATCCAAGTACTCTATCAAAGGCAATCGAATAGGGAATTTATTTCATTTTGAAGAGCGAATCGTTGTTGTTGTTGTTGTCGTCGTCGTCGTCGTCGTCGTCGTCGTCGTCGTCGTCGTCGTCGTCGTCGTCGTCGTCGTCGTCGTCGTCGTCGTCGTCGTCGTCGTCGTCGTCGTCGTCGTCGTCGTCGTCGTCGTCGTCGTCGTCGTCGTCGTCGTCGTCGTCGTCGTCGTCGTCGTCGTCGTCGTCGTCGTCGTCGTCGTCGTCGTCGTCGTCGTCGTCGTCGTCGTCGTCGTCGTCGTCGTCGTCGTCGTCGTCGTCGTCGTCGTCGTCGTCGTCGTCGTCGTCGTCGTCGTCGTCGTCGTCGTCGTCGTCGCCGTCGTCGTCGTCGTCGTCGTCGTCGTCGTCGTCGTCGTCGTCGTCGTTGTTGTTGTTTTTGTTTTTTATATATTAGATGTAGATATTTTAGAATTTTTTCGTATTTGTACGCAAGCTTGTTTCGATAAGCTAAATTACTGCCATCGTTACATTCTCTAAAGAAATCGACTAGGGAATTTATTTTTCTTTGAAGAGATGTTTTTATTAATACATGCAGCTATTTTAGATTGCGTTCGTATTTGCATACAAGCTTGGTAAGCTAATTTGCTATAATTTGAAAATCATTCGCCCCTCACGGCACTATACGAACGAATCCAACTGTGAGTGCACTGTGATGAAGCTATCCCAGCTGGCTTGTTGGTGGTCAGTGGTTCTAACCGGGAGTCCACAGGAGCCTGACGTATTGTTGGGCGGGGCACCTGGGATGTTCATTTTCCTTCACCAATAACGGCTAGTGAGCCACAATATAACATAAGCTTAAAATAAATACATGTACTACACTCTACAACAAATCATCTGCCTGAAAATCGATTTAAATAAGTACGTTCTCAGTCTCCGTGCTATTGTCGCTATATTTGTCTATGCGTATCTATTAGGTTAGACTTTAACCCATTTCATTCTGGATACTGTTCAAACAGTATTTGCAAAGAACATAGAGTCAGATCAGCCGCCACGGAACGTTCCGTCTGATCAGGCTCTATGCTGTTTGCTATTCAGATGATCTTGCCAAGACACTTGGCTATGTAGCAAGCAACATAGATCCTGATCAGCATGCAGCGTCACGCTGCGGTTGATCTGGATTTATGTTGTTTGCAAAAGCCTTGTATCGCAATAGGTAAAAAAACATAGCGTTTTAAACTTTTAATATATAAATTTCATTGCTACTATAAATTCTTCCAAATTAATTCAAGCACTAACATTCAATCAATGAACAGTGTTTTTGCGATCTACAAACTCTCAAAGGTTCGTGATTTGAAGTTTGTTTATCATTGAAGGCTATACTAAACGTTTGCTACTGTTGTTTAGAGGTAATTTAAATTAGATTTCGTAATACATTTGAATTTTCAGGATCATCTATTTGGAATTCAACTATCCAACAGTTCAACATTCTCTACTTAAGGTGGAACTATAACAATTCAAACTAATCGCGTACTTCTACTGTTATTATAAACGTGTATTGCCATTGCTATATTTATTATAATCGGAAAATTGCTGTCTTTAAGTTGATTTCATACATATTTTGAAGATACCACTACAAGTCAAATATGTACATTGTTAGATAGATATAGTATCATTAATTGTCTCATTCCCATTTTCTACTCTGCTAGCCAATTCCATATATCATCATATTCCATTACATATTAAATATAGTTTCTCTATTTTTCAGCTTTTACATTACTATATTATTCCAATGTGCAGTTCTCACTTATAGTGCTATCTTTTGATTGCATATGTTGAGGGCCTCATGGTTGATTAACTTTTGTTAAATGAGTACTCTCGTTAAATAAAGTCTTTATTATTATTATTATTATTATTATTATTATTATTATTATTATTATTATTATTATTATTATTATTATTATTATTATTATTATAGATTAGTCTAAAACTAAATAAGCACATACAAATGTATACAATAACGGGGAATCTGTAACATGCATGTTGTTATTCAGGATACACGCGTTGTATTACGCAAGCATGGTGATCCTATTTACAGTTCATATTGTTTTGTCAATAAACGTCGTAGTCCGCCTCCGTGGTCGAGTGGTTAAGGTCGCTGACTTGTATACCACTGTAACCTATCATCACTGATGGTCACGGGTTCGAGCCCAGCTCAGGCCGTGTCTCATTTATATGAAAAAGTTGGCAGTTTCTTACGGAGGTTGGTGCACCCAAGTACTGGTTAACCGCTGGAGCCTGCCCAGGAAAGGTGTTGTTAAGTAAACTGCCCGCCGGCGATATAGCCCAAAATGGTGCTGATGCAGGCGTAAAACCCGAAATATAACATAACATAACATCAATAAACGTCGTATACGACGTTTGCATATTAGTTGAAATACACATATTATGCGGTGGATATTTTGAAACAAATATAGTTACGCCTGTATTAGTGGTCACCTGATTAAGCAGCCAATCTGTACTAAGCAGCCAGTTTCAAAATTCCCAATATATTGTTTTATTATACGTTTGACCTCTATTAAGCAACCACCTGTGCTACGTAGCCACTTTCTGTGATTTCCTTGGTTGGCTGCTTAAGACAGGTTTGACTGTAATACCATATACTAGGAAATTATGTTCTGTAGAAATTTGCTTTTTACACCGATGTAGTGTCGCTTTAAATTAACAAGTTTCCTATTCGTATATATCAGTTCTTCAAAGATTGAACTAAATACATGTGTATTGATCACTCAACCTATTACCCTGGGAAAGCATATAATACGCTTATATAACAGAACAGAACATGTATTCAGACCTATACATAGTACATCGTCAAATATACATACATACTTATACAACATATAAATACTAATTCACCTGAATTGGTACAATAGCAGATGGTGAACATATTACATAATAAAATTTAAAAGTGAAGTTCTAACTTTCAACGATTCTAGGATAAATTTAATTAGATTAGCTAAATAGAATTAGGTCAATAAACGAATAAACGTGTGTACTGGTGGCTTTTGGTAGAAAGTATTAGATCAATAAACGAATAAACGTGTGCACTGATGGCTTTTGGTAGAAAGTATTAGGTCAATACACGAATAAACGTGTGCACTGATGGCTTTTGGTAGAACGTATTAGGTTAATAAACGAATAAACGTGTGCACTGATGGCTTTTGGTAGAAAGTATTAGATCAATAAACGAATAAACGTGTGCACTGATGGCTTTTGGTAGAAAGTATTAGATCAATAAACGAATAAACGTGTGCACTGATGGCTTTTGGTAGAAAGTATTAGATCAATAAACGAATAAACGTGTGCACTGATGGCTTTTGGTAGAAAGTATTAGATCAATAAACGAATAAACGTGTGCACTGATGGCTTTTGGTAGAAAGTATTAGGTCAATAAACGAATAAACGTGTGCACTGATGGCTTTTGGTAGAAAGTATTAGATCAATAAACGAATAAACGTGTGCACTGATGGCTTTTGGTAGAAAGTATTAGGTCAATAAACGAATAAACGTGTGCACTGGTGGCTTTTGGTAGAAAGTATTAGATCAATAAACGAACAAACGTGTGCACTGATGGCTTTTGGTAGAAAGTATTAGGTCAATAAACGAATAAACGTGTGCACTGGTGGCTTTTGGTAGAAAGTATTAGATCAATAAACGAATAAACGTGTGCACTGATGGCTTTTGGTAGAAAGTATTAGATCAATAAACGAATAAACGTGTGGATTGATGGCTTTTGGTAGAACGTATTAGATCAATAAACGAATAAACGTGTGCACTGATGGCTTTTGGTAGAAAGTATTAGATCAATAAACGAATAAACGTGTGCACTGATGGCTTTTGGTAGAAAGTACTAGATCAATAAACGAATAAACGTGTGCACTTATGGCTTTTGGTAGAAAGTATTAGATCAATAAACGAATA
>CM026400.1:26102758-26128051 GCA_014843695.1 Archivesica marissinica | reverse complement strand
TCTTCCTCCACACATAGCTGGAGAGTGTCTGTAATACTGCCCGGAGGTGCATCCGGGGTCTTCCTCCACACATAGCTGGAGAGTGTCTGTAATACTTCTCGGAGGTGCATCCGGGGTCTTCCTCCACACATAGCTGGAGAGTGTCTGTAATACTGCTCGGAGGTGCATCCGGGGTCTTCCTCCACACATAGCCGGAGAGTGTCTGTAATACTGCCCGGAGGTGAATCCGGGGTCTTCCTCCACACATAGCTGGAGAGTGTCTGTAATACTGGCCGGAAGTGCATCCGGGGTCTTACTCCACACATAGCTGGAGAGTGTCTGTAATACTGGCCGGAAGTGCATCCGGGGTCTTCCTCCACACATAGCTGGAGAGTGTCTGTAATACTGCTTGGAGGTGCATCCGGGGTCTTCCTCCACACATAGCTAGAGAGTGTCTGTAATACTGGCCGGAAGTGCATCCGGGGTCTTCCTCCACACATAGCTGGAGAGTGTCTGTAATACTGCCCGGAGGTGCATCCGGGGTCTTCCTCCACACATAGCTGGAGAGTGTCTGTAATACTGCCCGGAGGTGCATCCGGGGTCTTCCTCCACACATAGCTAGAGAGTGGCATTATGAGACCATAGTTGCAATCTGTGCATGGTTTCCAGAACCTGTATATTACATGGAGTGGACATAAGATAAGCAAACATGTGCCAGTATTCCTAACTATATCACCACAACACCACGTTACAACACAAAACAGTCACAATACATTGTAGCATCAATCAAATATGCGGATAACCTGGACTAATCCTCTCTCGTTGAATTTAGAGTCGATTATACAACTTTATTTTAGCTCGACTGCGAAACAAATTCTTACACCACTACTTTCATCGCTCTCGAGACCTCAGTTCTGGTGAAATCCACAGAGAGAGAGAGAGAGAGAGAAGAGAGAGAGAGAGAGAGGGAAAGAGAGGGGGAGGGAGAGAGAGAGGAGAGAGAGGCGAGAGAGGAGAGAGAGACGCATGACTGTCACACAGTGACGTTTCCTACGTTACGTATGTTAGGTATACAAGACAAATCATGTCCAACCGGCTGCTATTCGGGTAACATAATGATACAAGATTGTCCAATTTAGCTCAATGTTGGCATAAAGTCAATATATTAATTACATACATACATATATAAACCATAACTATAATAAATTTAAAGTGAATGGATCTGTATCAAGAACGAGTACATTCCGCTATGAACATATGATTAATACGTTCACAGTTTATATCTAGGGCTGAATGGAATATTAAGTTTTCATCAACTGATACCACCATACCGTTTACTGTTGATAGGGTTATTTCCGATAGCTTACAGCCAGCGGGGTCCATTATATCTGACATGAACTATTCTCCTATGAATTGTTGGCGCACGTTTATAGTTAGTGCCAATTCACCTGTCTTTGTTACCTATAGTATCTGAATTGTTGGCGCACGTTTATAGTTAGTGCCAATTCACCTGTCTTTGTTACCTCTAGTATCTGAATTGTTGGCGCACGTTTATAGTTAGTGCCAATTCACCTGTCTTTGTTATCTCTAGTATCTGAATTGTTGGCGCACGTTTATAGTTAGTGCCAATTCACCTGTCTTTGTTACCTCTAGTATCTGAATTGTTGGCGCACGTTTATAGTTAGTGCCAATTCACCTGTCTTTTCTACCTCTAGTATCTGAATTGTTGGCGCACGTTTATTGTTAGTACCAATTCACCTGTCTTTGTTACCTCTAGTATCTGAATTGTTGGCGCACGTTTATAGTTAGTGCCAATTCACCTGTCTTTGTTACCTATAGTATCTGAATTGTTGGCGCACGTTTATAGTTAGTGCCAAATCACCTGTCTTTGTTACCGCTAGTATCTGAATTGTTGGCGCACGTTTATAGTTAGTGCCAATTCACCTGTCTTTGTTACCTATAGTATCTGAATTGTTGGCGCACGTTTATAGTTAGTGCCAATTCACCTGTCTTTGTTACCTCTAGTATCTGAATTGTTGGCGCACGTTTATAGTTAGTGCCAATTCACCTGTCGTTCATAACTATAGTATCTGAATTGTTGGCGCACGTTTATAGTTAGTGCCAATTCACCTGTCTTTGTTACCTCTAGTATCTGAATTGTTGGCGCACGTTTATAGTTAGTGCCAATTCACCTGTCTTTGTTACCTATGGTATCTGAATTGTCGACTCACGTACGTTTATAGTTAGTGCCAATTCACCTGTCTTTGTTACCTCTAGTATCTGAATTGTTGGCGCACGTTTATAGTTAGTGCCAATTCACCTGTCTTTGTTACCTATGGTATCTGAATTGTTGGCTCACGTTTATAGTTAGTGCCAATTCACCTGTCTTTGTTACCTCTAGTATCTGAATTGTTGGCGCACGTTTATAGTTAGTGCCAATTCACCTGTCTTTGTTACCTCTAGTATCTGAATTGTTGGCGCACGTTTATAGTTAGTGCCAATTCACCTGTCTTTGTTACCTCTAGTATCTGAATTGTTGGCGCACGTTTATAGTTAGTGCCAATTCACCTGTCTTTGTTACCTCTAGTACTTGAATTGTTGGCGCACGTTTATAGTTAGTGCCAATTCACCTGTCTTTGTTACCTCTAGTATCTGAATTGTTGGCGCACGTTTATAGTTAGTGCCAATTCACCTGTCTTTGTTACCTCTAGTACTTGAATTGTTGGCGCACGTTTATAGTTAGTGCCAATTCACCTGTCTTTGTTACCTCTAGTATCTGAATTGTTGGCGCACGTTTATAGTTAGTGCCAATTCACCTGTCTTTGTTACCTCTAGTATCTGAATTGTTGGCGCACGTTTATAGTTAGTGCCAATTCATCTGTCTTTGTTACCTCTAGTATCTGAATTGTTGGCGCACGTTTATAGTTAGTGCCAATTCACCTGTCTTTGTTACCTCTAGTACTTGAATTGTTGACGCACGTTTATAGTTAGTGCCAATTCACCCGTCTTTGTTACCTCTAGTATCTGAATTGTTGGCGCACGTTTATAGTTAGTGCCAATTCACCCGTCTTTGTTACCTCTAGTATCTGAATTGTTGGCGCACGTTTATAGTTAGTGCCAATTCACCTGTCTTTGTTACCTATGGTATCTGAATTGTCGACTCACGTACGTTTATAGTTAGTGTCAATTCACCTGTCTTTGTTACCTCTAGTATCTGAATTGTTGGCGCACGTTTATAGTTAGTGCCAATTCACCTGTTGTTCCTACCTATAGTATATGAATTGTTGGCGCACGTTTATAGTTAGTGCCAATTCACCTGTTGTTCCTACCTATGGTATATGAATTGTTGGCGCACGTTTATAGTTAGTGCCAATTCACCTGTCTTTGTTACCTCTAGTATCTGAATTGTTGGCGCACGTTTATAGTTAGTGCCAATTCACCTGTCTTTGTTACCTCTAGTATCTGAATTGTTGGAGCACGTTTATAGTTAGTGCCAATTCACCTGTCTTTGTTACCTCTAGTACTTGAATTGTTGGCGCACGTTTATAGTTAGTGCCAATTCACCCGTCTTTGTTACCTCTAGTATCTGAATTGTTGGCGCACGTTTATAGTTAGTGCCAATTCACCTGTCTTTGTTACCTCTAGTATCTGAATTGTTGGCGCACGTTTATAGTTAGTGCCAATTCACCTGTCTTTATTACCTCTAGTATTTGAATTGTTGACTCACGTACGTTTATAGTTAGTGCCAATTCACCTGTCTTTGTTACCTCTAGTATTTGAATTGTTGACTCACGTACGTTTATAGTTAGTGTCAATTCACCTGTATTTGTTACCTCTATTATTTGAATTGTTGACTCACGTACGTTTATAGTTAGTGTCAATTCACCTGTCTTTGTTACCTCTAGTATTTGAATTGTTGACTCACGTTTATAGTTAGTGTCAATTCACCTGTCTTTGTTACCTATAGTATCTGAATTGTTGGCGCACGTTTATAGTTAGTGCCAATTCACCTGTCTTTGTTACCTCTAGTATCTGAATTGTTGGCGCACGTTTATAGTTAGTGCCAATTCACCTGTCTTTGTTACCTCTAGTACTTGAATTGTTGGCGCACGTTTATAGTTAGTGCCAATTCACCTGTCTTTGTTACCTCTAGTATCTGAATTGTTGGCGCACGTTTATAGTTAGTGCCAATTCACCTGTCTTTGTTACCTCTAGTACTTGAATTGTTGGCGCACGTTTATAGTTAGTGCCAATTCACCTGTCTTTGTTACCTCTAGTATCTGAATTGTTGGCGCACGTTTATAGTTAGTGCCAATTCACCTGTCTTTGTTACCGCTAGTATCTGAATTGTTGGCGCACGTTTATAGTTAGTGCCAATTCACCTGTCTTTGTTACCTATAGTATCTGAATTGTTGGCGCACGTTTATAGTTAGTGCCAATTCACCTGTCTTTGTTACCTATAGTATCTGAATTGTTGGCGCACGTTTATAGTTAGTGCCAATTCACCTGTCTTTGTTACCTCTAGTATCTGAATTGTTGGCGCACGTTTATAGTTAGTGCCAATTCACCTGTCTTTGTTACCTCTAGTATCTGAATTGTTGGCGCACGTTTATAGTTAGTGCCAATTCACCTGTCTTTGTTACCTCTAGTATCTGAATTGTTGGCGCACGTTTATAGTTAGTGCCAATTCACCTGTCTTTGTTACCTATAGTATCTGAATTGTTGGCGCACGTTTATAGTTAGTGCCAATTCACCTGTCTTTGTTACCTCTAGTATCTGAATTGTTGGCGCACGTTTATAGTTAGTGCCAATTCACCTGTCTTTGTTACCTCTAGTATCTGAATTGTTGGCGCACGTTTATAGTTAGTGCCAATTCACCTGTCTTTGTTACCTCTAGTATCTGAATTGTTGGCGCACGTTTATAGTTAGTGCCAATTCACCTGTCTTTGTTACCTCTAGTATCTGAATTGTTGGCGCACGTTTATAGTTAGTGCCAATTCACCTGTCTTTGTTACCTCTAGTATCTGAATTGTTGGCGCACGTTTATAGTTAGTGCCAATTCACCTGTCTTTGTTACCTCTAGTATCTGAATTGTTGACTCACGTACGTTTATAGTTAGTGCCAATTCACCTGTCTTTGTTACCTCTAGTATTTGAATTGTTGACTCACGTACGTTTATAGTTAGTGTCAATTCACCTGTATTTGTTACCTCTATTATTTGAATTGTTGACTCACGTACGTTTATAGTTAGTGCCAATTCACCTGTCTTTGTTACCTCTAGTATTTGAATTGTTGGCGCACGTTTATAGTTAGTGCCAATTCACCTGTCTTTGTTACCTCTAGTATCTGAATTGTTGGCGCACGTTTATAGTTAGTGCCAATTCACCTGTCTTTGTTACCTCTAGTATCTGAATTGTTGGCGCACGTTTATAGTTAGTGCCAATTCACCTGTCTTTGTTACCTCTAGTATCTGAATTGTTGGCGCACGTTTATAGTTAGTGCCAATTCACCTGTCTTTGTTACCTCTAGTATCTGAATTGTTGGCGCACGTTTATAGTTAGTGCCAATTCACCTGTCTTTGTTACCTCTAGTATCTGAATTGTTGGCGCACGTTTATAGTTAGTGCCAATTCACCTGTCTTTGTTACCTCTAGTATCTGAATTGTTGGCGCACGTTTATAGTTAGTGCCAATTCACCTGTCTTTGTTACCTCTAGTATCTGAATTGTTGGCGCACGTTTATAGTTAGTGCCAATTCACCTGTCTTTGTTACCTCTAGTATCTGAATTGTTGGCGCACGTTTATAGTTAGTGCCAATTCACCTGTCTTGTTACCTATAGTATCTGAATTGTTGGCGCACGTTTATAGTTAGTGCCAATTCACCTGTCTTTGTTACCTCTAGTATCTGAATTGTTGGCGCACGTTTATAGTTAGTGCCAATTCACCTGTCTTTGTTACCTCTAGTATTTGAATTGTTGGCGCACGTTTATAGTTAGTGCCAATTCACCTGTCTTTGTTACCTCTAGTATCTGAATTGTTGGCGCACGTTTATAGTTAGTGCCAATTCACCTGTCTTTGTTACCTCTAGTATCTGAATTGTTGGCGCACGTTTATAGTTAGTGCCAATTCACCTGTCTTTGTTACCTCTAGTATCTGAATTGTTGGCGCACGTTTATAGTTAGTGCCAATTCACCTGTCTTTGTTACCTCTAGTATTGAATTGTTGACTCACGTACGTTTATAGTTAGTGCCAATTCACCTGTCTTTGTTACCTCTAGTATTTGAATTGTTGACTCACGTACGTTTATAGTTAGTGTCAATTCACCTGTTTTGTTACCTCTATTATTTGAATTGTTGACTCACGTTTTATAGTTAGTGTCAATTCACCTGTCTTTGTTACCTCTAGTATTTGAATTGTTGACTCACGTTTATAGTTAGTGTCAATTCACCTGTCTTTGTTACCTCTAGTATCTGAATTGTTGGCGCACGTTTATAGTTAGTGCCAATTCACCTGTCTTTGTTACCTCTAGTATCTGAATTGTTGGCGCACGTTTATAGTTAGTGCCAATTCACCTGTCTTTGTTACCTCTAGTACTTGAATTGTTGGCGCACGTTTATAGTTAGTGCCAATTCACCTGTCTTTGTTACCTCTAGTATCTGAATTGTTGGCGCACGTTTATAGTTAGTGCCAATTCACCTGTCTTTGTTACCTCTAGTATCTGAATTGTTGGCGCACGTTTATAGTTAGTGCCAATTCACCTGTCTTTGTTACCTCTAGTATCTGAATTGTTGGCGCACGTTTATAGTTAGTGCCAATTCACCTGTCTTTGTTACCTAGTATCTGAATTGTTGGCGCACGTTTATAGTTAGTGCCAATTCACCTGTCTTTGTTACCTCTAGTATCTGAATTGTTGGCGCACGTTTATAGTTAGTGCCAATTCACCTGTCTTTGTTACCTCTAGTATCTGAATTGTTGGCGCACGTTTATAGTTAGTGCCAATTCACCTGTCTTTGTTACCTCTAGTATCTGAATTGTTGGCGCACGTTTATAGTTAGTGCCAATTCACCTGTCTTTGTTACCTCTAGTATCTGAATTGTTGGCGCACGTTTATAGTTAGTGCCAATTCACCTGTCTTTGTTACCTCTAGTATCTGAATTGTTGGCGCACGTTTATAGTTAGTGCCAATTCACCTGTCTTTGTTACCTCTAGTATCTGAATTGTTGGCGCACGTTTATAGTTAGTGCCAATTCACCTGTCTTTGTTACCTCTAGTATCTGAATTGTTGGCGCACGTTTATAGTTAGTGCCAATTCACCTGTCTTTGTTACCTATGGTATCTGAATTGTCGACTCACGTAGTTTATAGTTAGTGCCAATTCACCTGTCTTTGTTACCTATGGTATTTGAATTGTTGACTCACGTACGTTTATAGTTAGTGCCAATTCACCTGTCTTTGTTACCTCTAGTATTTGAATTGTTGGCGCACGTTTATAGTTAGTGCCAATTCACCTGTCTTTGTTACCTCTAGTATCTGAATTGTTGGCGCACGTTTATAGTTAGTGCCAATTCACCTGTCTTTGTTACCTCTAGTATTTGAATTGTTGACTCACGTTTATAGTTAGTGCCAATTCACCTGTCTTTGTTACCTCTAGTATTTGAATTGTTGACTCACGTTTATAGTTAGTGTCAATTCACCTGTCTTTGTTACCTCTATTATTTGAATTGTTGACTCACGTTTATAGTTAGTGCAATTCACCTGTCTTTGTTACCTCTAGTATCTGAATTGTTGACTCACGTTTATAGTTAGTGCCAATTCACCTGTCTTTGTTACCTCTAGTATCTGAATTGTTGGCGCACGTTTATAGTTAGTGCCAATTCACCTGTCTTTGTTACCTCTAGTATCTGAATTGTTGGCGCACGTTTATAGTTAGTGCCAATTCACCTGTCTTTGTTACCTCTAGTATCTGAATTGTTGGCGCACGTTTATAGTTAGTGCCAATTCACCTGTCTTTGTTACCTATAGTATCTGAATTGTTGGCGCACGTTTATAGTTAGTGCCAATTCACCTGTCTTTGTTACCTCTAGTATCTGAATTGTTGGCGCACGTTTATAGTTAGTGCCAATTCACCTGTCTTTGTTACCTCTAGTATCTGAATTGTTGGCGCACGTTTATAGTTAGTGCCAATTCACCTGTCTTTGTTACCTCTAGTATCTGAATTGTTGGCGCACGTTTATAGTTAGTGCCAATTCACCTGTCTTTGTTACCTCTAGTATCTGAATTGTTGGCGCACGTTTATAGTTAGTGCCAATTCACCTGTCTTTGTTACCTATAGTATCTGAATTGTTGGCGCACGTTTATAGTTAGTGCCAATTCACCTGTCTTTGTTACCTCTAGTATCTGAATTGTTGGCGCACGTTTATAGTTAGTGCCAATTCACCTGTCTTTGTTACCTCTAGTATCTGAATTGTTGGCGCACGTTTATAGTTAGTGCCAATTCACCTGTCTTTGTTACCTCTAGTATCTGAATTGTTGGCGCACGTTTATAGTTAGTGCCAATTCACCTGTCTTTGTTACCTCTAGTATCTGAATTGTTGGCGCACGTTTATAGTTAGTGCCAATTCACCTGTCTTTGTTACCTCTAGTATCTGAATTGTTGGCGCACGTTTATAGTTAGTGCCAATTCACCTGTCTTTGTTACCTCTAGTATCTGAATTGTTGACTCACGTTTATAGTTAGTGCCAATTCACCTGTCTTTGTTACCTCTAGTATCTGAATTGTTGCCACGTTTATAGTTAGTGCAATTCACCTGTTTTGTTACCTCTATATTGAATTGTTGACTCACGTTTATAGTTAGTGCCAATTCACCTGTCTTTGTTACCTCTAGTATCTGAATTGTTGGCGCACGTTTATAGTTAGTGCCAATTCACCTGTCTTTGTTACCTCTAGTATCTGAATTGTTGGCGCACGTTTATAGTTAGTGCCAATTCACCTGTCTTTGTTACCTCTAGTATCTGAATTGTTGGCGCACGTTTATAGTTAGTGCCAATTCACCTGTCTTTGTTACCTCTAGTATCTGAATTGTTGGCGCACGTTTATAGTTAGTGCCAATTCACCTGTCTTTGTTACCTCTAGTATCTGAATTGTTGGCGCACGTTTATAGTTAGTGCCAATTCACCTGTCTTTGTTACCTCTAGTATCTGAATTGTTGGCGCACGTTTATAGTTAGTGCCAATTCACCTGTCTTTGTTACCTCTAGTATCTGAATTGTTGGCGCACGTTTATAGTTAGTGCCAATTCACCTGTCTTTGTTACCCTAGTATCTGAATTGTTGGCGCACGTTTATAGTTAGTGCCAATTCACCTGTCTTTGTTACCTATAGTATCTGAATTGTTGGCGCACGTTTATAGTTAGTGCCAATTCACCTGTCTTTGTTACCTCTAGTATCTGAATTGTTGGCGCACGTTTATAGTTAGTGCCAATTCACCTGTCTTTGTTACCTCTAGTATCTGAATTGTTGGCGCACGTTTATAGTTAGTGCCAATTCACCTGTCTTTGTTACCTCTAGTATCTGAATTGTTGACTCACGTTTATAGTTAGTGCCAATTCACCTGTCTTTGTTACCTCTAGTATCTGAATTGTTGGCGCACGTTTATAGTTAGTGCCAATTCACCTGTCTTTGTTACCTCTAGTATTTGAATTGTTGGCGCACGTTTATAGTTAGTGCCAATTCACCTGTCTTTGTTACCTCTAGTATCTGAATTGTTGGCGCACGTTTATAGTTAGTGCCAATTCACCTGTCTTTGTTACCTCTAGTATCTGAATTGTTGGCGCACGTTTATAGTTAGTGCCAATTCACCTGTCTTTGTTACCTCTAGTATTTGAATTGTTGGCGCACGTTTATAGTTAGTGCCAATTCACCTGTCTTTGTTACCTCTAGTATCTGAATTGTTGGCGCACGTTTATAGTTAGTGCCAATTCACCTGTCTTTGTTACCTCTAGTATTTGAATTGTTGGCGCACGTTTATAGTTAGTGCCAATTCACCTGTCTTTGTTACCTCTAGTATCTGAATTGTTGGCGCACGTTTATAGTTAGTGCCAATTCACCTGTCTTTGTTACCTCTAGTATTTGAATTGTTGGCGCACGTTTATAGTTAGTGCCAATTCACCTGTCTTTGTTACCTCTAGTATCTGAATTGTTGGCGCACGTTTATAGTTAGTGCCAATTCACCTGTCTTTGTTACCTCTAGTATCTGAATTGTTGGCGCACGTTTATAGTTAGTGCCAATTCACCTGTCTTTGTTACCTCTAGTACTTGAATTGTTGGCGCACGTTTATAGTTAGTGCCAATTCACCTGTCTTTGTTACCTCTAGTATCTGAATTGTTGGCGCACGTTTATAGTTAGTGCCAATTCACCTGTCTTTGTTACCTCTAGTATCTGAATTGTTGGCGCACGTTTATAGTTAGTGCCAATTCACCTGTCTTTGTTACCTATGGTATCTGAATTGTCGACTCACGTACGTTTATAGTTAGTGCCAATTCACCTGTCTTTGTTACCTCTAGTATCTGAATTGTTGGCGCACGTTTATAGTTAGTGCCAATTCACCTGTCTTTGTTACCTCTAGTATCTGAATTGTTGGCGCACGTTTATAGTTAGTGCCAATTCACCTGTCTTTGTTACCTCTAGTACTTGAATTGTTGGCGCACGTTTATAGTTAGTGCCAATTCACCCGTCTTTGTTACCTCTAGTATCTGAATTGTTGGCGCACGTTTATAGTTAGT
Source organism: Archivesica marissinica (assembly GCA_014843695.1). Classification (NCBI taxonomy): domain Eukaryota; kingdom Metazoa; phylum Mollusca; class Bivalvia; order Venerida; family Vesicomyidae; genus Archivesica; species Archivesica marissinica. Next base: position 26,117,295 of record CM026400.1, on the reverse strand, counting down.
GCCAATTCACCTGTATTTGTTACCTCTAGTATCTGAATTGTTGGCGCACGTTTATAGTTAGTGCCAATTCACCCGTCTTTGTTACCTCTAGTATCTGAATTGTTGGCGCACATTTATAGTTAGTGCCAATTCACCTGTCTTTGTTACCTATGGTATCTGAATTGTCGACTCACGTACGTTTATAGTTAGTGTCAATTCACCTGTCTTTGTTACCTGTATTATCTGAATTGTTGGCGCACGGTTATAGTTAGTGCCAATTCACCTGTCTTTGTTACCTCTAGTATCTGAATTGTTGGCGCACGTTTATAGTTAGTGCCAATTCACCTGTTGTTCCTACCTATAGTATATGAATTGTTGGCGCACGTTTATAGTTAGTGCCAATTCACCTGTTGTTCCTACCTATGGTATATGAATTGTTGGCGCACGTTTATAGTTAGTGCCAATTCACCTGTCTTTGTTACCTCTAGTATCTGAATTGTTGGCACACGTTTATAGTTAGTGCCAATTCACCTGTCTTTATTACCTCTTGTATTTGAATTGTTGACTCACGTACGTTTATAGTTAGTGCCAATTCACCTGTCTTTGTTACCTCTAGTATTTGAATTGTTGACTCACGTACGTTTATAGTTAGTGTCAATTCACCTGTATTTGTTACCTCTATTATTTGAATTGTTGACTCACGTACGTTTATAGTTAGTGTCAATTCACCTGTCTTTGTTACCTCTAGTATTTGAATTGTTGACTCACGTTTATAGTTAGTGTCAATTCACCTGTCTTTGTTACCTCTAGTATCTGAATTGTTGGCGCACGTTATAGTTAGTGCCAATTCACCTGTCTTTGTTACCTCTAGTATTTGAATTGTTGACTCAAGCACGTTTATAGTTAGTGCCAATTCACCTGTCTTTGTTACCTTTAGTATCTGAATTGTTGGCGCACGTTATAGTTAGTGCCAATTCACCTGTCTTTGTTACCTCTAGTATTTGAATTGTTGACTCAAGCACGTTTATAGTTAGTGCCAATTCACCTGTCTTTATTACCTCTAGTATCTGAATTGTTGACTCACGTACGTTTATAGTTAGTGTCAATTCACCTGTCTTTATTACCTCTAGTATCTGAATTGTTGACTCACGTACGTTTATAGTTAGTGTCAATTCACCTGTCTTTGTTACCTCTAGTATTTGAATTGTTGACTCACGTACGTTTATAGTTAGTGCCAATTCACCTGTCTTTATTACCTCTAGTATCTGAATTGTTGATGCACGTTTATAGTTAGTATCAATTCACCTGTCATTGTTGCCTCTAGATGGCTGTTCGATTAGCGCAGTGGTTAGCGCGCTCGCTTCTCACAAATGCAACCCGGGTTCAATCCTCGGACCGGGAATAATGTGAGATGGTACGGTGTTCGCCATATCGGACAGGTGGGTTTTCTCCGGGTATTCCGGTTTCCTCCCACACGAATGGCCACTAATACGCTTTTTCATCGGCGCCAACGAGAGTGATTAATATAAGTTGTTAGAACTTGCTTTGCAATCGTTGTAAAATAAATAACGTTTAAACTTTAAACTTTTTATTTGAATTGGTGGTGCACGTACGTTTATAGTTAGTGCCAATTCACCTGTCATTTTACATAGTATCTGAATTGTTGGCGCACGAAGAACAAATTGAAACGAAAGGGCTGTTGCTATTGTTGTCAAAACTTGTAGCCCAATCCTTTTGCATTTTGAAAATGTCATGTATATGGAGCTTGTCGTAATTGTTATGTGTGTTAGAAATTTGACAGTACAATGAGTAATTCTGAGAATTATACCCAGCTGAGCCAATCATAAGCTATGGACCGTGTTTGTGTGTTTTTGCGTTTATTTATCGTCACTACCGGTTGCCCATATGAGCGACGCCTCCAGAAGAGATTAGTCATTTTAGATGTTTGTAGGATAGTGCAATGATACAGACAGAGACCCATTCCAGAGTCTCCTCTGGTTCTTTTACGTGCACGGTGTACAGCACCGACACGTGACCTCGGTTTAAAGTCCCATCTTAAAGACTGTTAATTTTATTAGGGTCAGACGGGGGATGGAACCTGCGATCCCTGGATTACCAGTCCAGCGTGTTACTACTGGACTACATATCCTTCTGTTTAGGGCCGTGTTTGATATTTGAGAACTGTTTTATAACCTCGGGCAATGGTGATTTGAGCGGGTGAGTCTGCAATAGTCAACTCAACTCAACCAATCAGAACGCTGGAGATTGAGATTGGAACAAAAGTTGTTTAACCTCCATACATGCATGAGTTTGTATTAGCGGCTGCATCTCAATACTCATCAAATAGATTGCAATGGAATATCTTCTCCAAATAGTTGCCAGTTGGCAAACATGTTCTAGGCCTGGCCATCTGGCCGTGATATTGCGCATTCCTTCAATATCCGATGTCTCTCAGGTGATCAAGATATATTTATCTAATCATATAAATTGCAAGTTGCACCGCCGGCTCGCGTGATTCATGCGTGATTTCCCCCCCCATCATGCTTTCCTCTATCAAACGCGCTTTCGTACCGTACGAACGGTTCTACTAGATAACGTATTGACGAAAACATGCTCACATCTATATAACACTTTAACTAATATAAAAGACTGTAATTGACGCTAATTGCCTTCATCTATATAAAACTATAACTAATATAAAGAACTGTAATTGATGTTAGCTGTCGTCTGTATAAACTATAACTAACATAAACGACTGTAGTTGACGCTAATTGCCTTCATCTATATAAAACTATAACTAACATAAACGACTGTAATTGACGCTAATTGCCTTCGTCTGTATAAACTATAACTAACATAAAGGGCTGTAATTGATGCTAGCTGTCGTCTGTATAAACTATAACTAACACAAACGACTGTAATTGACGCTAATTGCCTTCGTCTGTATAAACTATAACTAACATAAACGACTGTAATTGACGCTAATTGCCTTCGTCTGTATAAACTATAACTAACATAAAGGGCTGTAATTGACGCTAACTTCCTTCGTCAATATCAAACGAGTCCATATTTTGTGGAATCGTATAGTAAGATCTTAGCATTACATGGACATATTAAACTAAGCCCATGTTTCTTACAATGGAAGCCCACACAGGGTCAACATAATCTAATTGCCTGCGAATTAAAGCTATAATAATGCTGTATGTGTAGATGGATTTCTTTATTTATAGAGACTGACCTAATTAGTTCTGAAATAACACTCCTCTAACACCTGTAACACTACGCACATACACAATGCCATATACGCACATACACAATGTCATATACGCACACACACAATGACATATACGCACACACACAATTACATACACGCACATACACAATGACATACACGTACATACACAATGTCATACGTGCACATACACAATGTCATATACGCACATACACAATGTCATATACGCACACACACAATTACATACACGTACATACACAATGTCATACGTGCACATACACAATGACATACGCACACATACACAATGACATACGTGGACATACACAATGACATACGCGCACATACACAATGACATACGCGCACATTTACAATGACATATACGCACATACACAATGTCATACGTGCACATACACAATGCATACACGCACATACACAATGTCATACGCACATACACAATGTCATAGCACATACAAATGATAGCACATACACAATGTCATATACGCACATACACAATGACATAACGCACATACACAATGTCATACGCACATACACAATGTCATATACGCACATACACAATGACATACGCACATACACAATGTCATACGTGCACATACACAATGTCATATACGCACATACACAATGTCATACGTGCACATACACAATGTCATATACGCACATACACAATGACATATACGCACATACACAATGTCATACACGCACATACACAATGTCATACGTGCACATACACAATGACATATACGCACATACACAATGACATATACGCACATACACAATGACATACACGCACATACACAATGTCATATACGCACATACACAATGACATATACGCACATACTCAATGACATACGCACATACACAATGTCATACACGCACATACACACTGTCATACGCGCACATAAACAATGTCATACACGTGGACATACACAATGTCATACAGGCACATACACAATGACATATACGCACATACACAATGACATACGTGGACATACACAATGACATATACGCACATACACAATGACATACGTGGACATACACAATGACATATACGCACATACACAATGACATACGTGGACATACACAATGACATACACGCACATACACAATGTCATATACGCACATACACAATGTCATACGTGCACATACACAATGACATATACGCATAATACACAATGACATATACGCACATACACAATGACATACGCACATACACAATGTCATACACGCACATACACACTGTCATACGCGCACATACACAATGTCATACACGTGGACATACACAATGTCATACAGGCACATACACAATGACATATACGCACATACACAATGACATACGTGGACATACACAATGACATATACGCACATACACAATGACATACGTGGACATACACAATGACATACACGCACATACACAATGACATACACGCACATACACAATGACATACACGCACATACACAATGACATATACGCACATACACAATGACATATACGTACATACACAATGACATACGCGCACATACACAATGACATACGTGGACATACACAATGACATACACGCACATACACAATGACATACGCACATACACAATGTCATACACGTGGACATACACAATGACATACACGCACATACACAATGACATATACGCACATACACAATGACATATACGCACATACACAATGACATACGCACATACACAATGTCATACACGTGGACATACACAATGACATACACGCACATACACAATGACATACGCGCACATACACAATGACATACACGCGCACATACACAATGACATATACGCACATACACAATGTCATATACGCACATACACAATGTCATACACGTGGACATACACAATGACATACACGCACATACACAATGACATACGTGCACATACACAATGTCATACACGCGCACATACACAATGACATATACGCACATACACAATGTCATATACGCACATACACAATGTCATACACGTGGACATACACAATAACATACGCGCACATACACAATGTCATACACGCGCACATACACAATGACATACGTGCACATACACAATGTCATACACGCGCACATACACAATAACATACGTGCACATACACAATGTCATACACGCGCACATACACAATGACATACGCGCACATACACAATGTCATACACGTACATACACAATGACATACGTGCACATACACAATGTCATACGTGGACATACACAATGACATATACGCACATACACAATGTCATATACGCACATACACAATGTCATATACGCACACACACAATGTCATATACGCACATACACAATGTCATATACGCACATACACAATGGTATATACGCACATACACAATGTCATATACGCACATACACAATGTCATATACGCACATACACAATGTCATATACGCACATACACAATGTCATATACGCACATACACAATGACATATACGCACATACACAATGTCATATACGCACATACACAATGACATATACGCATATACACAATGACATATACGCACATACACAATGACATATACGCACATACACAATGTCATATACGCACATACACAATGACATACGTGCACATACACAATGACATACGTGCACATACACAATGACATACACGCACATACACAATGTCATATACGCACATACACAATGACATATACGCACATACACAATGACATATACGCACATACACAATGACATATACGCACATACACAATGTCATATACGCACATACACAATGACATACGTGGACATACACAATGGCATACGTGCACATACACAATGTCATACACGCACATACACAATGACATACGTGGACATACACAATGGCATACGTGCACATACACAATGTCATACACGCACATACACAATGACATACGTGGACATACACAATGGCATACAATAATGTTTTACAGTGAAATACCCATTGTAGGTATTATGGGCATCCCAGTTAACCTTGCTAGGAAATAGAATATACGATCTACTTAGAAATACGGACACCAGCCGGAGCAGATATAACAACAAACCACCCCCAAGAGAGATTAAACAGACAAAAACCAGAAACGTGCATAGTTCGCGTAATTCATTTAAAACGTTGCGCTTAGCTGACGTCCATCAACATTACCATTAGTCGTGTTGTCCTGCGTGCTAACGAAAGTAATCCGACAACCTGTGTCTACAATCAGGGGCGTAGCTGTCTGTCCAGGCACTCTATGAAACTGTCTACACATAGTCTGCATTGAAAATTCAAACATTTCAATAATACATGAATTAGAGTACAAGGGGGCGAATGTGTATAATGTGCACAGGGCCGTAACAGGTGTTAAAAAGTTGGGTACGGAATGAAATCCGTATTCAGAAATATTACAAGGTGGTGAACTGTTTGAGGGCCCGAAGGGAGTCCTGCGGCTTTCCCACCCCCTCGAAAAATTATGAAATCCAAATGCTCTGAAACGCCATTTCCTGCATTTTCAGCAAAGGCTGAGCACATAGTTTGGCTCAATTTCCCCACGTCATTTCCCCATCTCATACTAGATGTTAGCACAGTTAGATTATCCGAGTCATTGACATTCAGAGCAGCATTGGTGGACTGTCCGAGCATCTAGTTAAGTCTCTGTGATTAACAGCTTTGAAAATGGGGGTTTGTAGGCACTTTGTCACACAAGAAACACCAACGTCCACCCCCACCCCCGGTATGAATGCCTGAAAATTACACACCTATTATTTATCTCAACTGTTGAGTGTACATACCCTGGGCAGACACCAGTGATGTGCAGGCTGGTCTGGATCCATGTTCGTCGCAAATCTAAATCAATGTGGGTTTACGATTGTGCCCTTAGGCAAGGCATTTAAATTCCACATTACTCCTTCTCTATCCTTCATGGCGATGGATTCCATCAGGAATGAGGTATCGAGAGTGATTAATATAAGTTGTAATAACTTGTTTCGCAATCGAGCTAAAATAAATTTGTATAAACTAAGGAGAACCACTCTCTTTTTAGGAGTATTCAAGGGCAGTAACTGACTAATGTTTCTCACTGTGGCTTCACATATATCAAGGCCAAGCTACGCTCCTGCTAATGTTTATTCGTGAGTAATCTCATAGGTGAAGAAATGTATTATATTTTCAAGTAAGAAATGATGTTTGACAGTTCTGTAGCCAATTAATCAACGGCGCATAAACAAGACCTCTTGGTGGAGACATCGTTGATCGTTAACGTCTACCAGCATATCAGTCACTTCTGGAATGCTTTACAGCAAATTAAGACAAATTACTACCTGTATTCGAACATATATAAGTGCTAATGGGAAGTGGAGTAACACACGCACATAACTTACTAACTAGTAACCATGTTGTATTGTTAACCCGTGGAAGCAAACTCAGTGGGTTCAAGAATAACGCCAAGTTGCACATTCCAAGCACCTACGATGTTTTTGTTTTCCGGATGTGGTTGTTAGAACAGAACAGCACAGTCCTTTAAAGTCAGATTCTTGTTCAAAAATCGAAATTGATCTGTCTGTGAGTGTCTCGTTCTTTATGCCAGCACATTAAATAAAACGTGCTAAAAATGGTTTACGCACATTCGCTGCTTTGGTTTTATGGTTTGCCACTGAAATATAGCTTCGAAGATAGATTGCAACACTGTTCACGTACACATTCGCTGCTTTGGTTTTATGGTTTGCCACTGTGAAATATAGCTTCGAAGATTGCAACACTGTTCACGTCGTACATTAAGATTTTAAAAGGATGGATTTCAGTGGGTTGAAGAATAACACCAATTTGCAAATTCCAAGCACCTATGATATTCTTACTTTACTTGTGCTAGTTTGCTAGACCAGAACAGAACATATCTGCAAAGTCAAGATTCCTGGTAAAAAAAAGATATTCCAGTGTAAGCGGTGGCCGGTTGGTTTTTTGTGTTAGCAAATTTAATAAATCACGGCAACTCTGATATATGCACGTTCCTTTCGTTGCTATTATGAGTTGCTATGGTGAGATGTAGTTACGAATAGTTGAACGAAAAACAACTACCCTAGTCACAATAGTATTGTATATTTCCAAACAATGTTCAAGTAAATTAAAATGTTAAGCTGGATTTTCTTACTGCAAATCGCCTACTGGTTTTGTAAAAACATAAACGAACACATGAACATGATAGCAACTGTTTTAGAAATGCGACACTCATTTTGAGCAGGATGATGATACTAATGTTGTGAGAGCATATTGTCAAACATCAGAATTTACGCGGGTTATTTTGTGTGTTTTACGTTTATTTATCGTCGCTACCGGTGCGACGCCTCCTGAAGAGATTAGTCATTTTAGATAGTCGGAGGATATTGCAATGAAACAGATTGGTTTTGTGGTATACACGGTGCAAATCACCGGCAAGAGATGTCGGTTTAAAGTCACATGTGACATGCTGTTAATTATTATTCGGACCAGACGGGGAATCGAACCTGCAATTCCTGGATTCTCTGTCAAACGTGTTAACCACTGGACCACTGCACTGACCGGCTGTGGAATACGCGCGTGGTAACGGATTTGCTATATACGTTGGATGGGGATGTGAAGCTGCTTGTGTGTGGGGGGGGGGGGGCAGCGCTTGTGTGGTCGACAATGATGTTCGCTTACATGTCTCTGAACAGCTGAGTAAACGTGTTCAATACATTTTATATCAAGCAGGAATATACATCAGTCAATGAACACGCGCCTGTATAAACTAATTACTGATTGGTATATAAACGAAAACGTGTTTTGTGTTGTTATAATGTACACACAGGCTGCTGTTATTTTGTATGCTAATTGGTAATACTCGTGTAGCTTGCCCTGTAACGATATTAAGAGCGCTGTGTCAGACATGTGTTATATATAACAATGCCGTAATTAAGCTACATAACTAACGCCTGTCTATCTTCAATAGTAAGTGAGACTTACATCAGACGGTCGAACTAAATACTTGAGTTCATTGGTTATGTGTGTGTGTGTTTTACGTTTATTTATCGTCGCTACCGGTTGCCCATATGAGCGACGCCTCCTGAAGATATTAGTCATTTTAGATTTGTGAGACCCATTCCAGAGTTTCCTCTGGTTCTTTTACGTGCACGGTGTACAGCACCGACACGAGACCTCGGTTTAACGTCCCATCTGAAAGACTGTTAATTTTTTTGGCAGACGGGGGATCGAACCTGCGATCCCTGGATTACCAGTCCAGCGTGTTACCACTAGACTACATATCTGCAATCTGCCCATGCTTTATAGTGCATACAGACGGATCTGTAGTCCAGTGGTAACACGCTGGACTGGTAATCCAGTGATCGCAGGTTCGATCCCCCGTCTGACCCTAATAATATTAACAGTCTTTCAGATGGGACGTTAAACCGAGGTCTCGTGTCGGTGCTGTACACCGTGCAAGCAAAAGAACCATAGGAGACTCTGGAATGGGTCTCTGTCTGTATCATTGCACTGTCCTCCAAACATCTAAAAATGACTAATATCTTCAGTAGGCGTCGCTCATATGGGCAACTGGTAGCGACCATAAATAAACGTAAAACACACATTTATAGTGAACCTGTTTTCTTATTCGCAGTGTCAAAACCTGTGGAATACTCTTGCTTCATCACAATCATCAGAACAGACAAAGTATGTTCCACACTTGTCAATGTTTATATACAAACTATGCAGAGCAAAGAACAGATCATTTCGTTCAGCTTTGATATAATTTCCATGCCAGTATGGCAGCATTTTTAAAATTGTAGATTTAAATGAGTTCTCTGGTTAATAAGTATAAAAAAAATATTATTATTAAATATATAACTACCGCGTCTGTTGATTACAGATATGCCAGAAAGGTTGTCCAAGCAGTTGAACGTGCCAAATTGTTCCTTACAAATGTTTTCCGTAAATATATATTCCTGTAAAAAATGTGTACTGTATGCGAGTGCCCATGTACTGTATGTGAGTGCCCATGTACTGTATGCGAGTGCCCATGTACTGTATGCGAGTGCCCATGTACTGTATACGAGTGCCCATGTACTGTATGCGAGTGCCCATGTACTGTATGCGAGTGCCCATGTACTGTATGCGAGTGCCCATGTACTGTATGCGAGTGCCCATGTACTGTATACGAGTGCCCATGTACTGTATGCGAGTGTCACAGGTGTAGCGGGATCCTCGTAGGTATGGATTGACCCAATCACTGGACCGGCTACACTCTGTGATACATTTCTGAAAAGAAACACAATCATAGTTTTTCGACACAGTAGATATAATAAGGGGAAAAACAAAAATAAAAACGCACTTAATTTCAAGTTATTTTCTCAGTTATTTGCATTTCGTTTTCGGTGGATTAACGGTGTACCATTTTCATTGCTTTTGGCTCATTATCCTGAGTATCCTCTCAATTTCCTTTATTAAGAAGGTATTTAAAAAATGCTCGTAATACGTGTATTCAAGAACATACCTATAATACGTTTCAATGTCAAGCTTACACCCTCTGTTCTTGCAGTGCACGTACTTTAATAATGAATCAGATATTTTAAAATGCCGTATAATCATGTTATATCATAGAATTAATGTATACATTATGTCGTCTGAGTATTGGAAGGGGTTAAGTGAAACAAACGAGCATCACCTGATCTGTGTCTGCCCCTGTCGGTTGTGTTTCTATTGATCATATTTATTACTTAATGAAAATTAATATCGTTTTAGTTGTAATGCCTGAGCAACCTTTTTTGTTGCACTATTCGTAAGGTGGAACTATAGAGAATATATAAACCAATAAATACTAGCCAAATATCTTTACACGCTGGACTGGTACTCCAGGTATCGCAGGTTCGATCCCCCGTCTGACCCTAATACTTTCAGATGGGACATTAACCCGAGGTCTCGTGTCGGTGCTGTACACCGTGCACGTAAAAGAACCAGAGGAGACTCTGGAATGGGTCTCTGTTTGTATCATTGCACTATCCTCCAAAAATCTAAAATGACTAATCTCTCCAGGAGGCGTCGCTCATATGGGCAACCGGTAGCGACGATAAATAAACGTAAAACACACAAATATCTTTTGAAACATATTTTGTAGTATTGTATTATATTATTACGAATGTTTTTCGTCCATCTTTTAAAAAAAGTAAATTAAAAATGACACACAGAGAAGTTTAGAAATAGTTCTCATTTACATAATTTCTATGCGACAATGTCTTCGATATACGTGTGTTGAACACATTTATTATATAATATATTGTTTATCTTGTAATGCTCAAGATATTGGAGATGAGTGCCATTTAATATGCATTTGTTTAAAACATGTATAAATCGAAATTATATAATTTTGTCCGTACTTTTTATCTTTAACCCTGTATTCTATATTTTGATTGTTATTCTTACACGTGTGTTAAAGCAGCATTACATCGTAATAAAGGATTTTTTGGGTAAAATATAAATACTAATGTGTGTGTGTGTGGTGTGTGTGGTGTGTGTGTGTGTTGTGTGTGTGTGGTTGTGTGTGTGTGTGGTGTTGTGTGTGTGTGTGTGGGGTGTGTGTGTGTGTGTGTGTGTGTGTGTTGTGTGTGGTGTGTGTGTGTGTGTGTGTTTGTGTGTGTGTGTGTGTGTGGTGTGTGTGTGTTGTTGTTTTGTGTGTGTTGTGTTGTGTGTGTGTGTGTGTGTGTGTGTGTGTGTGTGTGTTGTGTGTGTTTGTTGTGTGTGTGTGTGTGTGTGTGTGTGTGTGTGTGTGTGTGTGTGTGTGGTGTGTGGTGTGTGTGTGGTGTGTGTTTGGGTGGTGTGTGTGTGTGTGTGTGTGTGTGTGTTTACAAAAATCGAAATAGTCGCTCAGAAACGATAACATCAATAAATTGCAAACCGTCTTGTATACGCGAATTTGTTCATCAACACACGAAATGTTAACAATGTAATGCTGCTTTAAGGTACATGTTTATGTAAAGCTCTTTTGATCGTGTAATCTTTATATGATAAGGACGCTCAATAAGAATGGTATAATAATAATAATAATAATAATAATAATATGTTCTTGTTTTAATGAACTCAGGAAAAACTACATTAAGCACTATTTCTACCAAAGGCCATCAGTGCACACGTTTGTTCGTTTATTGACCTAATACTTTCTACCAAAAGCCATCAGTGCACACGTTTGTTCGTTTATTGACCTAATACTTTCTACCAAAAGCCATCAGTGCACACGTTTATTCGTTTATTGACCTAATACTTTCTACCAAAAGCCATCAGTGCACACGTTTGTTCGTTTATTGACCTAATACTTTCTACCAAAAGCCATCAGTGCACACGTTTATTCGTTTATTGATCTAATACTTTCTACCAAAAGCCATCAGTGCACACGTTTATTCGTTTATTGACCTAATACTTTCTACCAAAAGCAAACAGTGCACACGTTTGTTCGTTTATTGACCTATTACTTTCTACCAAAAGCCATCAGTGCACACGTTTGTTCGTTTATTGACCTAATACTTTCTACCAAAAGCCATCAGTGCACACGTTTGTTCGTTTATTGACCTAATACTTTCTACCAAAAGCCATCAGTGCACACGTTTGTTCGTTTATTGACCTAATACTTTCTACCAAAAGCCATCAGTGCACACGTTTATTCGTTTATTGACCTAATACTTTCTACCAAAAGCCATCAGTGCACACGTTTATTTGTTTATTGACCTAATACTTTCTACCAAAAGCCATCAGTGCACACGTTTATTCGTTTATTGATCTAATACTTTCTACCAAAAGCCATCAGTGCACACGTTTATTCGTTTATTGATCTAATACTTTCTACCAAAAGCCATCAGTGCACACGTTTGTTCGTTTATTGACCTAATACTTTCTACCAAAAGCCATCAGTGCACACGTTTATTCGTTTATTGACCTAATACTTTCTACCAAAAGCCACCAGTGCACACGTTTATTCGTTTATTGACCTAATACTTTCTACCAAAAGCCATCAGTGCACACGTTTATTCGTTTATTGATCTAATACTTTCTACCAAAAGCCATCAGTGCACACGTTTATTCGTTTATTGACCTAATACTTTCTACCAAAAACAAACAGTGCACACGTTTGTTCGTTTATTGACCTATTACTTTCTACCAAAAGCCATCAGTGCACACGTTTGTTCGTTTTTTACCTAATACTTTCTACCAAAAGCCATCAGTGCACACGTTTGTTCGTTTATTGACCTAATACTTTCTACCAAAAGCCATCAGTGCACACGTTTGTTCGTTTATTGACCTAATACTTTCTACCAAAAGCCATCAGTGCACACGTTTATTCGTTTATTGACCTAATACTTTCTACCAAAAGCCATCAGTGCACACGTTTATTGTTTATTGACCTAATACTTTCTACCAAAAGCCATCAGTGCACACGTTTATTTGTTTATTGATCTAATACTTTCTACCAAAAGCCATCAGTGCACACGTTTATTCGTTTATTGATCTAATACTTTCTACCAAAAGCCATCAGTGCACACGTTTATTCGTTTATTGACCTAATACTTTCTACCAAAAGCCATCAGTGCACACGTTTATTCGTTTATTGATCTAATACTTTCTACCAAAAGCCATCAGTGCACACGTTTATTCGTTTATTGATCTAATACTTTCTACCAAAAGCCATCAGTGCACACGTTTATTCGTTTATTGACCTAATACTTTCTACCAAAAGCAAACAGTGCACACGTTTGTTCGTTTATTGACCTATTACTTTCTACCAAAAGCCATCAGTGCACACGTTTGTTCGTTTATTGACCTAATACTTTCTACCAAAAGCCATCAGTGCACACGTTTGTTCGTTTATTGACCTAATACTTTCTACCAAAAGCCATCAGTGCACACGTTTGTTCGTTTATTGACCTAATACTTTCTACCAAAAGCCATCAGTGCACACGTTTATTCGTTTATTGACCTAATACTTTCTACCAAAAGCCATCAGTGCACACGTTTATTCGTTTATTGATCTAATACTTTCTACCAAAAGCCATCAGTGCACACGTTTATTCGTTTATTGATCTAATACTTTCTACCAAAAGCCATCAGTGCACACGTTTATTCGTTTATTGATCTAATACTTTCTACCAAAAGCCATCAGTGCACACGTTTATTCGTTTATTGATCTAATACTTTCTACCAAAAGCCATCAGTGCACACGTTTATTCGTTTATTGACCTAATACTTTCTACCAAAAGCCATCAGTGCACACGTTTATTCGTGTATTGACCTAATACTTTCTACCAAAAGCCATCAGTGCACACGTTTATTCGTTTATTGATCTAAT